>OZ038501.1:33543770-33573770 GCA_964036315.1 Acanthosepion esculentum | reverse complement strand
CAAACCAATTTTCCCTCCTCAAAAGCAGGTAAAACAAAATTTTCTACTTCTAAAAGTCAATATCAGAAAAAACTACCACCCAGTCCATGCCATCGCTGTGGGACTAGGTATTGGTATAAAGACTGTCCATACCGTTTTAAAACTTGTCTATCATGCAAAAAAATAGGACATAAAAGTTTTCATTGTTGGACTAGAAGAGAAAGCAAAACAGAATAAGAATCACGAGGACTGACCAAGCGGATGAGACTAACATAAGAAAGTACGTACAAGTAGAAATGCAAAACAGAAAGGTCAGACTACTGTTGGATTCCGGCTCGGACTTAACTATTATTAACGTTCAAACATGACAAAGTTAAAAACGGATAAAATTGCGAGGTCGGTAACTGGGAGAAAAATAAAATATGAGGGTGAAGTGATTACAAATGTAAAATTTATTGGAATGACGAAAAAATTAAAAATGTATGTATTAAGAAATACAGAAAACTTATTCGAAACGGACTGGATGCAAAAATTCGAACTTTGGGATTTACCAATAAGTACGTACTGCCAAAATGTAAAAAGTTTATCAACCGAGGCAGACAAATTAAAAGAGAATCTAAAAGAGAGTTTCCCCGAAGTATTTTCAGCAGGTCTCGGAAGATGTAAAAAAATGGCAGCAAGTATAGAAATAAAAGAAAACGTTCAACCTATCTTCAAGAAAAAAAGGAGCGTACCGTTTGCGTCAATAGAAAAATAGATCAGGAATTGACTAGACTTGAAAACACTGGCATATTGACAAAAGTAGAATACAGTCAATGGGCCGCACCTACGATTTGCGCCAAAAAGAAATCAGGAGAGATTCGAGTATGCGCTGGTTTCTCAACGGGTTTGAACGCAGCGATAAAAGATTACCACTATCCTTTACCCAGTCCAGAAGAAGTATTGACAAAATTAATTGGCGGAAATTTTTTTTCAAAAATAGATTTAAGTGAGGCGTACCTACAAATTCCAGTCGATGAGGAAAGTTCAAAACTACTGTGCATAAACACACACAAAGGATTATACAGATACCAAAGATTACCATTTGGGATTAAGGTCGCGTCAGCTATATTCCAACAGACAATGGATACTATGCTCGCCGGACTAGAGTACACGATTGCATACATGGATGACGTATTGATAAATAGCGAAAGTGTTGAATAACACTGGGAACACGTACAAGAGTTGTTTAAGAGAATACAAAGCTATGGGTTCAAGGTAAAAGAAAAACAAATGCGATTTTTTCATGAAGGAAATAAAATACCTTGGCCATATCATCGATCAAGAAGGAAGACGACCAGACCCTGAAAGGGCAACAGCAATAAAAAAAAATGCCAATTCCTAAGAACATAACAGAATTACAAAGTTTTCTAGGCTTAGTGAATTACTACAAGGAATTCATTTCTCACATACATAAACTTCGGCCACCACTGAACGAACTTCTGAAGAAAGAAAAAGTTTGACAGATGACAGATGAATGCCAGAAAACGTTTGACAAAATAATTAAGACCCTAACTTCGGATTTATTTTTGGCACACTACGATCCTAAATTAGAAATAATTGTAGCAAGTGACGTGAGCGCCTATGGAGTCGGGGCGTGTATACTGCATAAAATGCCGGATAGGACAATAAAACCCATCGCACATGCTTCTAGAAATTGCTACCAGCAGAGAAAAATTACTCACAAATAGAGAAAGAAGCTCTGAGAATTATTTTCGCAGCCACAAGATTTCATATATATATCTATGTAGATTTTTAACTCTACAGACGGATCACAAGCCGTTACTAACAATATTTGGTTCGAAAAAAAGGTCTACCGGTTTACACTACAAATAGGTTACTAAGATGGGGTACAATTCTTCTGAATTACAATTTCAGATTGGAGTATCTACCAATGAAAATAATCGGGCATGCGGATGGTCTGTCGAGATTTATACCAACGAAAACAGAGTCATTGGAAAATTCGGTAATCGCAGTCCTACGACATGAAGAAGATATCAGGACAGTACTATGTTGTACAGTTCGAAACCTCCCCGTCACACTACAAGAGATAAAAAATGAAACTATAAATGATGAATTAATAAAAGAAACAAAAGCAAAAATAGCAGAAAAAAATAAGCAAATATCGGACAGCTTTTCTTTATGCGATAATGTGCTACTTTATAACGAAAGGGTTGTAATTCCCAAAACACTACAAAAGCGAATCCTAAAGGATTTCCACAGGGGCCATCCAGGAAAAAATAGAATGAAATCGCTGATGCGAAGCTATGTATATTGGGAAAACATGGACCAGGACATTACACAGATGATGGAAATATGCAAGGGTTGTTCCTTAGCAGCCAAAGCACCGCCAATCATCCATAAGCCATGGCCAGAGACAGATCGTCCGTGGTCAAGAATACACGCAGATTATGCAGGTCGAATTGATGGTTTCTACTATTTGATCATAGTGGATAGTTATAGTAAATGGCCGGAGGTGTTTCGTTGCAAAAATCCTACTTCGGAAATTACCATAAAATGCCTTCACGAGCTGTTCGCTCGGTTTGGAGTAGTGGATTGCCTAGTCACAGATAATGGAACGCAATTCACATCAGCGGACTTCCAAGAGTTTTGCGAAATTTATCAAAGGAAACATAAAATCCCCGCCATATCACCCAAGATCAAATGGACAAGCTGAGAGATTTGTTGATACACTCAAAAGAGCGTTAAGAAAAGCATATGAAGTGCCTACGGAAAAAGCATTACAACAATTTCTACAGGTATATAGAATTACGCCAAATAATTCTACGTCATCTGCATTAACACCCGCAGAAGTGATGTTCGCTAGAAAAATCAGATCTGTATTTGATAAATTGCTACCAAGTCAAACGAAGCAAATAACACAGTCGTACGTACCAAAAAGAAAATTCCACCCAGGAGAAGTTTTTTTAAAGCATATAAAAATAATACATCTTACTGGGAGCAAGGTACAATTGAAAAGAGAATCTTTAGAAATGTTTTCGTCAATTGTTTAAAATTGAAGTTTCCAGTCACTGATGAAACGAAAATCACTTTTAACAGACCTGATTGTCTTTATCCCTCAATTTTCCCGTTTGGTTTTGTGAAATCAACAGAGTGGAAAATTCACTGTTATATGTTTTCTTAAGATGGAGATTTATTTTGACCGAATTCTATTCAGATGCGTCATAAGTAATTTCCGCTTTTGGGAACCGATTTATAACAAATGTATCTTTCAAACTACCAATCATACGTAGCAGTTAAGGACAAAATTGGTGTATACTAATTTACGTAAGGTTTTTTTCGCAGCAGTGATAGCATAAAATATTGTCCTCCTCCATGACAACGCAAAGTCGTGTACAGCAATGAAAATATTTTGAAACATGGATGGTATGATCTACACCATCCACCATATTTATCTGACTTTGCACCAACCGAGTATTACCTTTTTAGGATCGGTGCTAAACTCTTTGATGGGGAAAAATTTCTCTAATGAACCCAGATTCAAGAGTTTGTTGAAAAACTTTTCACGTTAAAACCTGTGTAATTTTTTACCCAGCAGCCGATGTGTGATCAGTAAGTGACTGCAAATAATGGCGGATATATAATTGAATAAAGCGTAATTGTACTTTTCGAAGAATAAATTTGATAAACAAATACGGAAATTATTTATGACTCGAACTAATATGCCTAAACAAAGAAGATTATGAAAGGGAAAGAAAACCAAATTTCTGTTAACTCAAGTCTCTTTAACATCTGAGGAGATTAACCAGCATTCACTGCCAGATAGGAAGACCGATGTTACTTTACAGTTCAATTCTCTTTTCTTTGTTTCCAACGGAATTTTCCTGTTTATTAACAAATTTGTTTAGCTTTTGGAAGGTATCATTTGCTCTTCCAATGTATCTTCGGATTTCGGTGTCGCATTTTCCGTCCTCTGATAAAACACTTCCGAGGTATTCAAATTTTTGTACTTGCTTGGTTTTGGAGTCTCCAATTCGTAGTTCGTATTTTATTATTATATTCGTAGTTCATCTTTGATGACAACCATATATTCTGTCTTCTTACACTTGATGTTTAGCCTTTTCTTCTCTCTTTCCTTAACTAACACCTGGTTTGTTTGTTTTTTAATGTTTCAAGTTTGATACTTTTAGCGTTTTCTAGATATTTTACTTTTAAACTAGCTTATTCATGGCGAAAAATATTTACTTGGCATATTATGCTTAATCATTAGCCGATTATTCTCTCAAAATTCATTTTTGATTTGATTGATTTCTTTTTTACGGCTTATCAACCCTTTGCAGGTTGTTTAAAGCCAGAAGAATATTTTCAGATTGCAAAGTTTTTTTTGGTGATGGGGAGGAGATAATAATTATTTAGTGATACAAGTCATACAAATTAACAAAATAGCGGGGGGGGGGGGAGAGAAACCTCATTCAGTACCCCCTTAGCATGATTGACTGATTGATTCGTTTTTTTACAGCTTATCAATTTTTTGCAGGTTATTTAAACCAGAAAAATATTTTTGGATTTTAAGAATTTTTGTTAATAGAAGATAATAATTATTTAGTGATACAAGTCTTACAAATTAACCCATACCAGAGGTGAGAAGAGGTGGGTTTATACCTTTCCCAAGGGTATTTGTGCGTAAGTCAATATAACGAACCCAAATGGAAATCGAAACTGCCGCAAGTATTTACTATTGTTGAAGTTATCATCAACATTTTGTTTCGAGATTTACAAATTCTACGTTTCGTTCAATTTCGCAAACCAATCAATGAAATTTGAATAAGCTGATTTGTTTTGAAAAATATTTTGACAAAAACCCTACTTCACGATTTAATAATTTCTTTAATTTAATTTAATAGGATTTCATGGTAAACAATATTTTTTTTAAGAAAATTTATTTTTCTCCTTTTTCCTTTTTAACAGCGAAGAATAAATTCTTAGGATTTCTTACTTTTGAGCATGCAACATACAACAGGCCATGCGTAAATATTTTTTTCTGGAGTTAAATTCCATCTTTTTTCAAGCGTTTGGCTTTGTGATTTGTTTATAATTCTCGCAAACGCAGGACAAACTGGAAACTGGATCCTTGCAGAAATAAAAAAAATTAAGAAAATATATTATAAAGATATTGCATTTTTATTAAATAAGTATTTGTTATGTTGATAATTAAATTATTTTTTTTTAAATAATGGGTATATTTTGTATGTTGAATGAAAAAAAAATGAAGAAAATTTATTGTGCTAAGCTACGCACCCTAATAAAACCAACTGACCTTTGTACCTCCTTACCTGTTTGCAGCTCTCGTGCAATTTTGGTTTCGATCGGTCAATGTATGGCTATTCTAGAGGGTATGATGGACGGACTAACGGAAGCCACAGAATTTTATATATAGGTACTTTATTTTCTTTTATGATGGACAAAGGAATCATTTTCAATTGAATCAACTCGTATTATTGTTTGCATGATGTCAAGGTGACGTACTGTGCGAGGGGGGGGGGTAATACATTCAAAAGTTAGTAGTCATTCGGTGCACAAGAAAAACAAGACTGTTACTCAGTGTGAAATTGAATGTAAAAAATTGTTTCTTTATAATAGAATTAACTTGAAAAGATATAAGGTTATAAATGTTTGCTCAAAATATTTTTGGGGTACCTAATAAAAATTAAAATGGATAGAAGAAAAGTGTTTACGAAAGTGGAACTTGATAAAATTAAAAAATGCCGATAAATTTGTTAGAGTTTAAAAAAAAAAGAAAAAAAAAGGTACTTTGCAAAGGGATACAGCGAAAGTTTACTCTTTGTTCTCAACGTTACGACCTCTCGGGAGACGAAGTCATTCGTAGAAGTAGCAAATAATTTTTTTTTTTATGAGGAAAGGTAGAATTTTGGTAAAACTGTTTTCATAGGAAGATTTCGTTTGTGAAGCTTTCAAGTTTTATTTTATTTTATTTTTTTTTACTTTCGGTTATGTCATCGGGAGTTTTTTGTTGGACATGTTCTTTCAGTGTCTTCTCGTGGTTTTCCCCTTCTCATCTAAAAATGTTAATTGACATGTTTTTCCCACGTTTGTGTGGCTATTCACTGAGGAGGAGTCATGCACGAATACCGATATTCACAGCGACCAGCGTTGCTTGCCTTTATTTTAGGCGCCAGGATCACTCAATTATCTTATAATCACAGGTTTGAAATTACTGAATGCTATAAAATAACCCAGTGCAAAAATTTTCTTTCCCAGTCCGTTTTGTTCACAAAGCATTCGACGTTTACTGAGCAATATATATATATATATATATATATATATATATATTATAATATTTTTTTTAATATGATTCCTTCGCTACATAAGAGTTCTCATGTTTCAAAAGCGAGAGCTGAGACCCCTAATATAATTTTTGAAATTAAGTTGAATTAAGGTGTCTGGTCACGCTTCCTCGTCAAGCGAGAATTTGGGAATAAGCTATCTTGTGGTTAGTGCGTGTTTATATTCTATAGTTTAACACGTTTATATGTGTTTATATGTTTATAGTTTAACACGCGCTAACCACAAGATAGCTTATTCCCAAATTCTCGCTTGACGGGGAAGCATGACCAGACAACTTAATTCAACTTAATTTCAAAAATTATATTAGGGGTCTCGGCTCTCGCTTTTGAAACATGAGAACTCTTATGTAGCGAAGGAATCATATATTTTTAAAAACTTTTCTTGAAATACGAAAAAATGATTTGGGGGCTGTTTTTTTCCAATATATCTTTAATATTATTTTCTTGTTTCTGTGAAATCAATTCAGTCTGTTAGAATGTGTTTAATTGTGAATGGGGTTTGACATGGTATACAGAAAGGTTGATCTTCTCTTTTCAGGAGATATGAGTGGGTTAAAAAAGTATGGTCTATTCTTATTCTTGCAAGTGTAACTTCTCCTTTTCTGTTTAGCTTCGTATTATGTTCCTGTTTTTTTAATTTTTGGCATGATTTCGTATAGTTTGTTTTGGGGAAATCCGTTCCAGTAAGTTTGCCATTTTAATGGGAAAGCGGTTGAAAGCAGTGATGGAAAAGGATCTAAAAAATAAACACGAAACAAACTTCAATGTCGAGAGTGGAACTATTTCAAATAATCTGAAAGGAACTGGCTTGTTAAAGAAAAACAAACAAACAAAACTGTAATTAGGTTCCATATGAATTGAACAAAATATCAGCAATCGGTGTCTGCATTAATCATGTTTAATTGCATGAAATTGATCTGTTCTTTGTCGATATTTCTTGTTTGTTTTTTTAATATGTGAGTGTAACGTATTCACAAATTCTGGGCGTGGATGAAAAGCAGAAAGATCAATCAAAACCACACTATCACTCCAGGATGTCTACAGGAGAAGGTCTGGTTTGATATATTGCAGCACTTTTTAAGTGTCTTCTATGTGCCATGCAACTTCAGAATATGGACGATCATGACTCTATACAACTTGCTATCTTTTTTTAGCTCTTAGCAATGTTTGTCTGTTCATCTTTTCTTCCTTTCCTTGTTCGCTGATCTATTTACATAAGCTGATTACGCAGGTTACTTACTGTTTCCGTCTGACCCCTTTACATCCAGTATGTCATATGACTATCAAGTTTTACTAGCCTCTTTTTATCATTAACTGTCGTAGAAATTTCATGTTTCTTTCTGATTGTAAGTAGAAACGATCTATTTCCCATTTTCCTTAAAACCTCCTCGTTCACATGTTCAGTTCATTGTTTTCTCATTATCCTTCTGTAGAACCACATTTCTGTTGCTTTACCTTTCGTCTTCATCTATGAGGAAGATTGACAAGCATTTACTACCATATAGAAGGAGTGATATTACATAGCAGTATTTTCTTTGTTGCTAACGGAAATTTCTGGTTTCTTCATACTTTGCTTTTTGGAAGACATTTTTGCTATTCTAATACATCTTCGGATTTTCGTATCAGATTTTCCGCTATCTGCTAAAATACTTCATAGATATTTAAATTGTGTACGTCCTTGATTTCGACATCTCCAATTCGGAGTTCGCATTTTGTGTTGCTTTTTTAAGTAGCTAGACAGCACTTTGAAATATGTAAAGAGGCTAGAAATGTGTAAACCAGCTTGAAAAGATTCAAGATATATATATATAAAAGGAAGTTGAAAATCCTGCTGAAGGCTTTAAGAATATTTATTTAGAGTAACTTCTATCTTAGATACTCTAAATAAATATTCTTAAAGACTCCATTGCATTTTTTTAAAGTTCATTTTCTTACATTTTTACTAATGTGGTATATATAAAAAAATGAAATAAAAAAAATTATCTAGATAATTTAAGAATGGTCCATAAATTTAAGTAAAATTTCTTTTAAGTCTGTCTATATTTCTGAGATGAGGTATTGTAATTATTCACACTACAGTATTGACATTGTTCGGACTGTTGTCCTCATCTTCGTTGCCATATTCACGACGTTTCGACCGTTGTACGCTCCGGCCTTCTGCAGGTGATTGGAATTTTGAACCCAACCTTTCATCTGGAAGAGGTAGGGCACGTGGAACTAGAATAATCTATCACCAGTGGACAAAATAAAAGGTTTAGTCCGAAATTCCAATTTTTTTAAGTCATTCATTGATGGGTCGTAACATTGTCTATATATATATATATATATATATCACGGCACTACATTGGTTTGAAGTAGGCTTCCCAGTTCAAGTATCTGCTATTTACTCACCCACTCGAATATTCCTTGCTGAAATTGCTTCTTCGTTTTCTTTATCAACTGAATAAACCTTTTATGTCTGACATGCGCTTACAAAAGGCTTTCTTGATAAGTAGATAGGGTATATGAATTAAAAAAAAAAACAAGCAGACAAAAGAAAAACTTTTCTAAATAACCTTACCAAATTCTCGGTGTGAAATATACGACCTTGTGTCTTATATCGCGAAAATAGAAGGACATATGCAAGCAAACGTGAGAGCGCGCACTCCCACATATGCGCTCTTTCCTCTTTTTCTCTCTTTCACTTTTAATTTAACACTTAGATTGAGATATACAGGGTGCGATGGATAAATTGTCGTCTAAATTACACACACACAAAAAATGTAAAATAACACTAACATCTCATTTTAGCAGATATATTTACCAAAATTACTAAAGAGTAAATTTATTCAATAAAATCGCCATTAGCTTCAACCACGGCCTCCAAACAACTTTGGAATCTCTTGTAACTCTTCTGGACGGTCTCCTTGCTTAACTTGGTGAATGCTGCTATAATCCTTGCCTTTAGTTCATCTTTGGTGTTACAATGTGTCTTGCTGGTCTCTCCCTCAAATGAACCCGCACATAATAATCAAGGAGGTTGCAGTCAAGGGAGTTGACCAGATTTACCCATCGCACCTTGTATAGCAAGTAAATAAGGTAGATTTTATAAGCAAACAAAGGTAGAGATCGAATGTGCGGGTAGTGTGACGGATACCGGCACACAAAGTGGAATCGACGAGCTGAGTTCAGATTCCGAGCTAGTCTGTTGTGTTCACTTTCGCACAAATAACCTCGGGAAAGGTATGGATCCGTCTCTTCTTCTCATTCTCCCACAAACTATGACTGAAATAGCAGGGAAGACTGGACTCTGTAGCCTTGGGTGGCAACAAGTCTAAGAGAAGAAAAAACTATGAATTCCAAATCGTGAAGGCAACGGGAAAACATTTCACTGTCTTTTCTAAGAATTCATGCTAACTCAGAGATAAAAAGAAAAGGAAGCTGTGGAGTGTCACGGTCACCTACATCCTGATGCGACATTATAAAATAAATAAATGAAAGCAACGATTGCATCTCGGCCTTTTGGCGCGAATTAACTCATTAAGTTCAGTTTTACGTGGCCCGTCTTCTTAGTCAATACCTTCTCCCTTGGGAGAAAGTTAGGGTTATTACCTAGCGCTTGAGGCATGCCTAAAAGGGAAATCTTTGTAAGGGACTTGGGTTTTTTTGGAGTGGGGGGTGGGTAACTCGGGCTCCACGTCGATCTCCCATGTGGGATCTCCACTTTAAAATCGGCTTTGTGCTACATTCTGCTTCGGTGGTGTTTGGATAAACACCCTAAAGTAGTGATTGTTAAATAGGACAGACCAAGGTCGAATACTTTTGTCAAGAAGTGTAAAGATTAATTAGTCTGGCACAAGGTAATAAATTTGAAGCAAACGAGAAGAATCGAACTCGTTACGCTACTGGGAGTAGTTTACTAATACTGCTCCACGATTTGTTTGCAATTGTGTCGGAAATTTGGAAGTTCACTATCATTTCAACCAAGCAAACTCAGAGTACTAAACAAGCATAGCGAGAAAAGCAGTATTATTTCGGTTTGTCCATCTCGGATCTATTCTGTTAATTCACCCCTAAATAAAAAGAATTTGTATTTACTAAAATTCACATCAAATTCTCCCAGAGTGAAGCCCTTCCATTGCACACCGGTTGGGTTGACCTTTGCGATCGCCCCAAATGTGGCCAACTTGAGTGCGCTGATTCTAAGTGTGGGGTCTACATTCGCGCTCACCCCAAATGGAAGTCCTCATCCATTGTTCCTGTCTTTAAGAACTCTGGCGACCCCTCCGACCCTTCTAATTACCGTCCTATCAGTCTCCTATCCCTCTTCGGCAAAGTCTTCGAAGCGCTTATCAACAACGAAGTGGTTAATCACCTTACATCACGTGATCTGCTCTCATACAAGCAATATGGTTTCCACTTTGCCCGATCTACAGCTGATGTGCTTACGGCCATCACTGAATTTGTCTACCAAGCTCTTCATAATAACGGCGAAGCTCGTGCCGTGGCCCTAGACATCTCCAAAGCGTTTGATAGGGTTTGGCATGCAGGCCTTCGCAAGCTTCAGGGTTATGGTATTACAGGTCGATTGTTTGACCTAATACAATCATTCCTGTCAAACCGTGAATTGAAGGTCGTTCTCAACGGATTCTCCTCCAGCTTCTATCCCATGAACGCAGGTGTTCCTCAAGGCTCCATCCTAGGCCCTACTCTGTTTCTTATCTTCATCAACGATCTTCCTGACGCCATAGATTCCCAAGTTGGCATCTACGCGGATGACACCACAATTTACTCTTGCCTCAAAAACAAATCTAGTGTCGCTAACAAATTTAACCTGGCAGTTCGTCTCGAAAAGGACCTCTAATCGGTTGTGAACTGGAGCAGGAATTGGCTGGTTAACTTTAACGCCTCAAAAACAAAACTGCTCTCTATTAATCACCACAGGGATCCTTCCTTGCATCCCATTAGAATGTCTGAAGCTCAACTTCTCGAGAGCTCCTCTCTGCGGCTGCTTGGTCTCACAATGACTGCTGACCTGAGATGGAACAAATACATTGAGTCAATTGCTTCATCCACCGCAAGGAAAGTTGGCTCCTTGTGCCCGGCCAGGAAATTTTTCTCCCCGGAATCGATCCTTCAAATTCACAAATCAGCCATTCGCCCTTGCATGGAGTATTGCTGCCATATATTGTCTGGGGCCTCTTCTGTTTGCCTCGGGGTTCTTGATAGGATCCAGAGACGGGTATGCAACGTAATTGGCCCTGATCTGTCATCTCGTCTGCAGTCGCTCTCTCACAGACGCACCGTCGCCTCTCTCTGTCTTTTTTACAAATACTTTCATGGCAATTGCTCCGATGAGCTGCTTGCGCTGGTTCCCAGGCTTCATGAATTCAAGCGTCCTACGAGGCTGGCATCCCGCTTCCGCCCTTTCACTGTTGAAACTGTTAAATGTCGACGTCTCTTCTACTCCAATAGCTTCTTATCTCGCACCTCTCGCCTGTGGAAACCCCTTCTTTATTCCTGTTTCCCTGACAACTATAATCTCCAACTATTCAAATGTAACGTCAATCGACATCTCCAGTTGCCTTGATCCATCCACTATATTCTCCACATCCTTTCCTCTAACACTTCTATCTGCTCTCGCTCCAAATCTTCTGTAACCCCTTGCGTGCTAGTGGCTTCCAGCCTTGCTTGGGGTGAAAAGCTTAAAAAAAACAAGAAAAAAAAACAAATCAAAAACATATTTTTTCTTCTTTTTTTTTTAAATTGTAAAAAATTCCTTTTAAGAACTTAGAATATCCTCCGTACTTACAAAATGTGAATAACTCCCTGATTTTTGGTAAATTTTCAATCTGTGTGCTGGAGTTGTTGAGAAGCAAGCTAAACAAATTTCGATTTAAAATTTATAATTTCTTGGGGATGAATTAGTATTTGCGATAAGTAACTTGACATTATTTGGGGTGAATTAAGAAAAAAAGTTCTTCCATCTCTTCCGATGGATGCACTGGCGATCGAGAAAAAAAATTAAAAACAGATGACTGACACTAATGTATTGAAATGTTTAATTTTTTTATCTTTCCATTTAGGATTATTTTTACGCGTTTATCTCCCTTTGTGCCGTTAACTGTCTTGACGTCATCGTTTCGCAGGTACTTAAAAAAAATAAAGAAACGTGTAATGGAAAGAAATGGTTGTTGACTTTTTCGCGATGTTATCATTGGATGTGTTTTCTTTCTCATTCTCTCTAGCCAGCTGCGATGTCCTTGGGAAATAATCTAATATTCGTCAAGAATGTCGGATATTATTTAAAGAGCCGAGCCGCGTGGGTGGAGCTTTGGGACAGTGGAGTAAGTTTGGGTCGAGATTCCATTTAAACGGCATAACTGTCGATAGGATGTGCCATATATACTCGTGTAACGTGCGATTTTTATTTTAAATACAGCTGTACTTTTTTACTACAATAAATGGATATATAGTTTGGTCAACGACACAGCCAGGATCAGCAGTACATGCGTTAATTTTATATCTCGTGTATGATACGACCCCCTTAAAATTATCTTCAAGAATAGTCTTCAAAAGTCGCATGATACGCGAGTATATACGGTATATACATATCTACAAATGCCATTTTGGAACAGCTATAGTAATTTTTATTTAGATATTTACTAAACTTAGATATGGTTGTTGCTTTTTTTTAGTTTTGTTTTGTTTTATTTTTTAACGCCATCTCTCTTCAGGGCGTAGGCGATCACGGCTCTCCACAGAGCCCTTCTCCTTATTATGTGTTAGGTACCGTTTATACTCGAGTATAATACGATTATTTTTTTTGAAGAGGTGTAAAACCAATCATGCAATTTCGGTGATTGGTTGTACTATACACAGGTTAATTTTTTCTGGAGTTGGTTATTTTTTTATGCTAGGGTCACACTATACATGAAGTCAACTTATACAAGAGTATATGCGGTAAATTAATGACAAATTTGAAGAAAAATCTGTGTGACGCGTTTCTTCGTTTAGGACATCATTGGACTAAAGCAAAAAGTTTTGCTGATGCAATCACACTGGCGAAAGAGATAAACATCTTTAGAAACAAAGAAAAGGGTGTTGAAATGCTGTGTACAATTGTCTATGTACAATGTGTGAAAGCACGTGTGATACCCTGACCTTGTCAGCCGCCAACCAGGGGAGGTAACTCAATTTCGGTGGCTAAGGCTGTACTGCCACCCCAGGCGCCACCAGCAGCGTTTTGCCACTGGACTGGGTATTGTTCTTTGTGTAGACTTGTCTAAGACTTATTACTGAACAGTAATTGTGGCACAAGGCTGAAAAATAGTGGAAAGACTGGTCAAGGTTGGTCATCACTAGCTAATCGGATTCACGACTCATTCATTCTTTATAATATACTCATTCACCATAAGAATTTATCCGTCACCATTCGCTCCTTCATACACCAAAATACCTCGCACACACTTGGCAACTATTGGGGAAAAACCACGCCATGAGTTAAAAATCCCAATATGCACAATTGTATATACAGTATTGTTCGATAAAAGTGACTCACCTGATTCTTTGTACTTAAAAAATTTTTTGCCTATTGTTTTTGGGGTTAAACTAATTTTTAATCTTACTAATATAAAGACCCCTTCCCGACCACCTAGTAAAAAAGTTGACTCACCCTAAGGTATTCTATTGATAATTATAATTTTGGATATAAATGAGATTTAGGGAAAAACTCTGTGCCAAAAAAAGTGACTCACTTATTTCCTGCAACTAGTAATCAATAGAAACAGCTTTAAATAAAGAATAATAGAGGTATAATTTAAATTTATAATAGGTAATATAGTTCGAAATATTTAATAATCTATGGGTCCTCCTTTATTTTGAATAACCTTTTCAACCCTTTTTGGCATTGACGTGATTAGGTTCTGGCAAATCTCATCTCCAAGCATTGAATTCCATTCGGACATGAAATTCACAATCAAATCCTCTTTGTTGCTCAACTGCTTTCTTGAGAGCCTGTACTTTATAATGCTCCATAAGTTTTCTATGGGGTTGAGGTCAGGAGATTGGGGCGGCCATGTCATAACACTCACCTGCTTCTCATCAAAGTATTCCTTCATCAATTTTGATTTGTGACAGGGAGCATTATCCTGCATAAAAATGAGCTTGGTGGGTTCGATTTGCACCCTTTCAGCAGAAGGGAGCAGACAAGACTCTAAAATTCTCTTGTACTGCTCGCTCCTGAGGGTCTTTTCAATAGGTTTTAAGAAACCAGTTCCATGAAAAGAAAAGCATCCCCAGAACGTTATACTGAACGGATGCTTGTCAGTACTTACTGCTAAATTCAAAGAGCTTTCAAAGCTTCTTCGAATTTTAGATCGCTTATCCTTTGAATTTAGCTCAACTTTCGTTTTATCGGAGAAGAGAACATTTAGTAAAAAAAATCAGATGAGTCACTTTTATCGAACAGCACTATATATATATATATATATATATATATATATATATATGTGTGTGTGTGTGTGTGTGTGTGTGTGTGTGTGTGTGTGTGTGTGTGTGTGTGTGTGTAGGTATGTATGTATAAAAATATTATCGATGAAATGGTGGTGGGATGATGACTACGAAAAAGAAGGAACGATGTTAGTAGGACCCGTCTACCCCACAAAAATGAGTGATCGCTGTATTCTGTCTTCCAACAAAATCAAGAGGCTCTCTCGCTAAGGGAGAGGGAAAAGATAAAAAATTATGGGCATTACAAAATTCAAAAACTGACCCAGTCGAGATGAGAAGGGGTAAATCGAACTGGGGATGTTGGGAATCTCGACTTGGATCATAACAAAAGCAGAAACCGGGAACAGCCCGGGAACAACACTTACTCACATTAACTAGATACATTTTTGTATAGACTTGTCAGTCACTTGCGTTTTGTTTTTTTTTCAACTGCAAGTCAGATTTTCAACGTTGATCGTTAACCAATACACAACGCGTTCGTTGCGACCATTATCAATGACATAGAATGGAAGGTAAACAGATATGTTTCACATCGGATTCATAATTCCATCATTCGACTTACGTTCTCTAATAGGGGAATTGCGTTGCCGGCACCAGCGTGCCTTATGCATGCGTAAACCTCGAAGGCTGTCGAATTTCCTGCCGCAATCACACGTTGTAGCCGGTTTCATGTCCATCTCATCCATCTTCCCATGACACTGAATGATTGACAGTTTCCTCACAGATGAATGGGGGACTTCAGCTAACCGAAATGTACATCTAACGAAGGATGCTGAGAATGGACGGGACATAAAAGCAACGAAAAAAAAATACTTGTATTAAGAGGTAATTGAAATTTTTTGGGTTCTCAACGAAGAAATATAGCTTAGAGAATTTGACATTCACGAGATATATTAAAAACAAGAGGGGGCAACAAGGACCGGAAGGAGGTGGTGGTGGCAAGGCATGGCAGCCTACGTCCCAAAGTGCTCCGAAGAAGTGACGGAAGAAGAAGAAGAAGAAGAAATTTATTATATATATATATATATATATATATATATATATATATATATATATATATATATATATATATATATATATATATATATATATATATATATATATCTGTTATTATAAAATAATGTTCGATGTATAATAACAGAGCTATAATTTATATTAATAATAAATATATAAGTTATAGTCTCAATGTTAGATGTATATAAGAAGACCTGAAGGACTAAATGCGTCACTTTTTCCACTTTGTCATACAATTTCCGTAATATTGTTCTTGGTATATAAAAATATACATTATTATCTAATACATATTCCTCTCAAGTCAGATAACATCCGCCCTTCCCCTTACCACCACTCGGGCAGTCTGTCCTGTCTGCTGTGTTATGGCTTGGCTCTGTATGAATTTTTCAACTGCTGTCTTTGTTGAATATTAAATTTTAAATCTCTAGTTCCGACACTGAATACAGTCCACCGTCTGAGTTGAATAAGGCTGACGCATTCAGCGTTAGTTGAAATAGTCTATACTCATGAGGTAATTTTGGATTTCTCTTTTGTGTAATTTATATGCTCTGTTATAATAAATACATTGAACTCTTTTTTTCGGATCAGTTTTAATATTTTATATTATTAGGATCCACTTGGATTATATACCAATGGATTTATTACTTGTACTATATATATATATATATATATATATATATATATATATATATATATATATATATATATATATATATAGTTTTAAGGTGTGTTATATTTATCTCATAAAGTGCTCACTATCAGGGATAGAGCGTATGTAAATATAAAAGTGAATATTGAATTCAACACTCAGAGGTGACAGTCTGTTTCATGCTAGACGCAATCGTCAGGCCACGACGATTGCATCCAGCATTAAACAGTCTGTCGTCTCTGGGTGTTGAATTCAATATTCACTTATATATATATATATATATATATATATATATATATATATATATTTAGTTAGATTGATGTGAGTTTGTGACCCTGGGTTTCCCTCTATTTGCGATCGTCAAACAAACTGATTAATTTTTAAATTTTGGATTTATATACGGTTGCGTATATTGGTGTTTTTATGGAAGTGGGAGGAAAAATTGTCGTCGGGACGCCACTCATACATACGCAAACATACATACACGCACGTACATTCATTGACGTACGCAGACACACACACACACACACACACACGCAAGGTCACTCACCAGAGCTCACACAAATATAAACATATGTGAACAGTGTGGGGTTGGGCATATATGCTCATATATGTGTCGTTGCACACACACGTACGCATTTGGTCGCTGTATTCAATGTTGAACTGTGTAGCAAATATTTCCTTGCCTGTGCGCGCAGACCGTTTTTCTATTTTTGTTCGCTGAATAATATTTACTCGCACGCACGCATATACGTATGATGGGGTCTGTGTAAGTCTATGGTATGTAAAAATTGCTATTATTCTTAATTTTTTAAGGCTGTTTTCTTATTATTTTAAAGTCGGTTTGCAAATGAGTGTACGTGCGTGTATGTATGTTTGCATAAGTACGAGTGGCGTCCCGACGACAATATTTCCTCCCAGTTTCATAAAAACACCGATATACGCAACCGTATATAAATCCAAAATTTAAAAATTAATCAGTTTGTCTGACGATCGCAAATAACGTGAAACCCAGGGTCACAAACTCACATCAATCCAACTAAATATGTTAGCTCTATCACTGATATTGAGCGCTTTCTAATAAGTACCATGCATATATAATATATAAATAATATATATAAAAAATTGCATATATATATATATATATATATATATATATATATATATATATATATATATATATATATATATATATATATATATATACACACATTATGGCTGAGCCTCAGATCGAAGTAAGACTGAAATAGAATTCCACTGATCATCCCGTCTTCCAAGTAAGTAGAATGAGCCTTCGAAATATTACCTATGCATTTATTAAGCTTGGCTTACGTTTCACACAAGGCCACAACTAATGAGGCGCTCAATGAAATATCAAACCCACTCCTCGATAGTAACGATAAGAGAGACCATCTTATTCAATATTGCAGCACGGTTGGCAGTCCTTATCAGACATTTACACACTGGATGAAGTACCTTGAGTCCTTCTGGTAATGTAACGTTCGAATACTTGCGCATGCGTATGTGCACTTCCCTATAGCAAAGACGGAGATGGAGTTCTTCGAGTTTAAGTTTTTATACTTGATCGCCTTTCCCGAATTGAAGCGTTATTTGCCGCGGGCCGGCAAATCGAAAGAATGTCGACTAATAGGAGTGTAAATGTCGGCGAGCGAAAAGTGATAGAAACACTAACAATATATATATATATATATATATATATATATATATATATATATATATATATATATATATATATATGTAAAGTGATGCGCAAAAGTAAGTGAACCCCGAACATAATATTAGAAAAAAATGTCTCTTTTTCCTGATAATCAACTTATCTTAATTATACTATATATACATTAAGAAAACCTCTTATTAAACAAATTATAACCTCTTTAGAAAATGTTTATCAAGCTGGAGTATAAATATTAATTAAAAAAAAACTTAAGATGTACAAAAGAAATATTTTGTAACACACACACACACACACACACACACACACACACATATATATATATATATAATCAGAATATGCAAGTTTACAGTTTTAATGTTGTTTTACTGTCGACGTCAGATGTTTCGGTCTCAGTAGATCATCTTTAGGACATGATTATTAGAAACATACTTAGACGATATACATAATTAGACGATATTTAAGTCAACATGAAGAGAATCCTAAGTATGTTTCTAATAACCATGTCCTGAAGATGGTCTACTAGACCGAAACGTCTGACGTCGACAGTAAAACAACATTAAAACAGTAAACTTGCATATTCGGATTTTGTTTTGTCTTTTCCATATATTTCATCATATATATATATAAACATTACCGATCAAATGCTTGGGATCACACTGAATTGTTTCTCTACGTTCATAAAAAGGCTAATTTTGTATATTTTGATAAATAAATTTACTTATTGTGTATATATGTAAACCCTTCGAACAATTTTTTTCTACAAGCATTATAAATTTATTTGCATAACCTTAGGAAATTTTGTTACGCCTGATATCCTTTCTGAACAGTAATGCAGAAATTTCCAAATATTTCAACTACACTGCTTTGTGGGGGTTTAATTCCATCGAGATTAATGTGTGACTGAAATTAATTTTCAGAAACCGTTAAAATGCCAAGAACAGATTAGTAGTGAAAAAAATAGGGGCCCCAATGGAAATTCTATCTATAGAAGGTTATTCCGAACGTCAGATTGCTATTAAAGTACAGATATGAAAAAATGGAGTGTGTTATTGGCTGCAGCGACCTGCAGAAACCGGCGCAAATGTTGACAGAAAAAGATCTGGGAGGCCGAGTAACATTTATTGCGGAGGATAGACACTTGACCGTGTCTAGCAAAAGGAACAGAAGAAAAAAAAGTTCCTTGCTGAGTTTAATTTTATACATCAACATCCAGTATCTGCTATGATTGTTGAGAGAAGACTACTTTCTTTTTGGCTTAAACGATGTCTATCAGTTAAGAAACCTCTATTAAAAGCTGAGAAGACTAAATTGGGAACAACAGCACAAGGATTGGGCTTTAGAAAATTGGAAAAAGGTACTATTGACTGATGAGAAACAAATTTGAGTTTTTTGGTAGTAAACGAAGAGTGTTTGTCATACGAACTCCTTCCGAACGAATCAGTGAAATTTGCGTTGTACTAACTGTTAAGCATAGTGGTGATGGTGGTGCTGTAACGGTTTTGGGATGTTTGGGGGGTAAGATTGTTGGAGACTTTTTTCAAATTAAAGGCATTATGCAAAAGGAGGAATATCTATCTATATTTCTGAGATGAGGTATTATGTACACTATTTACATTGTCCGGACTATCGTCCTCATCTTTGTTGTCATATTTATCACAACGTTTCGGCCGTTGTACGCTCCGGCCTTCTTCAGGTGGTTGGAATGTCGAACTGAATCCTTTATTTCGCTCGCTGGAGTAGACTGTTCTAGTTCCACGTGCTATGTCTAATGGATGTCAGTTATCTCTTGTTAATTCCTCTCTCCAAGTTCTCCACCGCCTTAAAGGAATTAACAGGAGATAACTGATAACTGATATCCATTAGACATGGCTCGTGGAATTAGTACGGTCTACCCCAGCGAGCGAAATAAAGGGTTCAGTTCGACATTCCAGCCACCTGAAGAAGGCCGGAGCGTACAACGGCCGAAACGTTGTGATAAATTTGGCAACAAAGATGAGGATGATAGTTCGAACAATGCAAAATACTTCAGAGGCATGCAATTCCTTCTGGCTGCCGCATTATTGGACAAAATTTTATTTTGTAACAAGATAATGACCCAAATCACAGCTCAAAACGGTGTGCAAATTATTTAAAATCAAAGGAAGATGAGGGAATATTGCAAATCATGACGTGACCTCTCAGTCTCCAGATCTTTCACCAATTGAACTAGTCTAGGACGAAACTAATCGTAAAGTTCGAAGTGAACTGCCTAAGAATAAGCAAGAGTTCTTGATACATTGCTTGGAAATCACTACCACCAACATACAAGGTAACCAAAAAAGTTCTGTCCGTTTTTAAAGGAGAAAAAGAAAACGCTTCACAGTATGTGTAACTTATATTTAGTCTTCGAAGTAATCGCCATCGGCATCCAGCACCTTCTGCCAACGTGTCTCCAGTTGTTCAATGCCCTTGCGGTAAAACTCGTGGGGGGGGGGGGGGTGATGCAAAGAAGTCCGTGAGGGCTTTGCGCAAGTCTGCTTCATTGTTGAAGGATTTCCCACGATTATCCAGAGAGTGCAAGAGGTGGTAATCGGATGGCGCAAGGTCAGGTGAATAAGGTGGATGGCACAAAGTCTCCTACCCAAGTTGCTGTATGGTATCCCTGACCACTCGCGCGACATGTGGCCTGGCGTTGTCATGGAGGAAAAGCGCACCTTTGCGATTCACCAGTGCTGGCTTCTTCTGGCGCAATGCCTGTTGCACACGTTTCAATTGCTGCGAGTATAGGTCTTCAGTGACCGTTTGGCCCGTTGGTAGCAGTTCATAATGAACCACTTGACGACCTGTCCACCAGACACAAAGCATAATCTTGCGTGGGCGCATAGGCGGTCTTGCAGTGTGAGGGGCAGCATCCTGAGGAGACAACCAATGTCTGGAAGGCTTGGGAGTTTCGTACAGAACCCACTTTTCATCACTGGTAAGCACTCGATTGAATAAGGATGCGGTACGGTGGCGAGAAAGCAGCGATACGCAGGCTGCCACTCGTTGTCCCTTGCGGACCTCCAACAGCGTTTGCGGAACCCACTTGCTCAGTTTGTACGTCTTACCTAGGCGGTGCAGGTGAAGTCTAACTGTTTCATCGGAAACGTTGAACTGTCTTGCAAGTTCACCACACGTTAGACTACTGTCCTCATCAATGGCCGCCTTCAGAACTCCGTCATTCAAGACCTGTGGTCGTCTACTGCGATGCTCATCATGGAGAGACAAATCTCCCGATTTGAATTTTCGAAACCAACGCCTTGCAGTACGTTCATCCACAACACTATCCCCAAACGCTTGACATATGCGGCGACTTGATTCAGCTGCTGATAAGCCCACTTTGAAGTCGTAAAGCAAACAGCCCCGAACGAGATCTCTAGACACTTCCATCCTTCTCACAGCTGTCCGGCTTATAACTGATGGCCTGGCACGATGCGCGTGTTTTTTTATAACGTCTGATGTTCCTACTTCCAGCTGTCCGAATTTGAAAATAATTGCTACACACGCATTTCGTATATATTTCAACTTCATTCAATGACTAATCAAAAAACGGACAGAACTTTTTTGGTTACATTGTACTTTTACAATTTACTAGAAAGGATTCCAAGAATTTGCTCTGCAGTAATAAATGCTCATCGTAGATTCTTTGATGAAAAGAAAATATAAATTTACTTTAATTGAAAGTATAATTATTTTATATTCAGTTTGATTTAAAATATTGTATAACTGCATGCAAACATAGAAAAATAAATTTATTTCTTTAAAGACATGAAACTTGATTCATTTTTAAGTTTAGAGGAAAAAACCAATGTGGTCCCAAACTTTTGGTCGGTAGTGTCTGTATAGAATTAATATAAGTAAAAGTTTTATTATTTAGATGATTAACGTTACCTTCTGCATCCCGACTCCAGTCCATCCACGCGTCACGGGGTATCAGCAATTGACTGCTTATACTTCTAGATTTTTCTTTTTTTATATGCACTTATCATTGGCAAAATATTTTTTCGGAGTGCGTGTGTGCATGACCGTGTGTACGTTTGCGCACGTGCGCCCATGCGCCCGTCTGTGTGGATATGCGTTTGCGCGCGTGCGCCGATGCACTCGTCTACGTGAATGTGCCTACGTGTAGGTTGTCGTGATTAATTATCCTTTTCTTTGTTTTCTTTTGTTTTCGCTTTACTCTCGCTCCTTAGCTTTTTCATGTGTTCCTCTTTTCTTTCATGGTATCACAGGTCGATTGTTTGACCTAATACAATCATTCCTGTCAAACCGGGATTTGAAAGTCGTTCTCAGTGGATTCATCTCCAGCTCCCATCCCACTAACGCAGGTGTTCCTCAAGGCTCCATCCTAGGCCCTACTCTGTACCTCATATTTATAAACGACCTTCCTGACGCCATAGACTCCCAAGTCGGCATCTACGCTAACGACACCACAATTTACTCCTGCCTCAAACACAAATCTAGTTATGCTGACAAAGTTAACCTGGCAGCTCAAATTGAAAAGGACCTCCAATCGGTTGTGAACTGGGGCGAGAAATGGATGGTTAACTTTAACGCCTCTAAAACAAAACTGCTGTCTATTAACCACCACAAGGATCCATCCCTGCATCCCATTAGAATGTCTGAAGACCAACTTCTCGAGAGCTCCTCTCTGCGGCTGCTCGGTCTCACGCTGTCCGCTGATCTGAGATGGAACAAATACATCGAGTCAGTTGCATCATCCACCGCAAGGAAAGTTGGTTCCCTGTGCCGAGCCAGGAAATTTTTCTCCCTGGAATCGATCCTCCAAGTCTATAAATCGACCATTCGCCCTTGCATGGAGTTTTGCTGCCATATATGGTCTGGGGCCCCTGCTGTTTGCCTCAGGGTTCTTGATAAGATCCAGAGACGGATATACAATGTGATTGGCCCTGATCTGTCATCTCGTCTGCAGTCGCTCTCTCACAGACGCGATGTTGCCTTGCTCTGCCTTTTTTACAAGTACTTTCACGGTAATTGCTTCGAGGAGCTGCTTTCGCTTGTCCCTAGGCCTCGTGAATTTAAACGTCCTACGAGGCTGGCATCCCGCTCCCACCCCTACACCGTTGAAACTGTTAGATGTAGACGTCTCTTCTACTCCAATAGCTTCATGTCTCGCACATCTCGCCTATGGAACTCCCTTCCCTATTACTGTTTCCCTGACAAATACAGTCTCCAACGGTTTAAGTGTAGCGTCAATCTCCAGTTGCCTTGATCTATCCACTTCCCTTCTCCACATCCTCTCATCTTTCATTCCTATCTGCTCTCGCTCCAAATCTTCTGTAACCCCCTTGCCTTGACCGACCCACTGTCTTTCTCTTTCTCCACATCCTCTCCTTTACCACTCCTATCTGCTCTTCCTCCAACCCTTCTTTAACCCCTTGCGTGATAGTGGCCTCCAGCCTTGCTTGGGGTGATACGCTTAAAAAAAACAAACAAAAAAAACAAATTGTAGCCATTTCTTGATTTCCGGTGATTTTTTTCTAGACATGTTGTCGTTTTTAATTTTTGAGCAGTCTAGTCTTGCTTTTCCTTAATTAGGAAAACTGTATTTCGTTTGTTACATAAATAATTGATTTTAATGCTTAAATGACAAAGTAGGTATTCATGCCTTCACTCGTATATATATATATATATATATATATATATATATATATATATATATATATATATATATATATGCGTATATATATATATATATATATATATGCGTATATATATATATATATATATATATATATATATATATACATATATATATATGAAGAAATATAGTTCTAAGGTGTGCTATATTTATGGGATAAAGTGCTCAATATCAGAGGTAGAGCGTATGTGAATATATATATAAAAATGAACATTGAAGTCAGCACAAATAATATTGGCAGACTCACGTGAGTCCAGGTAAAATTAAAAGACAAGACGTAGAATTTAAACGAATAAATCCTAACAGATATCTTGATAGGACATTTTACAAGAAGGAAAATGAATAATTTTCTAATTTTAATTATTTACTAAAAACTAATTTTACTACAATAAGTATTGTTGGTAATTGTCCTATAAATATGTATTATTGGTAATTTTACTCTAAATAGGTATTGTAGGTAATTTTACTATAAATAGGTAATGTTGCTAATTTTTTATATAAAAATCTATTCCTGGTATTTTTACAATAAAAATGTATTTTTATATTTTCTTAGTGTTTTTCTTGGGTGGGGTTACTATTTGTTCACTACTGGGACCCTAACAGACGCTACTATCCTGGGTCAGGGTGGACCTGGGAACAACAGCAATTAAGATGTGGTTTGTTTCATGCTCGTCAAAACCTCCAATCTTCCGATTGCCTTGCTGTTGGATGCTTGACTAAGAAACTGGGCAACGGAAAAATTGAATGTCGGGATACTGGCAACCTCAGTAACATTAGAATGCTTGTGATGAGTAGTAAAATCAAAAGACATACTCAGAAGCACCTGGTTGTTAAGCGCATTGGTATTTAAATCCAAACGAGAAAGCATTTATAAAATCTGACGAGGAATTTAGTAGAACGGCACTCCCTTTTTCAGTTCGCAGACAGACAGGTTCTGACGACCATCCCTGTCTTGTGATTTCCACCGGAAGATCGGCGTAAAAGAATGCGAAACTCCAGTTTACATTTTTTTTTCATTACAACTTGTCACACACGACTTCGCCACGTCTTTCGCATACTTGGGCACAGAAGTTTCCAAAACCGGCAACTCTCTCACGGAGATCAACAGAATATGTGGGCTGGCTGAAGTTATCATGAGAGACCTCAGGAGACCACTATAGCGTCGTCATGACATATCCCGATGGACCAAGCTACGAGTTTACAACGCCACCGTTCACTCTGTGTTGCTCTACGGCACCGAGACCCTCATATTCCGCGTCCAGGGATTCGGGTCAGGCTTCCTCGGGACCATCGAGAGGATGCAGATCTTGTGTGCAATGAGAAGCTCCACCAGGGGACCGCCCAGCCGGACACCCTTCACAATATTGCTCAGAGCCGTATTCTCTACTCGGTCACGTCCTGCAACGACTTGATGATCAGTCGACGAGAGTCGTCTACCAGTTCGAACCGCAGTCTGTGAACTAATTTGGCGCTGGAGGATGTTCCGACACTCTGCCAAGAACGTGAGAGCTCGAACGACAAGGTGGCACAAGTGGGCTCAACGCCCTCATGGCATGAAATTTAATAGCAGCAGATCACAAATTGCATCTCTGACGATTGATTCAACTTCCAATCTAGATTAATTCTTATCTCCTGTAACAAAATCGCAGAAAAGTGCACCTTAAGACGTTCGTCGAATTTACAGTCGGAATTCGTAAGGTGCGCATTCTGGAAAAATATCCAGAATATCTACCGACCTTTCAGCCTTTAAAACGCATGAGGATAGTTAAGTATGCAAACTACTAATGCCCCGTCCGGGCAAATGTACAGAATGACGGGAGAGTTCTATACGATTGATACTAAGCTGTTTGATTAATTTTTCTTAGTTGTTGGCACCCGCTTGCATCCGACCATCGGGATCGTCATCCCCTTTCCCTAATTTCTCTCCCCTGGTGGCGGAGATGTAAATGCATCATAATATAACAAAATCTCTCTATATAGTACGCCACATATATATTTACTTTTTGTGTGTGTGTGTGTGTGTGTGTGTGTGTGTGTGTGTGTGTGTGTGTGTGTGTGTGCGCGCGTGCGTGCGTGCGTGCGTGTGTGTGTGTGTCCACAGCTTCCGGTCTTCTGTTGCTCCCTGCATTACTTCCTCTTTGATGATTCCCACTTTTCCTTTGTGGTATTTGTTCTTCCACCCATTTATTCAATTCATGTTGTTACTTTTTCAACTTCTCTTGTGGGTGTTAAACTCTCCAAGTCTTCTTTATTTGTCCCCAAAATCTCACTTGTCTTTTTTCTGATCGTTAACAACAATTCTTTTGCATTTCCTATTATCCTGTAAACTTTTTCATTTTTCAACTGGTATTCATACCATTCGTCCGTCTTGCCAGTCGTAAAATGTACGGTAAATTGTATGATTTGGAGACACTCTAAGTCGTAGAAGGCGAGCTGAAGAAATTCTGGCCGCGGGCAAACATTATTCTGGACTTGTTATCTCCGGTGACATTCAGAATGTCTCACAAGTGCAGGAGAAAAAAGAAAAGAAAGAGAAGCACAAAGAAGAAGAAGAAGAAGAAGAAGAAGAAGCACAAGGAAGAAGAAGCACAAGGAAGAAGAAGAAGAACAACAACAATAACAACAATAATAATAATAATAATAATGGAGAATAAAACGGAATTTTATTAGAAGAAGAAGGACAGCGACAAGAAGAAAAGAAACGAGAATGAAACTGGTAAAAATGGCGCCTTGGATTTGATGTAACTGAAGGTTTTAACAAAAGTATATAAACCGAACAAAAAGATGAATAGAAATAAAAAAGAATTACATAGATCGGGATATTCTTAAAATCCCCTTGAAACTACTTTTATTGAATGAGAATGAGCTTAAAACCTGGGATTGATCCACACACAAATGTTCCACGCACAAGACTGGCATCCTTTGATAGAAGCGTCCATTTTGGTCGGAGAAAAAAAGGTATTAACTGCCCGTGGGCGGTGTCTGATAGTGCATAGAGCGGATTAAGCTATTAAATTGTCATCCCGTATGTAGAAAATTGCTTCAAATTCAGGCAACAGACTTGCACAATTGATTTACAAAGATATATTTACGAGGGTCGATTGATAAGTAAAGTCTACAGTCCAATAAAGCAAGTTTATGCCAGATAGAATGATGAAACTAGTACCAAAATTAAGTCAATTTATTTCTCTTCAAAATTATGAGGGTTGATTGATAACGAACGTCTTCTATCCAGTAAACTTGTTTTATCCCAGATAAAATAAGGAAACTGGTATCAAAATAAATTTATTTCTCTTCGATATCCCAAGAGTTCATCAATAAATAAAGTCTTTTTAAAAGCCATGTCCCTTCTGTACGTAGGCGATCATGGTTCTTCACAGATCCTTTTCTTTACTATCTGTGAATTGTAGTGATGCCTTGGAAAAGACAGTGGTGTGATTTTCCGTTGTTTTCTGAAGTGTTTTAATTTCAAAGTAGTCCTTCTCTAACTTGGCTGATATCCGAAGTTAAACTGGGAGTAGATTCATACCTTCCACATGAACATTTATACGAACCGGAACACAACAGACATTTCCAATTTCCCTAACAATAACAGTAACATACCCGTTCATCTCCAATCGTATGAAACAATTTTTGGTGTTACTATAGTATGATATCTCCCGTCCATTTTCTACTATCGTACGATATTTACCAACTGTTGGAAGTATGAAATATCTCAGGGTTAGGAGTTAGGGTTAGGAGTTAAGGTTAGGGTTAAAGGCAGTGAATAGTGAACTGGTTTTGTATTAAAAACCATTAACAATTCTTTATACAAAAAAAATCATCAAATAGTGATTTTAATGTTTGAAACTGATTTGATATCATTAAAAAACAATAAAGGGGTCATCGTTTTTCCTGAGCATTTTTCAGCGAGGTTTATTATAACTATTATAGTATGAGAGTATAGTGCTATTATAGTATGAGAGTATAGTGCTATTATAGTATGAGAGTATAGTGCTATTATAGTATGAGATCTACCGAGGCATCTGCTATCTTCCGTAAATGACGATGCACTCATTTGACCCATATAGAATAATGAAACTGGTACCAAAATGAAGTAAATTTATTTCTCTTCAATATTACGAGTTTTGTTTGATAACTAAGGTCTAAAATCCTATAATATCATTTTAGCTCATATAGAATAGTCAAAGTGGTTTGAAAATGAAGTAAACGTATTCCTATTCAAAATTAGGGTTGATTGATAAGGTCTCAAATACTATAAAATAAAAATCATAAGGTCTCAAATACTATAATATAGATACCATCACAGAAAACAGATGCCTATGGTTTAAAATGAATTTTAAAAATGAAAATTCTTTCTTGAAGCATTTATTTTAGTTTTAATTTCAAGCTAATAGATTAATTGAATCTTTCAATAAGCAAAATACTTTGCTGTATTTCAAGACTAATTTAAATTGATTGGAAAGATGTTTCGTTTTTTTTGCTAAAATAGCTGATTAGCTCCCTTTTTAATCGTCTTTCATCGCAATGTATTAGATCATCCCATAAGTTCTGTCCAAATTTTAAATCTTTGTTAAAATGAACGAAATTTTATAATGTCTAATGGATCTGAACATTATTTTTATGTTTAGATGCATTTAAACTGATCAAATTTTATTTCAGAGAACAATAAAATTAAATTTTGTTTGACTAAAACCCTGCTAACATGGAAGTACCAAAGAATCATTTGAGGCACATAATGCTTTATGAGTTCAAGAAAGGAAACTCAGCAGCCGAAGCAGCTAGGAACATTCACTCAGTTTATGGAGAGGAATGTGTGAATGAAAGAACTTGCAGAAGATGGTTTGCAAAATTCAGAGGTGGAGATTTCACGCTTGAAGATGAAGATCGAACCGAACGTCCAGTTGAGTTTGATGAAAAGCTTCTTGAAGCAGCCCTTGAAGAAAATCCTGCTCTATCAGTTGAGGAATTGGCAGTAATTCTCAGTGCAAACCATACAACTGTTCATCGTCATCTTCCACAACTTGGAAAAGTTCCTAAACTTGGAAAATGGGTGCCTCATGAATTGTCTGAAAACAACCTCAAATCCCGAGTTGACATCTGCTCTTCTCTCCATTCTCGCCAACTTGTTTCACCTTTTTTGGATAGACTTGTGACTGGCGACGAAAAATGGATCTTTTATAGAAATGTTAAGCGTCGTAGACAGTGACTTGGTAAATAGGAAGGACCCCAGCCACAGCCGAGAAGGGAACTTCATGGGCAAAAGGTTCTTCTCTCAATCTGGTGGGATTGACAAGGAATAATCCACTTTGAATTCTTACCACCTAATGCAACAATTAATGCTCAAATATGCTGTCAGCAATTAGAGCGTTTGAACCAAGCTTTGAGGAAAAAAAAGACCTGCTCTAGTGAATCGAAAACGGGTGATGTTTCATCAGGACAATGCGCCACCACACACAGCAAGAATCACGTCACAAAAGATCGAAGAACTTGGTTGGGAGAAAATTCCTCATCCACCTTATTCTCCCGACCTTGCTCCTTCAGACTACCATTTGTTTCGTAGCTTACAGAATCATTTGGAAGAAACAGCTTTTGTAACACAGGAAGAGGTTAAAACTGACATTTGTGAGTTCTTCGAATCAAAGCCAAAAGAATTTTACAGTAATGGAATTACTTCTCTGGAGGCTTTAGTCGTAATAAATAATTTTATATATAATTCACAAGTACACAGTAATCTCAGAAATTTAAGAAAATATTCCGCGTAATCTAATGTTTCATTGAATTTTAGATACTTTTTGGCTCTAAATTTACTATGGTTATCGCTCTTATTTTCTGATAATGTCGTGTAAGGTCATCCGTATTTACAAAAATGGGCACTTTTATACACGTTCTTTTTTAAATATTGGGGTTTGATGATTTGTACTAAGCTTTTGCATTTATGACTATTAAATATAGGTTTTAGTTAATAATAATATCATCTAAAAGTCGGAAATTAGTACAGAATTTTGAAATATTTAAAAAAAAGAAACGGGGGTGGTTATAAGGTTTTGCTGTATCGTGTGTGCATGCTGTGTGTTTATGTGTGTGTGGTTATGATCAGTTTAGTGCTGATTTAAAATAGTACATA
>OZ038501.1:33501270-33541270 GCA_964036315.1 Acanthosepion esculentum | reverse complement strand
TTTATTAGGGACTATCTACCTCATGAAAACGTTCTGGTAGAATTCGTGGTAGCATGAAGGTCGGTGTTTCCAATATTTTACAGTTTATATATATATAACGGATGTAACAGCAAAATTGCCCAAATCGTGTAACAGAAAATTTGTCCAATTGTTAGATTAAGCTTTGAACCGTTGTGTCTTAGAAATGATTAAAGATATCTTACAACCCTATTCGACCCTACGTTGAGCCATAAGAATGCCCCCAAGCTTAACAAAAGAAGCGTAATGAAATCAATTATAAACGAAAATGGTATGTTCATCATTAATTAAACATAGCTAATGATCGGAAGCTCGTGAAGTATTGAAATAAAGTTCAAATATATATATATATATATATATATATATATATATATATATATATATATATATATATATATATATATTTGCAGGATCATTTTCAAAGTTATTCAAGATTATCTTAGCCCTCTATAACCTTGTAACTCTCTGTTCTGGTGTCACAAGTTGCCTCAGATGTTTCACGTACGATTTCATTTTCAAGCCTTTTTTCATTGCCCTTTGGACTGTCATAGTTGAAACTCCTCTTTCACGTGCCAAACGTCTATGAATTGCGTTGGATCTTTTCTAATTGATCTCTTTAGCTCTAAGTTGAAATGATGGGACCTACTGATCCAGTTTTTCTCTCCACTGTTCCCTTTTTTAAAACTTATTCACCGTTCTCTTGATGGTTCTTGAATGAACTTTAATGTCAGAGTATGAATGTTGGTACTATAACTGAAGGCCTGAGTGATCTTTTTCCTTTCACCATCGCTCATTTGGAAAGACAGTTGGTCTGACACAAAACGACTTTAACTTCTTCTCTTTGAAGCTGAATAACTCGAAGGGGTTTTCAGTGATTCTTACGACAAATTGTGCTAAAATGGTTAAACGTCTTATCTGGGAACCTGGAAACTTTGCAGACAGTATGCTCATCGCCAAGATTTCAGTTAAAAAAGTTAAAAAAGTATGGACTGAACCAGAAGTAATGCCTATGGACTTAGCTGTACTCTAAAACGTCTGTCATTCAAAACCGTACGGTGAATAGTATCAAATTGTTCATCTTCTGTGCTGTCACTGCCCTGATTAAATTCCGCATCCTTCTTCTTCACAGTTGCATAGGATGGGGAGTCCTCTGCAAGTCTCAGGACCATGTCCACATGGATTTTCTTTGGGTGTCATACCTTTCTTTTCCAGATACTTTATGACTGTTCGGGCTTCTGTTTTGTCCATTTTTAGATTTGTCACATAGCTCTCACCTTTGTATGGACCTCATCTGCACATAATTTAAAACAAAATTCTGAATATTTTTTCTAGTCTTCTAAGAAGTGATAGTGTGTTGCCACAACAAAAATGTTCGGCTATGGTTGTTCTTTCTGGGTAAGGCTTAGGACTTTATCAACGGTCCCCTTGTAAATATGCTATAATTATGTGTAAAAGTGTTCAATGTCAGAAACATAACGCACATAAATATAAAAGTGGACACTGAGGTCAACACCAACGCAAAGGCCTGAAAATTGCGTTCAAGCTCGGTGTTGACTACCGTGTCCATTTATACACACTCACACACAGATATATATATATATATATATATATATATATATATATAGAAAGAGAGAGAGAGAGAGAGAGAGAGAGAGAGAGAGAGAGAGAGAGATTATACAGCAAAAAATACAAAATTACCTTATGTGGGTATAGTCTATTTCAAACCGGCACTACCTTATGCCAATCTTCTTCAGCTTTAGATTGACTGTCTCGGAATCAGGGGTTTTGAATTTAATTTAGATAGCAGTCGGGGAGAAGGTACAAGCCTACTCAAAGGGACGCCTCGTTTAGATAAGGAGCCTGGGTTGGTGACAAGGGGAAGGCGTAAGTTATGTCTCTAAAGGGAGATGGGCCGGAATGGAATTTTTTATGAGCAAAGCCTTTAATGTTCACTATATATATACACAGTCCTATGGTTAAAGTGAATCTCAGTAGAGTTCCACCAAGGAACATGTGAGTGAGCGGCGCTATATTGAGTCTGATTTGCTACCTCTTCGTCACCGAGGCCCGTTGGTATGGTGTTTGCTTGACAACCTAACTATCAGTGTTTGAATTCTCGGTAGTGGATGCGCACTGCTGATGAGTCCCAAATATAGGACGAAACGGCCGTCCAGTGCTTTCTGCATTCTGTAGAGGTTTCAGACTCGATGAATAACTTAAAATATAATATATATATATATATATATATATATATATATATATATATATATATATATATATATATATATATAGTGGACATTGGAGTTAACACCTAAACACAATCATCAGGCCATGTGCGTTTTTTTTTATATATATAAACAGGTCAGTAATGCATTGTGGGTAGTCTATTGTATTGCATTGTGGGGTCCATTGTAATATTCTAACGGTTATTTTGGTGAGTTGTTACTGTTGTGTTTCGAATTATTCTAGGGGTTATTCAGGGGGAATAATTGTGGATCTGAATGCAATTTGGGGGCTAATTGTAGTTATGTTTGTTAAAATTTTTAATTTATTGGTTATTTTATCGTTGGTTGTTGTTATTACGTTTTCTTGTGTTTATCTGTGCGTTTCTAGACTTGTTAATTTGTTTTTATTAACTTATTTATTAGTTTGGATTAATTTATTTTACTTGTTTATTTTATTTTATTTATTTTCGTTTATTCTTGTTCTTTTACGACTTTTGGTTTTTAATTAACGTAGTAAAAATGTGTTTTCATGTCTTCATTTTGATATGAGTTCTGATTGTTTATTTGGCAGTTTGTGTTGACATGGGAAGATAATTATAGCTACTTTTCCTCCAAGCAGAGTTTACAGGTTTTGGATTTATTGTTGCAGGCTGATGCTGTTTTCCTTATTTTCCATGTTATTTTTTTGTGATTTGTTTTTAATGTTGTTAGAAAGAATGATGCTGTTCGCGTACTTACTATTTGTAAAGGAGTGTAGTGAGCTTAAACATAGTAGCAGCCTTAAAATAAACTTTATCAGCAGCAGCTCTCGAATATAAAACATGTGAAACCTAATACAACTCTATCTCTCTCTTCCGGGTTTTTCCTCTTTCATGAACTTTCCACACTGAAGCTAAAAGTACTGTGAATGCTTCACACACAAGACACACCAACAAAGTAAGTCTCACTCAAACACATTGATAAGCATTTCGTTTTCTATACAATTTATATCTAACAAAAGAAACTCTTGTTTTAAACTTTCCTTTTGTTAATTTGTCTAATAAATGTTATCTTTCATTGCAAATCAATTGGTTTGTTATTTTGTGCATATACTCTTTCACCACCATTGTTTAATGTACTACAAAATGTTCCCGTAAGAAACCTTGCGCATTTAATTATTTAAGTAGCTAATTACTAAAGGATGTTTTGTGTGTGTAGTTTCTTTATTTCCAGAGTTCTTCAGTTACTCCTATGTATATTTTTTCTGTTATCTACTGATTTTGTGTGTGTGTGTGTGTGTGTGTGTGTGTGTCTAAAATTTGAAATATTTATAGGTAGTGGAAATATTGAATATTGTAGATAAAGCATTTAGAGATATAGACAGTGTGGGCATAAGAATCAACACTCACTGGTGACTGTCAGTTTCACGCTTCAATGCGATCTTCTGACCAAGGGACCAATTTGTTCTGAAGATTGTCCTGAACACTGAAACTGACAGTCGTCAGGCAGTGCTGATTCCTTTGTCCACAATATCGATCTGTGTGTGTATGTTTTCAATGAATATAAGAGTTCGTTGGTATGTATTTTCGAACACAAGAATAAAAAAGGCAATCATCCATGGACACTGGTTGGCAATTGTCGACAGTTGAACTCGAAAAAAGGCAATCAGTGCAAAAAAGTTCATTAATATTGATAAAACCTCCTAATGGAGGAACAGCAGTCATCTGGCCAGTTGAACAAATTGATTAGTGGAATGCGCTCTGGAATTTGTTCCCTATCATGAGAGGATTGAAGAGAAGGAAGGAAGGAAGGAATACAGGGAAGAAGGAAGGAAAAATTCAAAGAAAGAAAGAAAGAAAATGGAAACAAGGAAAATAGTAGGAAATAAAGTAAAATATAAAATGATGAAAAGAAGGAAAGTAAATGAAATTATTAAAGTAAGAAAGAAGGTAATAAAGGTAGAAACAAAAAATGAAATAGTCTTGAAAAGAAAGAAAAGAAAAAGAATGAAAGAAAAGTTGAAAGTGAATGAAATCGAGTGAAGAAAGAAAGAATGAAAGAAAGAAGGAAAGGGAATTTGGAACCAGAAGAGAGTGAATGAAATCGAGTGAAGACATAAGAAGAAAGAAAGAAAGACACCAAAAGAAAGAAAGATGGGAAGGACAGTAGAAACAAATAGATGGGGAATGAAATCGGATGAAGAAAGGAAGAAGATAGTAACCAAAAGAAAGGAAGAAAGAAAGAAAGAAAGAAAGTAAAAGAAATCAGGTGAAGAAAGAAAAAAGAAGGTAGAAAAAAAATAAAAGAAACAAACAAACAAATAAACAAAGAAAGAAAGGAAGGAAGGAAGAATACCCCCACGCCACAAAGAAAAGTGAATGGAATCAGGCGAAGCAAGTAAACAAAAAGGAAAGATAGAATAAAAGAAAGGAAGAAAGAAAAGTTTAAACCAGAAGAAAGGGAATGCAATCGAGCGAAGAAATAAATAAAGAAAGAAAGAAAGAAAGAAGGGAAGAAATGTAGAAACAGAGAGAAGGTGAATGAGATCGGACGAATAAAGGAAGGTAGTAACCAAAAGAAAGAAAGAAAGAAAGAAAGAAAGAAAGAAAGAAAGAAAAGAATGAATGAATGAATGAAAGAACGAGCGAAAGAAAGTAGAAATCAAAAGAAGAAAAAAAGGGGAGGAAAGTAGAAACAGAACGAAGGTGAATGAAATCGGGCGAAGAAAGGAAGAAGGTTGTAACCAAAAGAAAGAAAGAAAGAAAGAAAGAAAGAAAGAATGAATGAAAGTAGACCCCTCACAAAAATGATTTAAATCGGCCAAAGTAAAAATAAAATTAATTTTAAAAAGACCAGAAATAATAGCAGAGTCGAACTTTGTTTAGCGTTTACTTCTTCTGTCATAACCAATGAATACATTTTCTTTCTTTTTATGCCAATTATTGTTGTAAATTCTTTTTTATGATCTTCCAAATATGCGCTGCAATGATTGTAGACATTTCAAGACACAAGTCCAACTCCTGCTATCAAAGTCAGAATTGTCTTTTACTATTTTGGTGCCCAGTTACTTCCACCTCCAGACTGTCGGACATATTGATCTTGTCGAAAGATTTTTCACCTTACTTCCGGTGTTAAGGTGCCAAGTGTTGTTTTTCGCTTCCCATGGAAAGACAACTAGAAATTGTAAAGAAATTCAGGTGGATATTAGTTTATTCCGTTACCGAATGCGATTACTCCAGCTGCCTAGTTGTGTGGATTCGTGTGCAAAGGAATCGGGTGGGGGGAAGTGTGTGAAAGTGTTCAGTACTTCACTAAATGCTGGGGCTAGAAGTGTTTATTGATTAAATACGTCCATCTTTCGTCTCGAACGCGAGCAGCCATTACGTTTTTTTTTTATTTAATTTTATTTTATTTATTTTATTATTATTATTATTATTATTATTATTATTATTATTATTAGGAAATATGTGTCTATGTGTGTGTTAGGATAAAAATTAATCAATGTCGCTGTGTCGCCGTGAATTAAAAAGTATGAACCATAGGGACGTACATTCATGGAAAATCAACCCATTAAAAAGAACCTTGAAATATTTTTTTTAAACTAAGTACCTCAAAAAACAAAACAAAACAAAAAAACGATACCTAAAATGAATTTTAAAAAATGAAAACTTTCTTGACGCTTTTATTTTCGTTTTAATTTCAAACTAGTAGATTAAATTTAATATTTGCAATAAGCAAAATACTTTGATGTACTTTCAAAAACCAATTTAAATTGACTGGAAGGAGTTTATTTATTTTTTTCATGCTAAAATACTGACCTTTTTCAGTCGTCTTTTAACATAATGTAATTCTCTTCATTAAAGAATCTTGCAAAAATAAAATATACTTTTCTGAACTCTTATTTGAGAAATATTAGCTGATTTAAAGTATAATTAATCCGATTTGAAACAAATAAAATTTATTATTATTTATCAATTTTATTTATTAAATGTAAATATTAAATTTATTAATTAATTATAAAAGGAGTTTATTTATTTTTTTCATGCTAAAATACTGACCTTTTTCAGTCGTCTTTTAACATAATGTAATTCTCTTCATTAAAGAATCTTGCAAAAATAAAATATACTTTTCTGAACTCTTATTTGAGAAATATTAGCTGATTTAAAGTATAATTAATCCGATTTGAAACAAATAAAATTTATTATTATTTATCAATTTTATTTATTAAATGTAAATATTAAATTTATTAATATTATTTATTAATATAAATAATATTAATACTAATTAATATTTCTTATATCGCAGAAATGCATTTTTAACCCGAGAGTAGCTGTGCTTTTAACCCGACTGTAGCTGTTTTGATGTATTGACAGTCTGATGACAGGTCTAATGTTGTTCTACTGAGACGTTATGTAATTTAAGAAAATACTGTGAGTAATTTTTTATATAATTCTTCAGTATTCAGTAATGTTAAAAATGTAGGGAAATATTCTCCATAATCAAAGGTTTTAGTAAATTTTAGAAATGTTGACTTTAAATTAACTATAGTTAGCGTTCTTATTTCTGATAATGTCGTTTATGGACGCCTGTGCTTACAAAAATGGGGACGTTTATACACATATAAAAAAAATTCAAAATTCTTTTTAAAATATTGGTGTTTGATGATTTGTTTTAAGCTTATACATTTATGATTAGTAAACATAGTTTTCACTTAATAATATAATCTAAAAGGTTGAATTTGACACAGAATTTTAAAAGATTTAAAAATTAATACAAGACGTATAATGAAAGACGCACCCCTATTTCAGCAGGGCAAATCAAGAAAAAATTAGTAATTAATAAAATTAGTAAACCTACATATGGCATATAAGACGCAGGAGAATTTTGAAAGATATTTTTAATAAAAAAAAGTGCGCCTTATATGCCGTCAAATACAGTAAATAATGTCTTAGTTTTATTGCGTATTTATTTTAAATGCAGAGCAGATTTTCGGTAAATGTTTTTTTCTGTTTGACAGAAATTTGGTTCACTGTGTTCTCCTAGACAATTTTTCTCTTCTGAATCTGTCTTACATATTTATAAGTCTACCATTCGTCCATGCTTTGAATATTTCTGCCGCATATGGACCCGGTGCTCCTGCTATATATTTAGAGATTCTTGATAAAATCCAAAGAAGAATCAGCAATATTCTCGGCTTCAGTCACTTTCCATCCGCTGTAATTTAGTTTCCTTGTGTCTTTTCTGTAAATATTTTCATGGTAACTATTCTATGAACTTTCAGCTATTGTACCTAGACTTTATGAATTTAAGCGTAGTACTAGACTGGCATCGAGATCTCATCAATTTAAAACTGAGCTGTAAATTCTATGCTAACAGTTTCTTTTCCCGCACTTCTCGCGTGTGGAACTCTCTTCCTGCTCCATGTTTTCCAGCCAACTTTAATCTCGAAAAACTTTAAATGCAATGTCAATTGCCATCTACTAATCCTCCTTCCCGCTCATTATTAACGTTTCTGTTCCTAATTTGCTGTGTTGTGCGAGGCGATTTTTCGTTCCAGAAACTATCTATAAGTCTGCCATTCGCCCATGCTTAGAATATTTCTGCCACATATGGTCCGGCGCCCCTGCTATTTACCTTGAGCTCCTTGATAAAATCCAAAGAAAAATCAGCAATATTATCGGTCATGATCTGGCGGCTCGGCTTCTTTTACTTTCTTACCGCTGTAATTTTGGCTCTCTATGTCTTTTCTATAAATACTTTCATGGCAAGTGTTCAGATGAACTTTCAGCTATTGTACCTAGACTTCATGAATTTAAGCGCAGTACTAGATTGGCGGCAAGGTCTCATCATTTCACAGTTGAATTGGGTAGATGTAACCGTAAGTTCTATGCTAACAGTTTCTTTTCTCGCACTTCTGACTTATGGAACTCTCTTTCGGCTTCGTGCTTTCAAGACAAGTTTGATCTTCAAAAATTTAAATGCAACGTCAATCGTTATCTACTGTCTTCTTGATTATTCTTCTATTGTTCTCGTTCCTTAAGAATGTCTCTCATTTTCCATTCTTTTACACTCAGTAAACCCGTGTGTCTTAGTGGCTTTACTGTCTTTGATGGGGTGATATGATTTAGAAATTATCTTCATGTACTTGGTGCACTACAAACGTTTTGTGAATTTTCCAGGAGAGACATTTATTAATTTCAAAGAATTACTCAACTTTAATCTCCTTCAAAGTAAGAAACCTCTGATTTCAGTGCACTTGCAGTCGCGCTCTAGTAACTCCGTGAAGGCCCCATGAAAATCATCCATCGTGAAGGTCTCCAGGACGTTTGTCACAGCTTCCTTCATCTTCTCAAGTTTTTCAAAATGACTGCTCCTGCGGTTCTCCTCAGCTGGGAGAGAAACCAAAAGTCACAGCAATCAAGTTTGGGACTGTAGAGAGAGGGAGATACAGGTTTGATGCCTATCAACCATCTCCCTGTCGTCACTAACGCCTCTTTCCGTCTGGGCAGCCTGGGGATAGACTTCTCGCGAAGTTTGCGCATGTTCAGATCTTCATGAATAATTATGTGTACAATTGCAACACCAAACCTTGTTTTTATTGCATTTATAGACATACGATAGTCTTCATCCCGGAAATTGCGTATTTTCGCAGACGGCTCTGAGTTTTGTAGTCCCTCTCCCACCCACATCCCTTATTGTCCCTCAACTCCTCTCTACCGTCTTTGAATATCTTGTGCCAATAAAAAAAAACAGATGCTTAGCTCATACAAGTCATCCTTAAGCAGACTGGAGCATTTCATAACTTTCTGTGGCGTTTTTGTTCAGTTTAACACAAAACTTTATTGCATAGCGACCTACGAAATTGTATTCACATCCCGACTGCATTCTGAAAACTAGTCACCAGTGACAAGCAATGTTTAGTAGAGTGTGTCCAAAATATCCATCTCGTTCAATCTAGAATAACAAAAGCTGACAGGTCATCTTATTGGGTGTATAGTAATGATGTTCTAGAATTACAATAATGTAAAACAGTGAGAACTCCCACTCCTAAAAAAATGTCTCGAAACTTCTGGAATGGACCATGAACATTAAAATAATCAGTCATTATATAATAAACTTAAAAAGTCTGCTGTTTGTAACAATTTTGACATAACTGCCCAAATGTAGTGATTTTCCAAGCGTAGCTTAGGTGTGGCACAAGGCCGAAAAGTAGGGTGCACCCAGTGAGGATTGAATTCACTACTCAGTGGTAATTGTTCTTGCTAAACATTACATTGCACTCAAACTGCTCAAATGTATCAAATTAATCATTATGCATGGGAGACAGATAGAAAGGTAGATAAATGGCGATGGCAGTAAAAAGGAAAGAGACAGAAATTGGCTATGTCTCGGGATTAAATTTTTCTTATCACACGTTTTTATTCAAACGAATACAGTTTGATACAAAAGAAATTGATAATATGAGAAACAAAAAATATCCAACTTGAAAGAGAACGTCTTGTTTTTTATTTTTCCATTTTCATTTTTTATTTATTTATTTATTTTGTCAAGGTATAGTTATCTTTTAAAATTTAACTTTAAAAAATGACTAAAAGCGCCTCCGTGTCGGGAAGATGGCCAATGAACGAAAAGCTTTGCTTAAAAAATAATTTCAACAGTCGCCATGAACTCTGTAATGTTTCAATTGCAGTCTCAACATAGTTTTTTCTTTTTTTTATTGTTAATCATTTTTGTGTTTTTTTAAAATAATTTACTTTAAACCAACACACAACTATTGTCAAATTGATTGACTACTAAAAACCTTGAAGTATTTTTTAAATCAATTTTTCACCAAACGATATCATAATATAGTTTCTGGCGTCCTTTCTTTCTTTCGTTCTTTCTTTTTCTTTCTGCACTTTGTTTTGCTTCTCCTTTCTTACTTTCTTTTCTTCTTTCTTTTAGCTCTTGGTTTTGCTTCTTTCTTTCTTTTTTCATTCTTTGTTTTTCTTCTTTCTGCTTTTAGTTTAATTCTTTCTTTTTCTTCTTCTAGCTCTTGTTTTTGCTTCTTTCTTTCTTTCTTTCTTTCTTTCAGTTTTTCGTTTTGGTTTTTCTCCTTTCTGCATTTGGATCTTTTTTCTTTCTTTTCTACTTTATTTCAACTCTTTGTTTTGATTCTTTCTTTCTTACTTTCTTTTTCTTCTTTCTGCTCTTGGTTTTGCTTCTTCTTTCTTTCTTTCTTTCTTTCTTTCTTTCTGTTCTTGAGTGTGAATAAAACCATACTCACCCACGAGCAATGCATAATGTAAGAATAATGTAAATAATGTAAGTAATCATAATACCTCATCTCAGAGATATAGACCTATTCACCCAAAAGCGCTGTAATATTATTATCTATGCAATGGGGTGACAAACAAGGACGGAATCACCCAAAAGTGATTTAATATCTTCTATGTACTGGGGTGACAAAACAATAACTAGACATCCAAAAGTAATATATTAACTTCATCTACGTAGTGGGGCAACAAATAAGGGCCTATTCACCCAAAAGCGAGGTAGTATATTCTTCTATGTACTGGGGTGACAAAACAAGACCCTACACACCCAAAAGAGATGTATTAATCTATGTAGTGGGGTAACACACAAAGAAATACTCATCCAAATGCGGTATATTATTACTTATAATACTTATAATTATCTTTGGCTATAAGGTAAACAAACAAAAACATGCCGACCCAAGAATGATTTATGATAAGCTTCAAGTGTAAAGGAGTGTATAGAATAGGGACTACAAAGCAAAACTCGTTCCCTAAGGGCGATATATCATTATCTTATGGTGTGTATATATATATATATATATATATATATATATATATATATATATATATATATATATATATATATATATGTGACTCACTCAAAATTGATGTATGATTATCTGCTGGTATATTGAAAATGTCAAGTAAAAATGCTTCTCTGTGAGGAGCAATGTTCAGGTATATCTTCAAGACATAGGCGATCATGGCTCTCCACAACTTCCTATCCCTTGTGGCCCTTAACAGTTTTTCTCACTTTGGTAAGTCTCTAGCCCCCAGTTCCGTCATCTATTCACACAATGTCCTCAGGTAAGTGGCTCGATGCCTTCCCCCATTTCTCTTGCCCTCAATATGCTCTGTTAGTGTTAGGTTTTCCAGGCCCTTCTTCTTCATTATGTGTCCAAGGAATTTCAGCTGTTTTCATTCCTGATTCTGAGTATAAGTGTCCATGCTGTTGTAATTTTCTGCAAGTCTCCTTCGTTGCTTACTCGCTTCGTCCATGGGATTTTCTGCAGAAACCACATTTCCGTTGATTCCAGTTTTCTCCTCATCTGTGAGAGACCAACGCTCACTGATCGGTCTAGGATGATCTTCACGTGCATAGGATAATGGCTACCAAAAGCCGACCGGGAAAGAGCGACGTGTTCTTATATTGAGATACATTAAATACATTAGGGTTATATAGGAATAAAGTGTCGCTGCCGACGCTTGAGTTTGAACATAGATCGCCAGTGAGCAAAAACAGGCGATCCCATTATTGACCACGTGACCATAGAGGAAAACGCATATATGTAGGAAGTAGCTGACGACTAACGATCTGTATTTCTAATTTATCCTTCTATTCTATACGGAGCGCTATTCTCTACTCTATTCACAATACTATTTCTCTATTCGGTGGCTACTTTTCGAGCGAGTATTATCGAGCAAGTACTATTAGCGCGAGTGCTATTCAAAGGCGTCTGACACCAGTATTGTTCAACGGCATTAATATAGTTTGTATCTGCGATTACAAAGTCTCTACTACAACGAGCATTACGAAAGTGACAACGTGTATTCGTTGACATCACAAAAATTAGATACATTAAATACATTGAGATACATTAATAAGAGAGAACAAAGAATGCCCCCCCCCACCGTAAGAGTAAGTTATGATTATCTGCGGGTGCATCGAGACAAACTTGTTCCTACTTACCTGAGAGCGATTTATGATTACTTTAAGGTATTTTGGAGAATTATAAACAAAGACCTACTCGCCCAAAAGCGATGTATTATCTTCATCTATGTACTGGGGTGAAAATCAAGAGCTACTCACCCAAAGGCGTTATATTAATTTCTTCTATATACTGGGTAGACAAAACAAGGCCTACTCACCCAAAGGTAATGTATTATGTTTGTCTATTTAATGTGGTGACGAAACAAGGACCTAATCACCCAAAAGCGATGTATTATCTTCATCTATGTAGTGGCGTAACAAACAAGGACCTTACATTATTTACATTATTCGGACTGTTATCCTCATCGGGTGTTTGGAATTTCGAACTGAACCCTTTATTTTGTCCACCGGGTGAGATTGTTCTAGTTCCACGTGCCAAGCCTCTTCCGGGTGTTTCAGTTATTTTTCTTTAACTCAAATCTCCAAGTTTTGGTTCACCACTGCTTTAAACTGGTATCGAACTCACAACTCTTGGTCTAGTCACTGGATCTAACCAACGCCTTTATCCATTGGGCCGTATGTTCTTGAGGAGCATACCATGGCAGAAACGAAATGAAGATGAGGATAACAGTTCGAATAATGTAAATAATGTAAGTAATCATAATACCTCATCTCAGCCAAAAGCGCTGTAATATTATTATCTATGCAATGGGGTGACAAACAAGGACGGAATCACCCAAAAGTGATTTAATATCTTCTATGTACTGGGGTGACAAAACAATAACTAGACATCCAAAAGTAATATATTAACTTCATCTATGTAGTGGGGCAACAAATAAGGGCCTATTCACCCAAAAGCGAGGTATTATATTCTTCTCTGTACTGGGGTGACAAAACCCAAAAGAGATGTATTAATCTATGTAGTGGGGTAACACACAAAGACATACTCATCCAAACGCGGTATATTATCTTCATCTATGTACTAAGTTGACAAAATAAGACCTCTTCATCTAAAAGTGACGTATTATCTTCCTCTATATACCTACTCACACAAAGCGATGTATTGTCTTTATCTATGTAGTCATGTAACAAACTAGGACCTACTATAGCATAAAGGCAATTCTGAATTCAAAGCTAGACCGTATATATATATATATATATATATATATATATATATATATAAGTGAACATAGAAGTCAACACTTAGAGGCAACAGTCTGTTCCATGCTAGATGCAATCGTCAGGCCACGAGTGCTGTTACTTTTCTCGGTTATTTATAGAGAAATATTATTATAGCCGAGAAAAATAACAGCACTCGTGGCCTGACGATTGCATCTAGCATGAAACAGACTGTCGCCTCTAAGTGTTGACTTCTATGTTCACTTTTATATGTACACACGCTCTATCTCTGATATTGAGCACTTTATCCCATAAATATAGCACACTTTAAGACTATATTTCTTCATATATACATATATATGTATATATATATATATATATATATATATATATATATATATATATATATATATGTTTGTATGTGTGTGTAAATGCATCCCTATGCCATTTATCGCAACCTAAAATCGAAGACTTTATTAACTAATGACGTGTTCGAGTGAGACTTTTATTAAGCCATGGTTTTGAGCCTGTTCATGGCGATATTGTATCAGGCTCAGAGTATAAAAAAATCAAAAAAGAGTAAGAAGGGAAACTCATCGGTTAAATTATTTTTCACCGATCAAGAGAACGGAATTTGAAACCCGCGACGATTTGAAAAGATGCTATGCCTGCCGATCTAAATATAAAAGTGTTTGTCGGCTAGTGAACATTACCATTCATTCACGTCTGGTCATTGGATACTCAGAACGTGGGGCAAAGCTCATCCATTAACATTTTTAGTTGAAAGCGAGAAGAACGTTAAAAAACAGAAGCACCACATGGTTCACTGCAAAATCTAGACAACATAATCGAAATTTAAAACTGGCAATTTCTTCCTTTAAAATATTTTCAAACAGGCGCGGACCAAGCCTTCCTTGCAGTCACATTTACTGCCACCACAATTCTTCATTCAGCACTCGTCAGTAACAATAGACAATTACGATTCACTTCTCGACTCATGACAGCTCGCAACATTAACAATAACGTGTGGACTTTCGCTGTAATCTTTTGCCAAGGGCTGATCATTTACACGATGTGAAATTGGCAGCTGATCTCAAAACTGACCTAGAATCTGTTGCTAACCGGGGCAAGGAATAGCTTGTTAGTTTTAACGCCACGAAAACAAAACTGGTTTCTATTAACCTTCTGAGGGACCCCTTTCTACCATGCATCAGCCTAACGTTCTTTGCTGACATGAAGTGAAAATATTATATTAAATCAATTGCTAGGTTTGCTGATACGAAAGTGTCGGGTTAGATAATTTTTCTCATCAAAATTTATCTTACATATTTATAAGTCTACCATTCGTCCATGCTTCGAATATTGCTGTTACATAAGGCATGATACTCCTGTTGTATATTTAGAGATTCTTGATAAAATCAAAAGAAGAATTTACATTCTAACGTGGTGTCCCGGCTTCAGTCCCTTTCCGACTGCTATAATGTAGCTTCCCTGTGCTTTTTCTATAAATACTTTCATGATAATTGTATAGATGAACTTTCCTCTATGGTACCTAGACTTTATGAATCCAAGCACAATACTAGATTGGCAACAAGGTCTCGTCATTTTACTGTTTAATTGGCTAGATGTAACCTTAAGTTCTATGCTAACAGTTTCTTTTCTCGTACTTTTCTCTTGTGTAATTCCCTTTCAGCTTTTTGCTTTCCAGCCAATTTTGATCTTAAAAATTGTAAATGCAATGCCACTCGTTATCTTCTGTTTTATTGATTCCCCTTCTTTTATTTTTCTCTCTCATTAATAATGTTTTTTTTTCTTATTTCTTATTCTTTCACGCACTGTAATTCCTTTTATCTTAGTTGCTTTATTGCCTTGCTTGGAATAAAATAATTAAAAAATCATAATGCCTTGCTTGGAATAAAATAATTAAAAAAATCATAATGCCTTGCTTGGAATAAAATAATTAAAAAATCATAATGCCTTGCTTGGAATAAAATAATTAAAAAATCATAATGCCTTGCTTGGAATAAAATAATTAAAAAATCATAATGCCTTGCTTGGGATAAAATAATTAAAAAATCATAATGCCTTGCTTGCAATAAAATAATTAAAAAATCATAATGCCTTGCTTGGGATAAAATAATTAAAAAATCATAATGCCTTGCTTGGAATAAAATAATTAAAAAATCATAATGCCTTGCTTGCAATAAAATAATTAAAAAATCATAATGCCTTGCTTGGAATAAAATAATTAAAAAATCATAATGCCTTGCTTGCAATAAAATAATTAAAAAATCATAATGCCTTGCTTGCAATAAAATAATTAAAAAATCATAATGCATTATCAGAATATAAAAACCGGGTGTTTGAGCAATCAGGACTTTGATGATATTCATGGGATTTTTACGGGAGTGACTCAGAATTAATTTTAACATTACGAAACATTGGGCTATAAATAGTATTTTTTAAAAAAGAAAATACTCAAATGTGGAGCCTCGCAGTAAAAATTACAAAACTTTACAACATTAACTAAGAAAATAATATAAGATGAAATAGTATAAGATGGTATAAGATATAGTATACAATATAGTATAAGATAAGATGGTATAAGATAAAAGATGAAATGTACCAAAACAAAGGCCAATATTATTTAAGAGTGTTATTTTAATCAATTTTATGTTTATTTAAATAAATAATTCTTTACGAAATCTAAAAAAAGGATATAGTCTTTATGCAACTCTGTGATCAGAGAACATTTGTTTGATAAGAAAAGATTTGTCTATTTCTTTTCAATCCAAAATCGCGAATATTGTTTATAATCTTTATATCTGACTTATTTCTCAGTTTTATTAAATTTGGAAGATTATGGAAGACAAGGCTCGAGAGCCACTGAGAGTAGAGTTTTACAGTTAAAATGAGAAAAATATATGAGATGTGTGATATAAATGAAAGCGGAGGAGCTACGAAATAAATATTATGAGGATAAGGAGGATATATAATGATTGGATAGCTACATTATTTTTGCTTGAACTATTGATTGGCACAATCTTTGTTGTTATCATTAGAACGTTTTGGCCGTTGCAAGAAAGAAAGAAAGACGTCCTAACGTTTATAAAAAGTTAATTTCATCATAGCATTAATGTAATTTGTAGGAAGACAGACTGGAGAATTCTTTTGTAGAAAAATTATTTGCGTCCATTGTAACGAATCGGAAGAACTCTAATTTGAAGCGAAACGTAACTAAACGAAACTAAGAGAGAAAGAAACAAAAGTAAAAAATAAAGAAAGAAAGACCCGAGAGAAAGAGAGAAAGACAGAAAGAAATATAGAAAGAAAGAACCAAAACAAAAAAGAAAGAACTGAAATGAAAAAAGAAATACAGAAAGAAAGAAATAATCGAAACGAAGAAAAAAAGAACCGAAACGAAGAAAGAAAGGAAGAAAGGGAAAAAGGAGAGAGAGAGAGAGGGGGGAGATGAAATCAAGAAAGAGCAGAAAGAAAGAAAGAGAGAGAGAAAGAGGGAGGAAAAACGGAAAGAAAGAAAGAAACGAAAAGCAACTAAGAAAGAAAAAAAAGAAAAAAGAAAGAAAAAGAACCGAGAGAAAGAAAGATAGATAGAAAGAAATATAGAAAGAAAGAACCGAAATGAAGAAATAAATAAATAATCGAAACGAGGAAAGAAAGAACCGAAACGAAGAAAGAAAAGAAAGCGAGAAAGAAAGAAAGAAAGAAAAAAGAAAGAAAGAAAAAAGAAAGAAAGAAATACTAAGGAAAACAGAAAATAGAGAGGGAGAATAAGAGAGAGAACATCAGGTAAAAACTCAATGAAAATTGCCGAAAAAATGACTAGCTTAGTAAAACATTAAAGGCGCGGGATAAGCAAAACGGTTGTAAGTAAATGAGAGAGAAAGATGGAGAGAGAAATAGGGAAGATGAAGGGGGAAGAGATAGAGGAAAAAGAGAACAGTGAATATAGTTGAGGAAAAGAACCGGATGGAGAGAGATGGAGCAAAATATTTGACAAAAAACGAGACAGAAATGGAAAGACTAAAGACGTGTCTAAAGGAAATAATAGGAAACTAAAGAGAGAAAGAAAGAGAATTCGGTGAAGAAAAAAGCAATAGAAAGAAAATATAAAAGGGAGACGGGAAGGGAGAAAAGGAGAGAAAAGACAGAAGGTAAGAAAGAGACGAAAAAGTAGTAGGAGGAGGAAGAGGAGGGGGAGATAGAGAAAGTGGGAAACGAAAGCTTACTCACCCGTGAATGATGTCTATTTGTGATCAGGTTTATAAATTTATTAATTCAGGGTGGAATATCCAATTTAGTTGAAAGAGGAACAAAAAAGTTGTTAAGTCGGTGGGTGGGGGTTTAAATAAAGAGAGAAAAATGCCAGAAAGTACGAGAAAGAAGGAGGAAAAGAAAAGAAAGAGGGAAAAACAGAGAATGCGGGCGTGAAAAATAGAAAACGAGAGAGGATGTGAAAAGAAAGTGAGAAAAAGACAGAAGAGGAAGACGGGGGGAAGAAAAAGAGCAGTTAAAAGATAGAAAATAACAGAGAAGAGAAAAGAAAAGAAAAAGAGAAAGAGAAAAAAGAAAATAAGAGAGAACAGCAGAGGAAATGAAAAGGAGAATAGACAAATTATGAAATGGAAGAAGATAGGGCAAAAATAAGAAAGAGAAGCAGGAGAAAAGAGATATGCGAAAAAGAAGTATAAAATAAGGGAAGAAAGAAACGAAGAGAGAAATAAAGAGAACAAAAGAAAGACAGAAAGAAAAAAGAAAGACAGAAAGAAAAAAGAAAGACAGAAAGAAAAAAGAAAGAAAAAAGAAAGACAGAAAGAAAAAAGAAGAAAAAGGAAAGACAGAAAGAAAAAAGAAGAAAAAAGAAAGACAGAAAGAAAAAAGAAAGACAGAAAGAAAAAAGAAAGAAAAAAGAAAGACAGAAAGAAAAAAGAAGAAAAAAGAAACACAGAAAGAAAAAAGAAAGACAGAAAGAAAAAAGAAAGACAGAAAGAAAAAAGAAAGACAGAAAGAAAAAAGAAGAAAAAAGAAAGACAGAAAGAAAAAAGAAGAAAAAAGAAAGACAGAAAGAAAAAAGAAAGACAGAAAGAAAAAAGAAAGACAGAAAGAAAAAAGAAAGACAGAAAGAAAAAATAAAGACAGAAAGAAAAAAGAAAGAAAAAAGAAAGACAGAAAGAAAAAAGAAGAAAAAAGAAAGACAGAAAGAAAAAAGAAAGACAGAAAGAAAAAAGAAAGACAGAAAGAAAAAAGAAGAAAAAAGAAAGACAGAAAGAAGAAAGAAGAAAAAAGAAAGACAGAAAGAAAAAAGAAAGACAGAAAGATAAAAGAAAGACAGAAAGAAAAAAGAAAGAAAAAAGAAAGACAGAAAGAAAAAAGAAGAAAAAAGAAAGACAAAAAGAAAAAAGAAAGACAGAAAGAAAAAAGAAAGAAAAAAGAAAGACAGAAAGAAAAAAGAAAAAAGAAAGACAGAAAGAAAAAAGAAAGACAGAAAGAAAAAAGAAAGACAGAAAGAAAAAAGAAGAAAAAAGAAAGACAGAAAGAAAAAAGAAAGACAGAAAGAAAAAAGAAGAAAAAAGAAAGAAAGAATCTCAACAACTTTTTTCATTTTCAAACTAAAATTGGATATTCCATCATAAATTAACAATTTATAAACCTGATCATAACAATACATTATTCGCGGGTGAGTAAGCTGTCGTCGCCCGCACTCTCTTCCCCCTGTTCCTCCTTCTCCTCCACCTTCTACTTTTCCTCCTCCTTTTACTTTTCCTCCTCTTTCTTACCTTATGTCTTTTCTCTACTTTTCACTTTCCCCTTCTTCCTTTTTCATTTTCTTTCTTTTTCTTTTCCTTTGCCTTATTCTCTTTCTTCCTCTCTCTTTAATTCCCTATTATTTTCTTTATTCACACTTTTAGTCTTTCCAATTATTTTTTTTTATCTATTCAGAGACAAAAGAAGAGAAAAAATGAAAATAAGAAAGAGAAGCGGGAGAAAAGACAGAATCAGAAAAGAAGAAGAAAAGAAAAAAAAAGAAAAGGGTGGAAAATTGGAAAGAAGATGGAGGCGAGGGTAAGGAAGAAATTGATCCTAAACAATTTTGTTTGTCTTTATTGATCCGAGAAAACTTCCTTGGCCGTTTAGCGACACGTCATCGCAATTAGGAAGCCTTTCTTCCCTCTTGTGCTTTATCGGCAGTAGGTTATGGTGGAGAGGGTAATTATGAATCAATGACAAGCCCGGTTCATTTCAGTGGAATTAAAGATGCATTCCGTTCTCGGAGTAGCGTTACCTTGAAAACGCGCAAAAAATCACCGACTGACCTAATTTGATCTTTTTTTTTTTTAATTATTGCTTGACAAACTGGGTCAACTTGAGTTGAAAATGGCGGATCTTGAATATTATTGACAAAATTGTTCTGTAATAAAATAAAAAAATAAGAAGGTACTATTTTTATTTGATTTCATCGAACCGCAGATTAATTCTTACATTAGCTTTTGGAGAATTTCTGCGTTAAGAAGATGACGAGTCAGCGCAGAAAGAGGGCTTCCCTTGGGTCTTATGTTACACTGCACTAATATCTTTTTTCACTGCATTACTCTTATTTTTCTCTTCCGTTCTCTCTACTCGTTTTGCATATAGCATCATCACGGCTTAGCTCCCTGAACGAAGGTTTTGCGTAGAGATAGCATACTTTTACCGGTGTGGTCTACACAGGGAAGCTATTTTCTCATTACAACTGCAGGATAGGATTTGTCAGCCGGCAAGAGTGAAATCCTTACGGGAATAATTTTTTTTTTCTGTTCTTTTACTGCGATGCTCACGGCCACATCACGTTGGAACACCGTACAATCACCGAAGTTAAACAACTTCGAGCATGGTCAGTACCTAGATGGGTGACTGCTTGGGATAATGGCTCGGGAGTTTTAGTCGGAGAGTAGAATTTCAATTCCTGTTGGGTTCGTTATATTCCCTTACGCGCAAATACCCTTGGGAAAGGTATGTATCCACCTGTTCTCCTCCATCTAGGGGTTAAATAGTAAGACATATCACTAAACCATCATTATCTCCCCGACCACCAAAAAAGAACTCTTGCAATCTAAAATATTTTCTTGCTTTAAATAAACTGCAAAGTCTTTGAAAACGAATCAATATTTTACGATGGGCTTGTTTCAACGAAGCCTGATCCGGCCGGGCAGGGAAGTACAAAATGAATACTCTGCGTATAAGCTTAAAGAAGATGTCCCCAAGGATTTAACTCCCAAATGAAGCATCCCCAAATGAGAAATGCCGAGTGGATTTGAGCAACCCACTTTAAACTCAGCATTGTGTTACATTTAGGTGGGGCTGTACAGACCTCACTGCCCAGCCTTGATAGAATCCTAAAGCGTCTCCGAGCCCTTGTGGGTGACGAATTATTCTCCACTCTCCAACCTCTCCTCTACTGGCGGGATGTGGCAAGCCTCTAGCTGCTCTGTCGCTACATCCACGGAAAGTGCTCGGACGAACTACATTCCCTGGTCCCGCCAATTCAAACCTTCTCGGCAAGGACCCGCCATGCCACTTACATAGTAGCAAGCCACCCATATTCCCTCCGTATTCCATCGGTGAGAAGTAAGTTCCACTCGAACAGCTTCTCCCCGCGAACCACTGCTCTGTGGAACCGACTCCCAAAAGGATGTTTCCCTGATCACTATAATCTTAACCTGTTCAAGGCTCGGGTTAACCGTTATCTTCTACTCCTATCCGCATAAATTGCCTCTTAACATAACACTCTATCTTGACTGGCCCCGGGCCTTTTAACATTTCGCTCGATGTGGGCATGCAGTTAAATACCATTGTGCTTCCTGTTGTTGTACTGGTCATTTTTCTTTCCTCCTGATGGACGAGGAATCCACATATTGTGGAGTCCTTGTACCCTTTCAGTAAGAGCCTATGTCTCCGACGGTCACTTGATAGTTGGAACTACATAAATATACTGGTAAACAATAGGAAAAAAAACTTGTAAACAATAGGAAAAAAAACAAAAACATTTCATACATCTTTGTAAATTAGCTCTCTTGATACCTTCCTTAGGCTGCGGCATTTTTTAAAAAAAATCATTTAACCCCAAGGTAATAATGCCCCTAAGACGCAATGGGTTACTGGGAGTGAAAGAAATTGGAAAATTTTAGTAAGCTTCGGGAAGATTGGACTTGCACTTAAATCTTTGAAAATTATAGGTGGCAGGGAAGCAAGGAACCCGAAGAGAGTTCCACGGGAGAGAAGTCCGAGAAAAGAAACTATTAGTATAGAACATACGGTTGCATCTAGCTAGTTCAACAGTAAAATGGTGAGACCTAATTGCCAATCTAGTAGTAGGCTTTTGATGCAGTCGAAGCACCAAGGATGGAAACCTGATCAAAACAATTGCCATGAAAATATTTATAGAAAATACAGAGGTAAGCCACACCATGGCGGTTAGAAAGCGAATGAAAAAAGAATCGAAAAATACTGATTAGTTATCGATTTATTAGTGGGGATCCTGTTCATAATAGCGATACAATGTCAAATCTATCCCTGACTTCTTAACCTGTTAAGCTCCAATATTTCTTTCGCTAAAGGAGAAAATTGCGATATATCAGCCAGATATCTCGAGGTCTATCTTTGTTCTGTAACTCGTTAATTTAAAAAAAAAAATGTTATCTGAGTAATTTTTTTTTAAAGATCTTACTTGTTAGGATTGTTATACACGAGATATCGCTTTCTCTTTTTCCTCTCGGTCCTTTACCGAATCCTGAATATCAACTTTACCTGTTAAATATCTGCGCTAGACAATCGATGTCATTTGAACGAAATCCCTTCAATGGAGTTGTCACGAGAACGTCGTCAAACTTGCTGAGCCACGGCTGGCTAGCTTCGCCGTAATTGTTGCTAACTGACGAAACAGAAAAGAGGGCATTATCGAAAGGATGGCTTATTTACTTGTGCAATCAGTTACTAGTTGTAATTGACAGTACGGTCAATAAATTATCTTACAAGTGTTAAAAGGTCTGGCGCGCTAATAGTGGCGTTGTTGATTAGCGGAATTGTCAGGAATTTCCAACGGTGCATACAAAGATGGGGTCGTGGGAATATAGTGAACGTTGGAAAGGTAGCTCTTGTAGTTAACTATCATCTATGAGGAACGCTCTGTTTTTTTATTTTTTTATTTTTTTAGCGTCTGGCTGGCAGCAATAAGCACGGCACAAAGACCAATTTAAAATGATAGAAAACATATTTTATTTGGAAAATATATTAGAACTAGCAGCATGGCCCGGCGTTGCCCGTGCTTGATTAAAAAATCGTACGACTCATACAGCAATCGCTATCACTTGACTTAAAATATTTTTGCCCTTCCTTGCCTTTAAAGGAGTGCCCTTTGCCGTGATGATGTTGCTACATGCCTTACTTCTTGCCTATCTCACACTGCGAATTTTTCTAAGCTCTATACTAAACATTAAATCTGTTACGAAAAAAGAACTAAACAAAATGAACACAAAACGATCAGCTTTAAAAAAGGACTCGTAACTGGAAAAACCGAATGAAAAAACAATGTTAACAACAAATATTTTTTCACACCCAACCCAGTTCTGCGGAATCAGAATCAACGTTGAGTTTAAGCAAGCGAATGAGCCAATTGGAGTAAAGTGCCATGCAGATTTAATTTTTCCCACTTGTGACGAATGCAGCTATCGATTTTTTTTGCATGCTAGCATGCTAGTTAACATTCGTGTCAGTCAGCTGTTGGCTCTCACACTGGCCAATAGAATCTTCCTGCCTATTCGTGGCAGCCAGCTATAGGCTCTCACTCTGGCCAGTAGAAAATGGCCGCAAACTACATGAAAACTGCCGTAGAAGCATGAAAAAATCGATTATTTCCACTATGGATGGGAATTGGGAAATGCAAAGTCGGTCTTGGCCTTCCCACTAACTTGGAGCATGTGCATGTAAATTTTGGTGCAAATCCGTCGAAAATTGCGACCGTGCATTCGTTACACACATACACACGCACGCACACACGCACGCACACACACACACACACACACACACACACACACACACACACACATACACACACATCCTGCCATTTATAGATAGAGATAATACAGAACGTATAGTGGGAGTAAGCCGTTTGGAAACGGACAAAAGATGAATTACTCAAAAATAAATTTATTTAACCTTTCCAGACCCTAAGAGAACTAGAAGTCCTACCAGGATTTATTAATGGTGGGTTCAATCTTCACAATATATGATATGCAGATGGAACTGTGCTCATGACAGATACAGAAATGAAACAGAAGGAACTTCTAGAAAGATAGTAAGGGAAAGCGAGAAGAAAGAATTAACTAACATCTATAAGGAGACAGAATATATGGTCTTGACTAAGTGAGGATAGCGGAAGATAGGAGCTAAGAATTGGAGACGTCAGCATCAAGTAAGTACAGAAATTTAAATATCTGGTAAGTGTTTTTAACAGAGGAGGGTAAATATGACACCGAAATCCGAAGCAGTATTGGAAGGTGCATTCCAAAAACCAAAAGTATCAAGGAGCAGGAAAGTTTTGTTAGAAACAAAGAAAAGATTGCCGAACTGCTATACAATATTCACTCTGTGGAAGTTCTGCAAACACGTCCTAATGCTATGCGTTGGAAACTGGAAAGAGAGCGTGGTTCTATGCTTTTCGGAATTGGGGTCATAATATTGGGTAAATGAGCAAAACCCTTTCCGGTTCCTTTATTTCGAGAGAAAATGTATGTCTTTTTTTTTATTATTCTTTATTATTATTTTATTTACAGACCTTATTTCATTTTCCCACAGATGCAAGCTACGAATTAATGTCGAAATAAAAACGTACAAAAGTTTAAATTTCTGTGACGTGTTTGAACTGATGAGGGAAAATGTGACACCGAAATCCGAAGCAGCAGTGGAATAGCAAAAGACGCCTTCCAAAACCTAAAAGTATTAAGAAACAGGAAAGTTTTTTTAGAAACAAAGAAAAGATTGCCGAACTAGAATGTAAATCTACTTAGGAGCAATCTTGTGTAAAGATGGTGACTGCAGCTCATAAATCCGAACACGGATTACCGGCGCCATGGCAGCGATGGGAAAATCGGCAAGAATATGGAGGAGCAAAATCAGCTTTCAAACGAAGTAGTGACTCTACAAATCCCTGGTAGTCTCCATTCTTTGACATCGATATGAAACGTTGACACTGTTGGCCGATACAAATAGAAGGATCCAAGCGTTTGAAAACAAATGCATGAGAAAACTCCTTGGCATCTTCTGTTGAGAACATAAAACAATGTGTTTGTGCGGAAAAGAGTTGAAATTTTTGTGGGCCACCATGAACCTCTTCTCGCCACTGAAAAAAAGAAAAATAGAGAAAAATGGCGTCGTTTGGACACGTTACAAAGCACGGCAGCCTGTGCAAGACCATCATGCAAGGCACCGTTGACGGTGGACGTAGGAGAGGACGCCAACGCAAAAACTGGTTGGACAATGTCATGACTATATCAGTATTGCTGATGGCTACCGTTGATGGACTGTATTGGAGGAGATTCAATATAGCTTGTACATTCGGATCCACTTACGACTACAAAAATCAAGGGAATGCTGCTGTTGCTGCTGACGATGATGATGATGTAACATCAGTCCTCCTATAGGTCAGTGAATGCCTCACAAAGAAAGAGAAGACCTGAGACATCAGAGATGTGGTACTACAGAAGGATGATGAGAATACCATTTCAACAGCATGTGAACAACGAGGAAGTTTTAAGAAAAATAGAAACAAAAAAGACATCCCGACTGTGTAAATGCCTTCCTCCTTACTTGCTTCCCCGATGATTATAATCTTCAAATATTCAAGTGTAATGTCGATCGACATCTGATACACTGAGATTGTTCCACATTCTTCTCTGTATCCTTTCTCCAAACATGACTCTTTACTCAATCCTCTGTAACCCCTTGCGTGCTAGTGGCACTCCCGCCTTGCTTGGGGAGAACTGCTCAAAAAAAAAAAAAATTAACTAAACAGTCGCTTCTTTGAATTTTATCACATTTTACCAGCCTATCAGTTGAATAAGTCAATTTTATTTAAGCAAGATTTTCTCGTAGGTTATTTAATGAAAATCAAAGTAGTGAAAAGTCAAGTAGTCTGTTGGGTTAACATTTTCTTAGCCACTAGTGTCTCTGATTTGGAAAACGTTCCTTGGTGGTTTTAATTTTGTTTGGCATCAAATATCGATCTCAGTTTTCTTGGGTCTAAGACTTTCTAGATCAGTCTACATCTTTCCAATAATCATTCTCGTCTCGCTGTCACACATAGGACTACCATTATCTACTTGTTAAAATCTTTCTCTTTCTTTCTCTCTAATTTCTCTTTTCTTCTATTTCTTTTAGGATCGTTTTTTTTGCCTCGTTTTTTTTTTCCTTGTTTAATCCTCCCTTCTAACTTTGACCGCATCTTTTTACTCTTTACTCTCTGACTTCTAAAAATAGCACGATGAAACTGCTCAGTCATTTAAGGTCGACTTGTCCGCCATTTTGTGTAAAAACAATTGCCACCCACTCAGACAATTTTTCAGCGTTATTGAAAATAAATTCTGAAGGCTAATATAATGAGTGTCATTTAATAATAAATGCATAAATTTATCGTGCTGAGGGTAATCTTCGTATAATGTTATGTTTCAGTAACGTCCTTGGAAACGTTTAACAAATTTGTACGATTTTATGAAGTAAAAGTAATTGTATAATATGCGAGACAAAAGTTGGACGACATACATTGATAGAAGCCTTATATTTTTTAAACGCGTATGACCATCACTGATAGGCAGTAATGGTCATGAGATCCACAATGGCACTTGAAGCCGGTAAGCGATTTGTAAGACGCTAAATGTAGGCCAGTCAACGTCGAAAGAGTTTGATACTCTTGCTTTGCTGGTTATGGGTTTTCATGGTTTTGGTTGGTCCAGATTGACTGAAATACGACTTACTACAGAGTGTGTATGTAAGGTCATTATTAACCTGACAAACTTAGAGTTTACAACTGACCCCCACTGTGTGACTTTTCATGTGAATGAGGAGGTTTGCATCACACACACACACACACACACACACACACACACACACACACACACACTATATGTATATATATATATATATATATATATATATATAGATATATATATATATATATATAAAGAGAAAGACATAGTTTAATGTTTGATATATTTACAGAGAAGAATGCTCAATGTCGGAGAGAGGGTGTTTGTTTACACACACACGCATATGCAGGGTGCCCCCCTCAAAAATTGACATAATTTTAAAAGCCATTATGTTGAAAACTACTAAGTCTAGCTCAATGAAATTGAACAGTTTTGGTGTTGAACATCAGAAGTTTATTATGGGACCGATTTCATAAGTGTTCAATATGTACACCGTCTGCGACATGGAACACGTCAAGTCGGTAGTTAAGTTCTAGTCAGTAACGCTATAGCATGTCTCCGGTAACATTATCCAGTGCAGAAGTGATTCTCTGCTTGAGTTCATCAATGCTAGTAGGAAGAGAGGGCACATAGACCAGTCCCTTCACATAAAAAGAAATTACACGGGGACAGGTCCGGTGACCGCGGCGGCCATTTCATCAGAAACCTGTTTTCATTTCCACCACGCCCGATCCATTTCTCTGACAGATTCTCATTGGGATATGTATGTACTGTCCTTTTCCATTAAATATAAAATCTTGACCCGTTTCTATACATTCTGTGAAAATTTATTTCAACAAGAATTGCCAAAATTATTGTCCTTCGAAATGATGTCAAATTTTTGGGGACACCCTGTATATATATATATATATATATATATATATATATATATATATATATATATATATATATATATATATATATATATGTGCGTGTGTGTGTGTGCGTGTGTGTAAAACTTTCAGCAAGTATATAGATAGTTGTTGAAAAGAAAATCGTTACATTTGCCTTGATAAAATCCCTTAGAGGATGAAACGCAAAGTCTTCCTTTTATCTTTATTCACAGACACACACACATACACACACACACACACACACACACACACACACACACATACACACACACACACACACACACACACACACATATATATATATTTAGTTTTAACCGCTCATTTTCAAAACCTTATCAAAACGCGAAAACTACACAGATACATTCTGATGAGCATTTCTTCAGCTGCCATGACACAAATAAAAAAATTGTCATGAAATCTCTCTAAAGGAAAAAATTTAGAATAAAATCTAAATAGGTAAGATGGCTTTAATGTCTGTATTGTAATGAAAGGGATCAGTAAATTAGTGTTAGCCTGAAATAAATTTACAGAATTGGTGTATGCACTAGCCGAAGACCAATTCACCCTTGAACCAAAAAACGAACACGAATTCTTTACAAATTCGACCTTGTTGGACGGGTGTAATCATTCAAGAAGAAAACAGTGATTGTGATTTCCCATTTAAAGACCTTTGTTAAAAGATGCTTCTTTTAATGGAGACTAGTAGAATCGCTTAGAATATGAGCGAACTTAGGCATATGATTTCGGGGAGTTTGGTACAAGAAAGAAAAAGATGGATGATTTCCAGACGACAAGTGATGGCGAATTGTTACATTAACGGTCATAAGATTGACAATGGTTCTTGAAGCCGGCACGTGATTTACAAGAATTATTGCGAGGACAGTAGATGTCGGCCATTGATTGTTGCAGACTTTGGTCCACCTGCGTTCGCTGGTTATGGGTTTTCATGTGTCTGGTCCGTTCAGATAGACTGGAACACGACTTATGACAGTGTGTGTATGTAATATCGTTGCAAACGTCTTTGGTAATTACAGCTGACACTCACTGTGTGACGTTTCCCCTGGCTGACATGTTCTGCTTTGGATACAGGTGTGATTACCTTCTGACATGCAAATGAGTTGTATTCATCAATGGCTTTCTCCTTTCCCGATTACTATTTGCCTTTTGAATTGCGAAGACGCATTGGAAACGCTAAATATGTCTCCCAAAGCAGGAAAGATTTCTTTAAAAACAAAGAAAACAGTTCTGAAATGCTACGTCATATGAAATTTCCTATTTGGCAGTGGATGTTGAACAGCTTCCCCACACTTATGAAAACAGAGTTGCCGTTTGACGGAAGCAGGCTGGGAATACCATTGACGGTGCATGTGAGTAATAAGGATGCTTTAAGGAAAATGGACGCTTATACATACAACCAGAAAGAAACTGTTGAAATCTGTAGGACATATACTGCGAAAAGACGCAGGCGATCATAGCTCTCGACAGATTCTTTTTCTTTGCAGCTCGAAGTAAAGATATTCCCCTTATCATCGATTCAAATTATTGCTCTACCATCAATTAAGTTATTCTGATGTAAAGGGTGGGGCAATGCCACTAAGCAATTAGGGGTCATCTGCTTTGGTTCGCTTGAGACACCCTGTGATTGGTCTGTAAGAGTCGTTTAAGGCAGGGTCGAATTTCTTTGCATGTGATGATCTTCTGTGGAGTAGCAAAGGACTAAGACTGTGGTGCGGATTGCATCGGGATGGGTACTCCATTTGGTGTTAGCCAGCTTATTTAGAATGTTGGTTCTTGACGCGACCTTAGTTTTAGTCTTTGCAATGTGGTCTTTGTATGTAAGGGACCGATCCAGAGTGGCCCCAACGTAGACAAGTTTGGACGTGTACTCTAACCGTTTTCCATACCAGTTGTTCGTGAGTTGGCGGTTAGCTCCGTAGGTGGAAGGTAGATTTGGATCATGTCAGGGTTGGCTCGAAGTTGGCTGACAGCATACTATTGGAGCAAAGGAGCGATGTTATACCGAAGGAGCGGTTCACGTCACGGTTCCCGTCACGGTTCCCGTCACGGTTCCCGTCACGGTTCCTGTCAGATGAGATTTCTCATTTGCCAATCTCCATCCACTAAAATATGAGCGAGTCAGTTCATGAGCCGCGGGTCAGTGGTTCGTCATATCTGTCTTAGAGACATAGCTGAAGTTGTTTGATACTGACGTCGTCAATTCGTAGCTCTGAATTTAACTCACATTCTTAGTTAATAGTCCTTTCTCCACGTCTTCCTTTAGTGCCTTCTCTAGGAGTTCCTGTAGTTTTCTTTTTCAGTCTGTTTTGTGATGTCAACGAACACTTAGTTGCCACTTTTGGTAATGTCAACGAATACCCGTTTTCACTTTCGTAATGCTCTTTATAGCAGAGACTTTATAACCGCAGATACGACTCTAGTACGCCGTAGAACAATCCTGATGTCAGACGCCTTCGAATAGCACTCGAACTAATAGTACTTGCTCGATAATACTCGCTCGAATAGTAATCCGTATAGTGATCCCAATAGAGAAATAGTATAGTGAATAGAGAATGGCGGTCCGTATAGTAATAGAGGATAGACTAGGAATACAGATCCTTTAGAGGTCACGCGACCTCCTATATATGCGTTTCCTCTATGGTCACGTGGTCTACTTAATTCAATAATGGGATCGCCTGTGTTTGCTCACCGGTGATCTATGTTCAAACTCAAATATCATATAGGAGTAAAGTGACACTTTACTCCTATATAGCAGTCTGTTATCAACGCAATGTCATCTGCTTATCTTGTTTTTAATGGGTTATGTCCATCGATAATGCCGTGTTATATCTTGTAATCAATATATATAGGCTAAAATATATCATATAGAAGCAAAATATTGATTTTCACGCTTGCCAAAAGTGTCTCTCTTTTACAAACTGCTGTGGGTCCTTTCTCTTTCGTTTTATTTCTTTCGGATGATATTTACGTTAGTAATCTGGTTACTATTAAATTTGGCTTTTAAAGTATTGAATTCATTTCAGGGAGACACGCTATACAATTTTTCACTAATAAACATGCTACTTGAGTAGAAACTTTGAACTTATTTGTAATCTGGGGGTTGAAATCTGGAATAAAATGAAGCTGAACTGAACAAAAAAGAAAGAAATAGAAGGTGAAAACGTTCTCTTGTGTTTAACATCTGCTTCTGTGAAATGGAAACACTTGTATTATTTAATCTAATTCTGGTAACACGTAAGAAAGTGGTTCTGTGTATATTTGTACCATTATTTCCTAAGCTAATTATGGTTCCAGTTTACATCACTTCTATTATTATGACATTATATTCCAATGATGTATCATGTCTAAGAGATCGAAGAGATCATGTTTTTATTGATTTCATTCCATTTGGCTAATGACCAAAGTAGCATAAAAGCATGCCTTTAATAAATTTCCCCAAAATTTAAATAAAACGATGGAAATGGGAAGAAAGAGAAAGAAATAGCTGAGAGAAAGAAAGAACTAATAGAAAGAAAGAACTCAGAGAAAAAAGAAAGAAAGGATTGATAGAAAGAAAGAAAGAAAGAAAGAAAGAAAGAAAGAAATTGAAAGAGATATCCACGTAGAGAGAAAAAAGAGATAGATTGGGGAAAAGAGAAAGAAAGAAAGAAAGAAAGAAAGAAAAGACTGACAGAAACAGAGAAAAAAAGAAAGAACTGACAGAAAGGAAGAACTCAAAGAAAGAAAGAAAGAGAGAAAGAGAGAGAGACAAAAACATAGAAATAAAGGATTAATAGAAACAGAGAAAAGAAAGAAAGGACTGACTGAAAGAAATAAAGAAAGAAAGAAAGAACTTCTAAGAAAGAAAGAAAAAAAAATTACAAAATGAATATGGGTACTGTAACAATTCTCCATCACTTGTCTGAAAATCTTCCATTCTTTTCTTTCATATACAAACTTCCACAAAAGCAAAGTTCTCTTATTCTTGGGAGTTCCACTAGTTTCAATGAAAGAAGCATCTTTTAACAAAAGTCTTTGAATGGGAAATCACAAACAATCACTGATTTTATTTTCTGAGTTTTCTTCTCGTCTAACAAGGATCCATTTGTAATGATCTTGTAGCTTTTTTGTGGGGAGGGGAGTAAGCATGAATTGGACTTTGGCTAGTGCATACACCAATGCTGTAACTTTATTTCGAATACTATTTTACTAACCACTTTCGTTACAGCCGAGTCACTTATCTTACCTATTCAGGCTTTGTTCTCAAATAGAAATATATTATACTTTCTTTTTACTTGTATCATAGCAACTAAAGAAATGTTCATCAGAATGAATCCGAGTAGTTTTCGAGTTTTGATGACGTTTTCAAAGTTACTAGTATATACAATCATACACACACATGTAGGTAAATGATATAGCACGCCAAGCTATATGACAGGATATAATTTCGATTCCTGTGGAAGGAAACATATTTTCTATGGAATTTCTCGGACATTCAACCGGTAAAGTTTGTTAATACTGTTTATTATAAACAGAAAATTTACTTAAATATTTGTATCTATAAAAATAACGTATAAACAATCAACATATATATATACATTTTTTAAGAATATTTTTGTTTCAATTTAGCCAAATTCATCTGTATTCTTTTTCATTTTCTTTCCGTCGCTTTATTCCCTGACTATCTCACACTGTGAGAATATAAATCTACCAAGAATAGTGTTATATTCTAGAGCCTGGACGCAAATGTATTGTGGCTGAACTAGCGATCAAGTCACTTTCCAGACATTTTCGTCTCAGTGGATTATTTTCACTTTTAAAGTAGCATTCCCTATGTCAAAATTGTAGTCCGTTTTGTTACGATGAGCAACCAATGCATTTTGTGTGTTTGTTTTTTAAAATGTCCCTTTTTTGTTTATATAGTTGTAGCGGTCCGAGGGGGGTGATATGTGAAGAGATATCTCTGGGCTAAGATTTCCTGCTAGTCGGTCCAGCTACATAGGAATGTTGGACTTTAATGGAGTCCAAAGAAGGCAAAAGAGAACAAACAAGACCGATATACATGTATGCAAACAAATATATATTAATAACAAATTACAATGACATGAAGACATGAAAAGTTACAGAGTGTTTGTATGGAGAAGTTATGTGCGTGTGTTGAGTGTCCGTACGAACGCGTATATTGTTTTTAGCGTGTTCCCAGAATATGGGAAACGCTGTTTGTGTGAGAGGTCACATATTGGTGTAAATGAGAAAGAGAAAGTTTTATACCTCGCCTCCGTACGAGGTAGCGGCTCAAGGCCTGCGTTGAAAAAGAGATTTTTTTTACCTCATCTCACCGCGAGATGACCGCCCGAGGCGTAAGCCGGAAAAAGAGAAAGAGGCGAAAGGTCAGCCAGTATTTATACGTTAAGTTAGGACCAAGGAAGAACAACACGAACACAAGAGCAGGAATAACAAAGAAATATAAACAGAAACATAATACAAGAAGTTGAAGGTGTTAGTATGACTGTCAGTCTGGTTTCGAGTGAACTATTATTGTCTCGACTCGTTCCACTTCGTTCTTATCGTCTCTCTTGAGAGGCGCAGTCTTTATAGTGTCAGGAAGCGTTCATTGTCGTTACAGGTAAGATCCCATAACAGAATATGAACTAAATAACGTTATTTAGTTTATATTCACACTTATATATTGTCTCTTTATGTTCAAGCATTATCTTTGGTATACATCAAGCTATATATATATATATATATATATATATATATATATATATATATATATATATATATATATATATGTGTGTGTGTGTGTGTGTGTGTGTGTGTGTGTGTGTGCGTGCGTGTGCGTATGTGTGTGTATGTGTATGTGTGTGTGTATACCACTTATCTGTAGAGAAGAGTCTAGTCAGTAAAGTCCAAATTAATGTTTATAAACAACAAATCTACGACGATTTTTCAGGAACAATCATATCTGCTCAAGAGATATACCTTAACGTAAACAATGACAACACATTATGAAATGGATAAAGGCCGACAATTATTTAATAGATTTTCTGTTTATATATATATATATATATATATATATATATATAATAGCTGGCCACTCGTATTCGACGATACCCGTCTTCGCGGGCGGCTAGCCAATCCCTATTGCAGACGCTCGCTCAGGCACATTTGTGTTTGCTGAACACCCACAGAGCCCACCTGTGGTTTATACTGATTTCAACAAGGCCAGCACGCTCAAGCCCTCGGCCACGATGACTTGTGACTTCGTGCTAGCACAGCTATCGGCGGCACCCAAGAGTTCTGTCTACCCATTTTCACTCACAAGGCTTGGGTCAACCCGAGATATGGCTTTCATGCACTTTCCAAAGGTGCCGCACGCTGCGATCGATCCCTCCAGTCCGATAACATCAGGAAGTCCAATACCAGCGAACCAGGAGTATCAAACTCTTTCGACGTTGACTGGCCTACATTCAGCGTCTTACAAATCGCTTACCGGCTTCAAGTGCCATTGTGGATCTCATGACCATTACTGCCTATCAGTGATGGTCATACGCATTTAATAAATAAGGCTTCTCTCGGTGTATGTCCTCGAACTTTTGTCTCACATATTATACAATTACTTTTACTTCATAAATTTAGAAATTTGTCTTCCGATTTATAAATTAATTTATAAATTTATAAATTTGTCTTCCAAGGACATTGCTGAAATATAATATTATATGTAGATTATCCTCAGAACGGTAAATTTATGCATTTATTATTAAACGACACTCATTATATTAGCCTTCAGAATTTATTTTCAATAACGCTGAAAAATTGTCTGAGTGGGTGGCAATTGTTTTTACACAAAATGGCGGACAAGTCGACCTTAAATGACTGAGCAGTTTCATCGTGCTATTTTTAGAAGTCAGAGAGTAAAGAGTGACAGAGTAAAAAAGATCCGGCCAAAGTTAGAAGAGAGGATTAAACAAGGGAAAAAAACGAGGCAAAAAAAAAAAAACGATCCTAAAAGAAATAGAAGAAAAGAGAAAAACGAGAAATTAGAGAGAAAGAAAGAGAAAGATTTTAACAAGTAGATAATGGTAGTCCTATGTGTGACAGCGAGACGAGGATGATTATTGGAAAGATGTAGACTGATCTAGAAAGTCTTAGACCCAAGAAAACTGAGATCGATATTTGATGCCAAACGAAATTAAAACCACCAAGGAACTTTTTCCAAATCAGAGACACTAGTGGCTAAGAAAATGTTAATCCAACAGACTACTTGACTTTTCAGTTGCAAGTTAACTCTATTAGAACGATTAAATAACCTACAAGAAAATCTTGCTTAAATAAAATTGACTTATTCAACTGATAGGCTGGTAAAATGTGATAAAATTCAAAGGAATTTAGAGAAGCAACTGTTTCGTTAAAATATAATTTTAAAATACTTAAAGAAGTTTTTAAACGAAATTATGAAAGTGATAATTTTGAAAGCACTTCAGTGTTATTTAAATAACAAAAATGAGGGAAAAGTAATTTCTTTAAAAAAATCTGTTTCATATGTTTATATATATATATATATATATATATATATATATATATATATATATATATATATATAGAGAGAGAGAGAGAGAGAGAGAGAGAGAGAGGGGGGGGGTTAATACAAGTAAAATATTTGACACTGAGCTGATAGATATTACCTTCAGCATACCCAGAGTTTCGAGGCGGCCCCTTTACTGGAAAATAACTCAAGGAGAAAATTCGTTCGATATTAAAAATGTCTATGAAGCAAGAATACTGAGAAAAGTGCTGCAGATCATGGAAGACTTGATTTCTCATGGGAAATTAGTAAAGCAATAAGGGATATATATATATATATATATATATATATATATATATATATATATATATATATATATATATATATATATATATATATATATAACAATGTGTTTATTAATAATAATAATAATAAAATAATAATTATTATTAATATAATTATAATGAAAGAGCCGTATTAATTATGGAAAAACCCATTTAGTGTCAAAGCATCGTTTAATGCATTGAAAACTGATGGTTGATTTTATTGACATTATATTTTCCTCATGCGGATTAAGCTTTTTGTAACGTTTTATTATTATTATTATTATTATTATTATCGTTGTCGCCATCATCCTCATCATCGTCGTAGTCGCTCATCATTATCTTTGTCAATGTTGTTGTTGTTGTTATTATTATTATTATTATTATTATTATTATTATTTCCTTTCAAAGTTGAACTGCAAATTTACTCAAACAAGATTCAAATTGGACCGTCGTGAATCTCACGAAAAGAATGCAGTTCAGACAACTTTTAGATTCCACAAGTTACATTTTCATGGAAAATAAAGAAGGAAAAAGTGAAAAATAAAAGCTGAAAGAGGAAAGTTGCAAAAATGGTATTTTGGCAGAATTTGACTTAGAAACAGAACCCGAATAATGAGAGCCAACAGTTTCTGATTAAGAAGTTCGTTTCCTTTTATTCTTTTTTCGGGAACATAGTCATTTTGATTTTTGATTCGAGAAAAGTAATGTTTTATAATTAACGTATAATTCCCGTAGGAACTTTCTTTTTGTATTGTTAAATACAGCGTGTGGCAGAAATACCTTCCATATTTTAAAGGTTGACAAAATGACCAATATAACTGCTATTAAAAGAAATAATTTTACTGTTGTTTAAATAAAGGGCTTAAATAAGGGGCTTTTATTCATTTCATTTAAAATGACATCGTCCAAATGGTGGCTTCTATTTGCTATAAACTAATGTAAACGATTTCTCAAGTTTTCCAACACCCGGAAGTTCGAGTGCTTCGAGGTCTTCCGGTAGCTTTCTTTCAAGCGCCGAAAATGTGTCCCTCAATTTTCAACTCAGTAACGATTTTCTATCCGGAACAGCATCAAAAATGGAATGGGAACGAAAAGCTCTCTGTGATATAATTACAGATTCAGTTCTCTTAAACAAACAGTTCAGCAGCAAACGCACACTGTGCACCGGTTCAAGCCATTATGCTAACTGAAGATAAAGAAATGGTAAATCATTAGCGAGATAAAGACACTATTGTCATTTGCCTAAGTTCGCTAGTACTACAAGGGGGACAATTTAAAATGTGGTAGGTATTTTTGTCGCACCCTTAACAACTTTAACAGAGCACTACAATAACAGTCACTGAATGCATGACATTATTAAAGAAGTAAAGGGTTCAAATGAAAAAATTAAAAATTGTAAACATTTTCCATTTCACTGAAGCAGACGTTAAACGCATGAGAACGTTATCTCCACCTTTCTTTCTTTCTTTCTTTCTTTCTTTCATTCATTCATTCTGCACCTCCCTTTCTCTTTCGTCTTTCCTTGCAATCAAAACGGAAGGGTCAATTATTTATCTAAGGTAATGGCAGGGTGTAGCACATGCGCTAATTTACGAACTAACAGATGAACAAGTAGACTTATATTGATTCCAGGCTTTTGACGGTGCATTAGGAAATGGTTACACTGCCGGGTGTTAACGAATGCCTTATGCGTGAAATACAAAGCAAATGAACGTTGAAGACATCTGGGACATATGTCACGCGATGGTAGAGTTTAACGCGTGATGCTAATTAAATAAAGTCTAGTTCAAGAGGTGCGAAACAGCAATTAGCAAATTTTCCAATAGAGACTTAAAACAAATGTAATGAGTGATAAAGCAATGCAATAAATGTCTATTTTTTTTTCTCTGAAAACTATCGTCTGCAATTAATGAATAAAGCTAGCACAAAGAAAATGAACATAGAACGTTATCGGATTTACAAAACAACCTTCTTCATTCCCAGAATTTAATCACCAAGGCGTCCTTATAGTCGAGGAAATTCTTTCGCAACGGTCACGCAGTGCTAACTAATTTTGGCAAACATGGAGTCACGTGACGGCAATAAGAAGAGTGAAAGTAAAAAAAGCAGTGTCATCGGAAAAAAAAATGTTTACTTTTGATACGACGTTTTATTGCGGGCGAGGAAGTCTTTGTGCTAATTTTCATCGATACCTATACGGATATTTCTTGAGGAGACCCGTACTGGGTATGACGATAAGCAACATCCAGCAGCAAGACCTCTGATCGGGAGGTTTTGAGGAGTGTGGAACCACAACTTAATTGTTGTTGTTCCCAGTTCCAACATGACTTGGGGTTGTAGCCCCTGTTAGGGTCCCAGCTATGGGTAAAATAGTTAATACCCGAACTCGGGTAAAAACACTATGAAAGTACAAAAACAGATTTTTATAAAAATACATTTTTGAAAGATAAAATATTAGCAACATACAAAAATACGTCAATGAAAGCTGATCTCCTACAAACTGATTTCTTACAAAGAATACATATTCTATTCATACGAATCTATCCTAAAAAATTTGCCGGCATTAAATAATCGATTGAGGTTGATATGCCGTAAAATAAAATAAACCAAACCTTGGGGTAAATCTTATTTTTCGCAGATATTAAGAAAACTTTTGCCTAGCGATGGATTGATAGATCGATTCATTTTCTACGGCTTATCAATCATTTGCAGGTTATTTAAAGCCAGAAACTATTCTTAGAATGTAAGAATATTTTTGCGGTAATAATAGCACCAGGTCTGGAGAAGAAGCTGTCCAAGTGGAACTTACTTCTTACAAATTGATTGATTGATCGATTCGTTTTCTACGGCTTATCGACCTTTTGCAGGTTATTTAAAGCCAGAAATTCTTTTAGATTGTAAGAATTATTTGGTGTGGGGGACATAACAATGATTTAGTTATAGAAATCTTACTAATTAACCCATAGTTGCGGGGTGATTCATATCTTTCCCAAGGATATTTACGCGTAAGTGAATCAACTGGAATTGTATCTCGGCTCTGCGAATAACAATTCCGAGTAATTATCTATTACGCCACCAGCACATCCAAGCTTACAGCACTTGGTATTCTCATGGGGTTACCCATTTCGGTACGGACCAGACTCCAGGTTGCTTCACTTCGGTGATCGTACGGGAACTGGTGTTACAACGTGATCTGGGGCTGCCTGGCAAAATTGATTATACTTGCCATCATAATTATATACATATATATTTTTTATCTCCAAATTAGCAACAAAAAGTTGTTTTTCCCTAAAATCAAATTCAAATATCTACACCCTTTATATAATTTAAGATCTGTTAGTACTGGCAGCAAACAACCTGGAACCTGATAACAGAAATAGTTGTAAGATAAGGGTGCGTCTTCTGACCGGACACATTCAACCTCTACAGTGAGCCGATTCTGAGACAATTGGAAGTCCTACTGGTATTCATCATTGGCGGGTGCAGTCTTAACAAAATAAGATATGCAGATGACCCAGTGTTGATAGCAGACACATAAAAGAAACTGCAAGAACTCCTACAAAAGGTAGACATGGAAAACAAGAAGAAAGGACTAAGTAAAGGGTGTCCCTATAACTTGGACCGATTTTAAATGTGAATTAAGTTTAAGCGTCTAATGATTTTTTTTCTTTTTCTTTCAGATTTGGCGGACATTTGGGCGATATTATTTTTCACACATATTTGCCATGACTTAAATAAGATGATCCAATAGAGAAATAAATTTTCACCAATATCACTGATTTATGTACTGCTGACTTTGATCCATCTTAATGAAACACCCTTATATATAATCCGTCTTAATGAAACACCCTTATATATAATCCGTCTTAATGAAATGCCCTTATAAACTACAAGAAAACAATGACTGGTTGTCAGAAAAAGGAACTGCCCAAAATGCAAATTACCAATTGGAGATAACAAAATAAAACATAAGTGACTCAAGGCAACGGAGGTATGGTTCTACAGAAGGATACTATGGACCGAACATGTGAGCAACGATAATGTTCTGGAGAGGATGCAAACAAGGAGGACGCTTATAATTTAACATCAGGAAGTGGCAGCTGAAATTTCTGGAACACGTCATGAGAAGGGAGGGCTTGGAAAATCTGACAGTGCGGATAGAAAGAAAGAGAGACAATGGAAAGCAACGCGTGACAGATCAAAGCAGGCTTAAACAAGTGGATGAAAGAACCGGTTTGGAAGAAGTAGCAAAAGGACAAAACATATTGAGAACTACAAGGAATAGGGGGAAGAGGAGAGCCATGATCGCTTACGTCCTGAAGGGACACGGCACATAAAAGAAGAAGACAACAATTTAAATACCTGGTAAGCTTTTTAACGAAAGTGCGACACTGAAATCTGAAAGAAGATTGTGATAGCGAAGAATGCCTTCCAAAATCGAAGTATAAAGAAACAGAAGAAAATGCTGGTGAATGCTGGACAATCTCTTCACAGATGAAGAAAAGATTCGAGGCAACAGAAATGTGGTTCTAAAGAAGGATGCTGAGAATACCATGGACCGAACATGTGATTAACAATGAAGTTTTAGAGAGAATGAAAACAGAAAGGACACTTATATTTCTTTAAGCATATCACCCAAGCAAGTTGGGATGCCACTAGAATGCAAAGGGGTTACAGAGAGTGGGAGCCAGAGTAAAGAGGCGTGATAGAGGAAAGAATGAAGGACGGGGAATAGATCAAAGCATCTGGAGATGTTGATTGACATTACATTTGATAGTTGGAGATTATAGCTATCAGGGAAGCAAGTAATAAGAAGGGAGTTCCACAGACAGGAAGTGCGAGAGTTGAAGCTATTGGAGTAGAAGAGACGGCTACATTTAAACGTTTCGACAGTGAAAGAGTGGGACTGAAATGCCAACCCATTAGCACGTTTAATTTCATGCAGTCTGGAAACTAGCGAAAGTAGCTCGTCGGAGCAATTACCGTGAAA
>OZ038501.1:33486696-33501070 GCA_964036315.1 Acanthosepion esculentum | reverse complement strand
GCATTCACAACACAAACCAAATTTTCTTTTAGGCACGATCGCTCCCTACCCAACAGACACACTGTTTCTTTATCTCATAATCTCGAATGGCTCAGACATGTAAAAGAGGAATTATGCCAAGAGATCGATTTGGTCATCAGATTCGTTTAATACGTGTTCGATCTGTCATTCTCATGACATCTTTATACGATATGGCATGGAGTTCCATCTTCTTCGATTATTTTCCCAAAATGACCGCCATTGAACATTAACAGAAGTTTTTTTGTTACTGCAGAATGGTTATATATTTTTCTGAATTTATTTTTATGCATTCCAGAATATTTGATTCTCCAGTTTCAAAAATTGTTCTTGCCGAACAGAAATTTCGCCATGTTTGATGTTGTCTTACAGACGATAAAACAAAAAGGTCAACCAAGCAAACACCACACTCATATATATATATATATATATATATATATATATATATATATATATATATAGCAGCGTTTCCCCTATTGTGCGGTGTTTGGTTGATTTGAACCTTTTGAAACTCTTTATTCTACATTCAACACCATCACTTGAGAAGACATCAGAAATGTTGAAACAAAATGGCTGTTTTGGTAGTGATGTTATAACATGTTTATGTTATCATTTTTTAATAAATAATATTTGCTCAACTCTGTATTGGCCACTCTTTTAAGAATAACGTTTTTGGTTATTCCGTCTATACAAATTCTATACTTGGACATATATATATATATATATATATATATATATATATATATACATATATATATATATATATATATATATATATATATATATATATATACATATATATATATATATATATATATATATAGCACTAGTCGCCTGACGATTGCACTAGCATGAAACAGACTGTCTCCTCTAAGTGCTGACTTCCATGTCCACTTTTATATTTACACATGCTCTATCTACGATATTGAGCACTTTATCCCATAAATATAGCACACTTTAAGACTATATTTCTCCATATGTATATATTTTTTTTTTTTTTTTTTTTTAAGCGTATCACCCCGAGCAAGGCCGGTGGCCACTATCACGCAAGGGGTTACAGAAGGGTTGGAGGAAGAGCAGATAGGAGTGGTAAAGGAAGGGATGTGGAGAAAGAGAAGGACGGAGGGCCGATCTAGGTAGGGAGGTTACGGGAGATATAGAGCGAGAGCAGATAGGAATGGAAGATGTCAGGAAGTGGATAGATCAAGGCAACTGGAGATGACGATTGACGCTACACTTAAACCGTTGGAGATTGTATTTGTCAGGGAAACAGTAATAGGGAAGGGAGTTCCATAGGCGAGATGTGCGAGACATGAAGCTATTGGAGTAGAAAAGACGTCTACACCTAACAGTTTCAACGGTGAAGGGGTGGGAACGGGATGCCAGCCTCGTAGGACGCTTGAATTCACGAGGCTTAGGGACAAGTGAAAGCAACTCCTCAGAGCAATTACCGTGGAAGTACTTGTAGAAAAGGCAGAGTGATGCAACATTGCGTCTGTGAGAGAGCGACTGCAGACGAGATGACAGATCAGGGCCAATCACATTGCATATCCGTCTCTGGATCTTATCAAGAACCCCGAGGCAACACGCAGGGGCCCCAGACCATAAATGGCAGCAATACTCCATGCAAGGTCGAATGGTAGACTTATAGACTTGGAGGATCGATTCAGGGGAGAAGAATTTCCTGGCTCGGCACAGGGAACCAACTTTTCTAGCGGTGGATGATGCAATTGACTCGATGTATTTGTTCCATTTCAGATCAGCGGACAGCGTGAGACCGAGCAGCCGCAGAGAGGAACTCTCGAGAAGTTGGTCCTCAGACATTCTGATGGGATGCAGGGATGGGTCCTTGTGGTGGTTAATGGAGAGCAATTTTGTTTTAGAGGCATTAAAGTTGACCATCCATTTCTCTCCCCAGTCCACAACCGATTGGAGGTCCTTTTCAATTTGAGCTGCCAGGTTAATTTTGTCCGCCTCAGTAGATTTGTGCTTGAGGCAGGAGTAAATAGTAGTGTCGTCAGCGTAGATACCGACTTGGGAGTCTATGGCGTCTGGAAGGTCATTTATAAATATGAGGAACAGAGTAGGGCCAAGGATGGAGCCTTGAGGAACACCAGCAGTAGTAGGATAGGAGTTGGAGAAGGATCCACTGAGAACAACCTTCAAATCCCGGTTTGATAGGAACGTATGAATTAGGTCAAACAATCGACCTGTGATACCATAACCCTGGAGCTTGCGAAGGAGGCCGGCATGCCAAACCCTATCGAATGCCTTGGAGATGTCAAGGGCCACGGCACGGGCTTCGCCGTTACTATGGATAGCTTGGTAGACAAATTCAGTGATGGCCGTAAGCACATCGGCAGTAGACCGGGCAAAGCGGAAAACATACTGCTTGTCTGAGAGCAGATCGTGGGATATCAGGTGAGTAGTCACTTCGGCGTTGATAATGGCCTCGAAGACTTTGCCGAAGATGGGAAGGAGACTGATAGGACGGTAATTAGAAGGGTTCTTAAAGACAGGAACAATGGTAGAGGACTTCCAGCAGTCAGGAAAACAGGAGTCCTTGAGGCAGCGGTTGTACAATTTAGAGAGGGCAGGTGCCAGTTCAGGTGCGCATTTCTTCAGGACAATGGCTGGTATTCCGTCACCGCCGGTAGCCTTGTGGGGATCTAAGTTAGAAATAATGCCCAGTACCGACGACGGGGTTATGTGCAAGCTGTCCAGTAGGGCCTCAGTTCTGGGAGGGAAGTCGGGCAAGGGTACCCCAGAGGAGTCAAGCATAGAATTGGAAGAAAACTTTCGAGCGAAGCATTCGGCCTTGTCGGCAGAGGTGGTCAGGACCTCAAACTGATTGAACAGTGGAGGAATGGAGGGTTTGTTACTATTCAGAACGCTCTTGCAGAGGCGCCAATAGTCCTTGGAGCCAAATTTGCGGGATGCAATACGTTCCTTCATCCGAGCTGCAAATAGTGCCTTGGCATTGTCGAGGGTACGCTTACACTCATTGCGTGCAGAGGTAAATAGACGTCTGTTGAAGTCGGACATGTCACTACGAAAACGGTGGAAGAAGTGGTTCCTATGGGCAATGGCGGCTGAGCAAGCAGCTGTGAACCAGGGGGAGGAGCGCGGTTTGACCTTGAATTTCCTGGAGGGGATGAAAGCTTCGATACCGGCTTTGATCCAGGAGGAGAACTCAGAAGCACAGTCATGAGTGGGGAGCTTAAATACAGCATCCCAGGGGACATCGCGGAGGAAGTCCCGAAACGAGTCCCAGTCAGCCCGTTGGTAGCAGAAAGTGGTTCTGGTGGTAGGAGGTTCTTTGCAGGGGGTGGGGCTGAAGGAGATACTAACAGACACGACAGCATGATCGGAGTTACCGATAGGACAGAGCTGCGTGGCACTACACGACTCAGGGATGGAGGTAAAACACAGGTCGAGGAGTGAGGGCTTACAGTCACGATTGTAGGAAAAACGCGTGGGAAATCGATTATCTGGGTGAGGGATTGAGAGATTGAAAAGTTAAGAGTATGAACGCTAGCGAGGTCAGTGGTAGCGTTCTGTAGCCACTGGTTGTGATGGGCGTTGAAATCACCAAACACAAATATGTGAGCGGACGGATGGACAGAGAAGGCCTTATCAACGCTGTCAGAAATGACATCGAGTATCCCGCAGTCCTGAGAGGATGGAGAGCGGTAGAGGAAGAAAAGATAGCTTACAGCATTGAGAAGAGATAGGCGGAGACATAAGTAGGAATGATCCGGCGATTCGAGAGAGGTCTCTCTAGTCAGAGGGAGATGGTCCTTGACGTAGACACCCAGACCATGCATGTGGGTTAGAGAGTCTTTTCTGAGGAGTGGGAGGTATCCAGGGATCGAGAGATCGGAGGAAGGGATAGAGGAGTTAAGATTGGTCTCACACAGGGCGAGTATATCCGGGCACTTAGCTATGAGGAAAGACTCAACGCTGCAGAAGTTGGTTCTAATGCCGCGGATGTTAGAGAAGGAGATATTTAGAGGTTTGGGTGATTTTTGGAAGGCTGGTTTAGGTTTGTATTTCAGTTTTTTGTTATTCATGTTGGTAATTGGTTTTGGAAAGAGGGAGAAGGCCTGAGTTAAAGTAAGCCGACGGTTGATACCCATGACGCGAACAGAGAGGGGGATTGGCACAGCAAGATTCATAATGTGGCCTCAGGGTTGCCCACCGGAAATGACTGCAGGGACACCTATCCATGCGCGACATGGCACTACAGACACCCCGATATTATGCAACTGTTGATCAGAGCGGCCGCTCAAGACGCTACGCAAGAGTTAGGGCTCCTAACTACCAGTCGGAAACAGCAACCAGGTAACTGTCAACCGTGTACCCTCAGAATGAACAGGCAATGCCACAGACTGCGCGCATCATGGGAGGAACACAGCGACACCAGTACAGAGGCCAGTGAGCGGGAGAAAGAGATCCGGGAACCCCTTCCTAAACACGAAACAAGGTTTGGGCCTCTACTCGCGTTCAATAGAAGAGGGAGGAGTGTTGACCGGGCGGTAGGAAAGCCTACCTTCTCCAATTACATAAAACATATACAACGATGACAGAACAAAACAGTGGGGGGATGAAGTTGGGATAGTAGCAGGGCATATACAAGTTGAGGGTACTGGGGGATAGGAAAGACATATGGTACTAAGTTTTAACTTAGTATAAGTCCCAGTGGTCTATATTAAAAACAAAATTGGGGAAGGGGAAAAAGAGGTTAGCAGGCGTTAGTTTTTAGCAAGAAAAGAAAGAAAAAAATAAAATAAATAAATAAATAAAATAAAATTAAAAATAATTATTAATAAAGTATTTACTCACTGGAATTCAGTTTTAATATCGACGACATACTTCGCAAAAAACACAAGCGAAAGTGAACGGCATGCTCGATTCCCCAAGCGTCAAGTAACAAAGAACGCAGTGTTGGTGGCAGTGGGGGGGGGGTCGTACGACCGCTATTCCACCACCACAACAGTGGGCCGGGGGAAGGGATTTTTGTAGGAGAAAGTCCAAATCAAAATGGCACCCACAAGACAATAGTCTCTGACCAGAGACTTTAAGACAATAGTCTCTGACCACAGAACTTTTCGAGCCGACAAGTTTCGATGGAGGCAGTTGACGATAGAAATAAACTGAAAATCTCAAACATTGGCTATTAAGTGGACTAACAGATTATATTCCCAGTGGTCTATATTAAAAACAAAATATATATATATATATATATATATATATATATATATATATATATATATATATATATATATATATCTATATATATTCAAGCAGGTTTGGTTAAATAATTTAAACGTATTATGCCTATTTATTTTAGTTTTAATCCTTTCAAGTTCATGAATTAATTTCTTGGTGACTATAGAAAATATAGTGATCAAGAAAAATACCAAAATTTTCTTTCAAATAATTTTTATTTTACCAAGTACTTTCGATCTCATCTGAGACCATCTTCAGGAGATTAAAATATATGTGGATGTCTTTAAATTATTTAACCAAACCTCTTTCAATATGCTGCCTAAATATATATATATATATATATATATATATATATATATATATATATATATATATATATATATATATATATATATATATATATTCAAGCATGTTTCATTGAATAATATATGATAATATATGATAATATATGAATATGTCTATTGATTTTTATTTCTATAGTAATGCTTTCTAGTTCTCTAGTTAGCTTCTTGATGTTAAGGTGAAATTCCTCAAGAAGGCGTCGTAATTTTATGTACTTTCGATTTTCTCCGAGATCATCCTCAGAAGTGAATTACGAAGAAAAACTTAATGTACCTGTGATCGTTGTGATGGTGATTTTTGTAAACACGCATGAACGCGCTCAATTATAATTATTTTAAAATTTTAAATCTATCCATTGTAATTATGGTGTTTTTTAAACAAGCGTCTACAATATAAGGGAGCTAACCAGAGATGGTAAAAATGCAACATGGCATGAAATGTTGATCAAATGCAATGTTTTTAAAACGCTTGCTGAATCCTCTACACTGTCCTCAGATTGACGACCAAACACTCTCAAATGTTCGTACTGGATTTTCTGGCGCGAATGTCAACAGTACAGCATGCCGTTTTCAAATTTCTATCGAATTGAATTACGTCATGGTGCCCTTTTCCTTATAGACGGTGTTCACCTGGCCCTACTATACTGTGTAATCGACAAAATCAAAAAATAAAAGAAGCATGATGCAAAATTAAAAATATAAAATGGCGACAATTTACCTATCGCACCCACTGTCTGTTTATATATATATATATATATATATATATATATATATATATATATATATATATATATATATGATTGAATCGCCCGTCGATTTCGACGTATGATGATCCGACAACTTCATTCAGTTTTTATGTTTGTGCCCCGCTAGTGACTTGTATACAAGTGCACATATTACGCAACAGCAAGGATCTCGGGACATAGCAACAGGAATATTTGCTGGCACTTTCCGTTTGTCTTTCGCTTCTTAGCCGGTCAATACAACTGATTTCAAAAGTTCTGATACCATTCTGGCGCAAATATCTCCAGTTATTCCTACGCAGGGCAACTCGCTTGAAGTTAGTATGAGACACATTGACAGCTGAAAGGTTACACTTTAGCTTGTTTTTATACCTGATCCACAGCCGTTCAACAGTCCTTTGTCCACTGTCGAGCTGGCTATACATAAATACCTTAAGTACTCTATAATCATTTATCTTTGCAACTTGACCACGGTTTGACAGGAATGATTGTATGAGGTCAAACAATCGACCTGTAATACCATAGCCCTGGAGCTTGCGAAGAAGACCGGCATGCCAAACCCTATCAAACGCCTTGGATATGTCAAGGGCCACGGCGCGAGCTTCTCCGTTATTATGAAGAGCTTGGTGGACAAATTCAGTGATGGCCGTAAGCAGATCATGTGATGTAAGGTGGTTAACCACTTCGGTGTTCTTCAAAGACCTTGCCAAAGAGAGGTAGGAGACTGATAGGATGGTAATTAGAAGGGTTGGAGGGGTCGCCAGACAGGAACAATGGATGAGGACTTCCAGCAGTCAGGAAAACAAGATTCCTTGAGGCAGTAGTTGTATAATTTAAAGAGGGCGGGCGACAATTCAGGCGCGCATATCTTCAAGACAATGGCTGGTATCCCATCCCCACCACTAGCCTTGTGGGGGTCTAAATTAGAGATAATGCCCAATACCAATGACGGGGTTATGTGTAACCCGCTCAAAAGGGCTTCAGTTCTGAGAGGGAAATCGAGTATGGGTACACCAGAAGAGTCAAGCTTTGAGTTGAAAGAAAATTTCCGAGCAAAGCATTCAGCCTTGTCGGCAGAGGAGGTCAGGACCTCAAACTGGTTGAACAGAGGAGGTATAGAGGGTTTGCAATTGTTCAGAACGCTCTTGCAGAGTCGCCAATAATCCTTGGAGTCGAATTTGCGAGATGCGATGCGTTCCTTCATCCGAGCAGCAAATAGAGACTTAGCTTCGTTGAGGACACGCTTACACTCGTTACGAGCGGAGGCAAAGCGGCGTCTATTGCAGTCGGACATATCGCTACGAAATAGGTGGAAGAAGCGGTTCCTATGGGCAATGGAGGCTGAGCAAGCAGCAGAGAACCACGTGGAGGAGCATGATTTGACCTTGAATTTCCTTGAGGGGATGAAAGCGTCAATTCCAGCTTTAACCCAGGACGAGACCTCTGAAGCACATTCTTGAACTGGGAGCTTAAATACAACATCCCAAGGGACATCGCGGAGGAAATCACGGAACGAGTCTCATTCAGCTCGTTGGTAGCAGAACGAGGTTCGGGTGGTAGCAGGCTCTTTGCAGGGGGTGGGGTTGAAGGACATGTTAATAGACACTACCACATGATCAGAGTTACCAAGAGGGCAAAGCTGCGTGGCACTACAAGACTCGGGGATGGAGGTAAAACACAGATCGAGAAGAGAGGCCTTACTGTCCTGGTTGTAGGCAAAACGCGTGGGGAAGTCAACTATCTGCGTGAGGGATTGAGAAACTGAAAAGTTAATTGTGTGTATGCCTGCGAGGTTGGTAGTAGCATTCTGAAGCCACTTGTTAATGATGGGCGTTAAAATCGCCAAACACAAATATGTGAGCGTACGGGTGGAGAGAGAGAGCCTTGTCTATGCTGTCAGAAACGACATCAAGTATTCCACAGTTCTGAGAAGATGGAGGGCGATAAAGGAAGAAGAGATAGCTTAGAGCATTGAGAAGAGATAGCCGGAGACGCATGTATGAATGGTCCGGCGATTCGAGGGAGAACTCTCTAGCCAGAGGGAGATGGTCCTTGACGTAGACACCAAGGCCATGCATGTGAGTTAGAGAGTCTTTTCTGAGGAGAGGGAGGTAGCCAGGGATCGAGAGTTCAGCGGAGGAGATAGATGAGTCAAGATTGGTCTCACACAGAGCCAGTATGTCCGGGTAGTTTGCAGTGAGGAAAGATTCCACACTGTAGAAATTGGTTCTAATGCCACGGATGTTGGAGAACGAGATGTTGAGGGGTTTAGGTGATTTTTGGAGGGCTGGTTTAGGTTTACTTTTTCGATCTTTGTAAGTCATCATCATGTGGAATTATGGTTGGAAGATGAGAAGGCCCGAGGTAAAAGAAGCCGACAGTTATTGGCCGTGACGTGGGCAGAGGGAATTGGGCACAACCTGCATCATAATGTGGTCTCAGGGTTGCCCACCGGAGGTGACTGCAGGGACACCTATCCATGCGCGACATGGCACTACAGACACCCCGATATTATACAACTGTTGATCAGAGCGGCCGCTCAAGACGCTACGCAAGAGTAAGACGCTACGCAAGAGTTAGGGCTCCTAACTACCAGTCGGAAACTCGGAAACAGCAACCAGGGAACTGTCAACCGTGTACCCTCAGAATGAAGAGGTAATGCCACAGACTGCACACATCACGGGAGAAACACAGCAGCACTAGTACAGAGGCCAGAGAGAGAGAGGGAGAGAGAGAGAGAGTTCCGGGAACACCTTCCTGAACAAGAAACAAGGTGTGAGCCTCAACTCATGTCCAAGAGAAGGGAGAGGAGTGTTGACCGGGCGGTAGGAGAGCCTACCTACTCCTATTAAGTCCCATATATATATATATATATATATATATATATATATATATATATATATATATATAGATAGATAGATAGATAGATAGATAGATGCATACATACATACATATATATACATATATATATATAATGAAATGGATTAAGTCAATTATTAATATATTTTCTGTTTATACGTTGTTATTATTAGATACAATTTAATTAAGTAAATACTCTGTTTTTTTTTGTTTTTGTAATGAAAGTTTTAATTACATTTAGTAGCCTGAATGTTCGAGAAATTTTGTAGAAAATATGCTTTCTCCGACTGGAATAGAACCTATACGCAAATCGCCATTTGACCCGACGTGCTATACCATTTAGCTGCAGAGAAGCATCTGGTGAGCAAAGTCCAAATTACTGCTTTAAAACACAAGTCTTCGACGATTTTTCTCGATCAATCATTATTAGTAATATATTTTCTGTTTATACGTTATAAATGCGCAGGGCATACATACATATACATACACACACACACACACACACACACACACACACACACACACACACACACACATATATATATATATATATATATATATATATATATATTGCTTATACGTTATTTTCATAGATACAATTATTTAAGTAAATAGTCTATTTATAATAAACGGCATTAATTACATTTACCGGCCTAAATGTCCGAGAATTTCGTAGAATATATGCCCTCTGACAGGAATCGAACATGTATGCTACACGGAACCGTCATTTGGTCTGACGTGCTATACCATTTAGTAACAGAGGACAATAATAATCGAGATGTTAACACTCCACTACTTCAAATAAAAGGTTAGGAAGGAAAACCCCCATCGATACTGGAAAGAGCAACTGGACTTGGGAAACTTGCTTTCTTGAAAGAAAGCCGTATTGGCTGCTTCGTCAATGAATACTAAATGTTTGCTTGTAGAGAAACGGCTAATATATATATATATATATATATATATATATATATATATATATATATATATAGAGAGAGAGAGAGAGAGAGAGAGAGAGAGAGAGAGAGAGAGAGGGGGGGAGAAAGAGAGAGAGAAAGAGGATCAACACAAATATAAAACTTGTCAGCTGATTGATGTTATTTTCAGAATCTCGACTAGAGTTTCGAAGATGGGCCCTTCAGCAATCGCTCCGTCTAATCCTCAGGAGATATCAGCAACGTGTTCCTGAGCGCATGCATGTATGTGTGTGCGTGTAGAATGTCGTAGTTATTTCTCCCATATAATCGTTTTGGGCACTCCGGCATATTGCAATGGTTAGCAACCATGTGTCGCTAGTTTAACCAGGACTGAGTAGTGAGTTCGATCCGCACCGGGTGCTCCCTTTTTTCCGCCTTCATATAACTTTCGATTAGAAAATCAATATATTATTATAATTGTTTATTTGCGCAGTAGTCTCTCTCATTAAAGACAAATCACTGCGGATAAACCTTTTTTTTTATTAAAGCATGAATGCAAGAAAAATTTAATAAAAAGCATAATCGCAGTGCCTTGTCAATCGTCTTTAACGAATATATATATATATTAAAAAAAGAGAGAGAGACTTCAAAAGTTTTTGTTTATAATGTGGATTTGTTTTAGTGCATATATTATATTTTATTCTTCATATTTTTGCTACACGCGTTTCCGGTCTCGTGACCTTCTTCAGGCAAATTAAAGGAATCCGTTTTTAAAGGAGTAAAATTTCCTTATGTTCTTTTATTATTTCATTGTTCATTTTCTGTATTTGTAGTGAGCCTTGATCCCATTATTTCGACTTTTTTGGCAAAAGTGACTTTCTGCCTAAGTGGTAATAAAATCATTAGGAGCTAATGATTTTATAGCCGAGTTTCATGATCACGTGATCTTCAGACGACTTGAGGGCGTTCATATCGTCTGAAGATCGTGTGAGCTTGAAACTCGGGTTACGACTAGGGCCATCCTTTGATAGGATTTACGTTGGTAAGTGTTTTTTGCTCTGTCTAGACTGTTTAGGGTTCGAGCACTGTAGTTTACTGAGTAAGTAGATTTACCTTCAGGATCTTTTTTTCTTTTTCTTTTTTCAATATTGTCGTCTTTGCTCGAGACTTTATCTGAAAGTCTTGAAAGGAACATCAGATGGACAATCATGAAATTCACACCAGCTAAATCAAGGTGCTGGTGATTAAAAAAGTCCAGGTCACCGACAAATACAGATTTACTGTCGCGGGGGCAAATATACCAACTCTCTCAGCGAAACCAATTTACGAATTTAGGCAAGACATTCGATAGTAGTCTGAGAGATACCGCCCCTATTCGCCAGACTATTGATGACCTAGATGCAGCATTATTAAGAATTGATAAATCAGGACTAGCAAGAAGGGTTAAAGCGTAGGTATTCCAGCACTCATTACTACCCAGAGTACTATGGCCTCTTCAGCGATATGAAGTCCCGCTCACGACGGTGGAAGCTTTGGAGAGGAAAATAACAACACGCTTGAGAAGATGGCTTGGGTTACCTAAAACATTAAGCAGCGCAGCGCTATATGGTAACAGAAATGCGCTAAAGCTACCAGCGAACAGCCTCAAAGAGGAGTTCCTGGTAAGCCGCTCTAGGGAAGTCTATCAATTCAGAGAATCTAAAGACCTGAAAGTGAGCTTCGAACAGGGAACAAATGGAGCACCTTTAAAGAACTAACCGTGGCAGAAGAGAGGCTGAGACAAAAAGCCATAATAGCAATCATGCCAAAAGGGGATACAGGATTGGGCTACTTTCCTAGTATACGATATAATAAAGCCCAAGGTAAAGAAAGACACGAGTTATTACAAAATGAAGTCCGAGCAGGCGCCGAGGAAAACCGTTACAGTAGAACGGTCGGTCTTCGTCAATAAGGAATATGGACAAAATGGGGAGGAAGTGAACAGCAGAAGATGAATTGGTCAGATTGTTGGCGTGCTGACTTTAGTAGAATACAGTTCCTAATAAAATCGCTATACGACGTTCTTGCAAGTCTAGCAAATCTAAATATATGGGGTGTAAATGAAACGTCCCGCTGCGTTCTATGTAGAAAGAGAGGTTCGTTGCAACACATCTTAAGTAGCTGCCCCAAGGCATAAGAGGATGTACGGTATCGTCGGCGCCACGATGAGGTCATAAGAGCCACATATCAAATGCAGTTATGACAACCGTCAGGTCGGGCAGATTTAAAGCAGTGTGTAAAGAGCCATTAATACATTTTATTAAAGCCAGGAGAAAGTGAAACGAAAGGAGGGAAAAATACATCAAATCTGCTTTCAACTGTACCCGACTGGTAACTGATCACGGACCAAATGAAATTCCCAGGTCACATAGTGCAGACAATACTTCGACCAGATCTATTAATATATTCCAACAGCATCAAGAAATTAATAATTTGGGAATTATCGATTGCATAGGAGGAGAATATCGCGCTCGCTAGCGTGAGAAAGCGTGAGAAATACCAGGAGCTGGTAGAATGGTGCCAGCAAAACGGTTGGTAAAACCTACCACGATCCAATTGAAGTGGGATGCAGAAGGTTGATGGGACAATCATTAAGCAGAGCACTGGCGAAAACTGGAATCGTAGGAGCAGCAAAGAGGAAAGCCTTGAAAGAAAGCCCAGACACAATCACAATCTAGTGGGGTTAGGGTTAGATGACGAAGCCGTGGGTTAGTGTATGAGTAGAATAGACTGATTTCTATTAGTTTGCTGTGTTAACTAGTTTTTTGTCTGCGAATTCAAGTCCCTGTCTTGGTGAGATGGCTTCTTCTTCTTCTTCTTCTTCTTCTTCTTCTTCTTCTTCTTCTTCTTCTTCTTCTTCTTCTTCTTCTTCTTCTTCTTCTTCTTCTTCTTCTTCTTCTTCTTCTTCTTCTTCTTCTTCTTCTTCTTCTTCTTCTTCTTCTTCTTCTTCTTCTTCTTCTTCTTCTTCTTCTTCTTCTTCTTCTTCTTCTTCTTCTTCTTCTTCTTCTTCTTCTTCTTCTTCTTCTTCTTCTTCTTCTTCTTCTTCTTCTTCTTCTTCTTCTTCTTCTTCTTCTTCTTCTTCTTCTTCTTCTTGTTGTTGTTGTTGTTGTTGTTGTTGTTGTTGTTGTTGTTGTTGTTGTTGTTGTTGTTGTTGTTGTTGTTGTTGTTGTTGTTGTTGTTGTTGTTGTTGTTGTTGTTGTTGTTGTTGTTGTTGTTGTTGTTGTTGTTGTTGTTGTTGTTGTTGTTGTTGTTGTTGTTGTTGTTGTTGTTGTTGTTGTTGTTGTTGTTGTTGTTGTTGTTGTTGTTGTTGTTGTTGTTGTTGTTGTTGTTGTTGTTGTTGTTGTTGTTGTTGTTGTTGTTGTTGTTGTTGTTGTTGTTGTTGTTGTTGTTGTTGTTGTTGTTGTTGTTGTTGTTGTTGTTGTTGTTGTTGTTGTTGTTGTTGTTGTTGTTGTTGTTGTTGTTGTTGTTGTTGTTGTTGTTGTTGTTGTTGTTGTTGTTGTTGTTGTTGTTGTTGTTGTTGTTGTTGTTGTTGTTGTTGTTGTTGTTGTTGTTGTTGTTGTTGTTGTTGTTGTTGTTGTTGTTGTTGTTGTTGTTGTTGTTGTTGTTGTTGTTGTTGTTGTTGTTGTTGTTGTTGTTGTTGTTGTTGTTGTTGTTGTTGTTGTTGTTGTTGTTGTTGTTGTTGTTGTTGTTGTTGTTGTTGTTGTTGTTGTTGTTGTTGTTGTTGTTGTTGTTGTTGTTGTTTCTCACCTTAACGAGCTTAGACAGTTTCATTTTTTTTTTCTTCTTTCGTTTGCATTTACTGGCTTGGTCGCCCTTGGAGTCAACTGGGCCTTTAAACACCGTAAATATGCATTCGTCGGCGAAGGGCCAAAGGAGGTTTAGCTTTTAGATATTTAAATTTAGGCCAATTGACTCCCCACCAAGGAATTTAGGTTTTATTTTATTTCGTTTAGCAAGAAGTTCGAACCCACGTGGCCAACGGATTTAATGTTGATTTAAGTTAACATGATCCCCTCAGACGGGTCATCGAAGCCTGTCGTTAGATCTGATTTTCCGTAACATTAAAGGTCTACGTTATAGCAATCACAAACTTGTTTTAAGGGGTTTTCAATTTGGCTTGATATTTTTTGTTTAAATTAAGGCCGGCTACAGGGTGATGGAGAACGTATTCTAATATGGCATTTACTGTCGTGTGTAGTGTTTTTTGTTTTGTCTTTTTGGTGACTTT
>OZ038501.1:33431696-33481696 GCA_964036315.1 Acanthosepion esculentum | reverse complement strand
CCTTCTCACTGGTCAATCAGAATCTCTTTTTCTCTATCTTTCTTTCTCTCTCTCTCTCTTTCTCTCGCCCTTTCTCTCTTTTTCGTCCTACCGATAGGCCAATATATGCACGTTCTTTACCCGCTGCTTACCGCTCAAACACAATTGCACTTTCTCTTTTTTTCTCTCTTTTCCCATGAGTTAATCAAAATCTCTCTCACCCCCCGCTCTCTCTCTCTCTCTCTCTCTCTCTCTCTCTCTCTCTCTTACCTTCTTTCTTCTCTTACCCGTAAGTCAAACATTCTCTTTCTTTGTCTTCCTTATATCGCTCAATCAAAATCCTCTCTCTCACTCTTTCTCTCTTCAGGGCTATTAAAATCTCTCTCTCTCTCTCTCTCTCCCCTGTTAAACACTCTCTTTCTCTATCTTTCTCATACCGCTCAATCAACATTACTTTTCCTTTCTCTCTTTCTCCCTTCCCTTCCCTCTTTTTTGCTCAATCAGTACTACTCTCTCTGTCTCTCTCTTTCATTATCTCCCCTAAATCAAAATCACTCACTAACTCACTCTCTCTCTTTCTCCCCTCTCTCTATCTCTTTCTCTCTTCTCACTACCAATAAATCAAAATCTCTCTCTCTCTCTCTATCTCTCTCTCTCTATCTATCTCTCTCTCTCTATCTATCTCTCTCTCTCTCTCTCTTCCTTCCCTTACCGGTGAGTGAAACACTCTCTCTCTCTCTGTCTTCCTCATACCGCTCAATGAACATCATTTTTTCTTTCTCTCTTTCTCTCTATTTGAGCAATCAAAATTTCTCTCTCTCTCTCCCTCTCTCTCCCTCTCTCTCTATCTCCTTGTCTATCTCTTTTACTCACGCTCAATCAGCATTACTCTCTTTGTCTCTTTTTCTTATTCACCCATAATGGTCAATCAAAACAACTTACTTTCTTTCTTTCTTTCTCTTTCTCTCTCTCTCCCTCCCTCCCTCGCCCTTTCTTCGTCTTCCCGCTAATAAATCAAAATATTTCTTTCTCTCTTCTCCTCCTACAGTAATTACGCTATCTCTTTCCTTACCACTCAACCAGTATTACTTATTCCCCTCACTAATCAATCACTCCTGATCATTCCTCACTCACTCTCTCCTACCGATCAGTTAATGTCCCTCTTCCCCTTGAACATGCAACTGGTCATTCAGAAACTTACTATTGGTAGCACAAGATACATTCATGTCGGCTGACCACATTTTCTTTCCTCTTTAATGTACTCACTGCTTAGTTATTGATAAATCTAACAACTCCGCTATAGATTTTGACTACATGAAATATTCTTATCATTGCCACCTACAAGACATTCATTACATACTTTGTATTAATAATGAATAAACCTGTTTGATGCTCCGACAGACATGTATTGTCAGTGAATAGCTAAACCGGTTAACGTGAAATTTTCCCCTCTGAATAAAATATCCGAGCCGATGATTTGTTTTGGGGTAAGGTGTCAATTGGAGATAAAAACAGATGTTTGGAAAGAGCGTAAAATATCGACAGTAAAACTTCATGTAAAGATTATATATGTTAGGTTGGAACAGAAGCAGACGAAAGCAAATCTATCTCATTTCTTTTATGTACCGTGTCCGTTCATGACATGTGCGATTATGAGTCTCCACAGCTTCCTTTCACTTGTAACTCTAACCGATATGTGTTCCCTTATAATCCCTCACACATCATGTTCCGCTGATGTTTGCAAATGCCCGCTAGGATGTCTACACGATGTTTGATATGCGCTGTGAGTGTCAAATTCTCTAACACCCTTTTCTCACAATGTGTCCAAGAATTATCAACTTTCGTTTTGATTCTCAGTACAAGGTTCCTTTTGTTGCCATTTTCCTTAAAACTTCCTCGTTTCTTGCAAGTTCCGTCTATGGTATTCTCAGCATCCTTCGGCAGAACCAAATTCCAGTTGCCTCAAGTCTCTTCTTCATCTGGCTTACGGTAGTATCACGTTGAAACACTGGTTCTTGTACGATCACCGAAGTTAAGCAACATCAAACTTGGTCAGTACCTAGAATACAAGGTCCTGCAATCTTGGATGTGTGGGTGATGTAATGGATAATGGGTCAGGATTTTTAATCAAAAGTCCGAGTTCTGATTCCTGTTGGGTCTGTTACAGTCGCTTACGTGCAAATATCCCTTCTCCTCCTAGCTATGGGTTAATTAGTAAGACTTTTAAAAACCGTTATTATCTCCGAAAAAATTCTTACAATTTAAAAATATTTCGTGGCTTTAAATAACATTCAAAGGGTTGCTAAGCCGTAGTAAACGAATTAATCAACAAATCCATCTGTGAGGATATTGACCATCTTTCACTGGCATATAGGAAATTGACCACTGTAAGTTCTATACGAAGCGTTTCTTCTATCGCACTTCTCGATTCTTCTGGCTTTCTGCTTCCCAGTCAACTGTGATCTTCAAAAATTTAAATGCAATGTCAATCGTTATCTTAGGTCTTCTTAATTTTTGTTCTTTTATTGTTCTCTCTCCTTAACAGTCCGTCCTGGGTATGACGATAGACTACATCCACGTCCTGGGTAAGATGATAAACTACGTCCAGCAGCAAGGCCTCTGATCAGGAGGTTTTGAGAAGCGTGGAACCACCTCTTAATTGCTGGTGTTCCCAGGTCCACTCTGACCCAAGGTGGTAACACCTGTTAGGGTCCTAACTATGGGCAAATAGCTAACCCCCCCTAAACTGGGGTCAAAACACTATGAAAATGTAAAACTATTTTTTAATACCAGAAATACTCTGTAAAAAAAAATATTACCAGCAATACATTATTACCAGCAATGCATTTTTGAAAAAAATATATATCGCCAGCAATAAAAATTGTCGACATTAAGTAACCCATTGATATTGATGTGCCGTAAAACAAAACAATCCAAACCAAACCTTAATAGTTGTTTTTCTTATATTCTCTAACACTCAGTGACACCCTTTGCCTCATAGGGACTTTGTTGCCTTTGATCTTCAAAAATTTAAATACAATGTTAATTGTTATCTTCTATCTCCTTGAATTTTGTTCTTTTATCTTTCTATCTGTTTCTTTCCCTCACAGTAACCCCTTGCATCCTATTGGCCTTTAATAACTTGCTTGAGGGGGAATAATTAAAATATATATATATACCACAAAATATCGGATGTTCGGTTGCCTACTACGAATGCCCATATATATATATATATATATATATATATATATATATATATATATATATATATATATATATATATATATATATATAATGAAATGAAGAGGTTATAATGGTTCCAACGAGAGAAAAGTGTGTATATTAAAAAGAAGAGAGGTACCGCAAACTTTTTTGGTTGTAATGTGGGTTTTTTAAAAAAAATATCATTCTTTATTTTTCATAGTTTTACATAGTTTTACAACACGTGTTTCTGGTCTTACGACCGTCTTCAGGTAAAGGGTGGAGATTTCCACATATTATTAAAAATAATTATTAAAAATAATTAATTTTTTTCCTTTATGCTTTTCAATGTTACATCTTCTCTATATGAGACATTCTCTGTTTTTGTGTTGGTCATTCCAATGTCTTTCTTTAAATGGTAGTGAAGAGTTCTGAGCGAAGGGTCATAAAACAATTAAGGTTGGTTTGAGAAGTGATGAATGGTTAAGGTTGGTTTGAGAAGTGATATATATATATATATATATATATATATATAGAGAGAGAGAGAGAGAGAGAGGTAGATTCTTAAATAAATTATTACTTTAAGGGTGCGAGAACATATTAATTTTTATTTAGGGGAGTGGGGTATAAAAAAAAGGTTTGGAACCACTGGCGTAGATAGTCATTAATGATCGGAATAGGTTCTTAGGTACATCATTAATATCGAACAGAAAGAAGATAAGACGGAGAGCAGAACCCTGTGGAACGCCGGCATTGATCTTAAGGGCTTCCGATGATTGGTCATTATCAGTAATCTTCAGGGTCTTACCTTTTAGGAAGGATAATAATTGAGAGAGTCCTTCCAGATATTCCATAGCTGGAGAGTTTATGTATCAGCTTCCGTTGCCAAGCTTTGGATATTTCCAGGGCAATAGACCTCGTGATGAGTTTATTATCTAACACGTATGTTATAAGCTACGATGCAAGAATGCACACTATTTGAAAGTTACCATTCTATTCCCATACGCTAACCATTGTCAGTAAGGGTTTTTAGTAATTTGGATTCAGAAATACAAAGATCATTCAAAACTGTCACCTGAAAACTACATGAATGCGGTCTGAAAGTCTTGTCACCCTTACATAATATAATTTTCTATTTCAGATGGCTGGCAGCAGATCCTACAGTTTGGAAGAGAGGATTAGAGTGACAAGACTTTCAGACCACCCTGTATATCTCTGTGAAACGGTTCTTGCTTTAATTGTTGAAAAGAGCCAATCTCATCTCGTTACATGTGCAACATTGGGTTGAATAAAATTATAAGCAATTACTACTTGCCTGTTATGTATTGCCCGTACATGTTATACCATATTCATCTAAAAGTGTACGCCAATACAGGTGAGCAGAACGAAAGGGTACGCGTGGGGGAAAAGGATTGAACTTGACGAATCTGTTAAGAGAAAAATCACAGAAGGAAAATGATAGCAGCACATTTTCTCTTGGAGCAAGTGGCTGCTGTATGAACTCAGATAAAAGAAAACTTGACATTTGAATGCTGATTTTCAAGGCATTCGTTTCGCATGAATGCTCCCATCAGTAGCAACAGCAAAACTGAGTTATTCATGGAACTAGAGGAGAAAATAATTATATAACCTGTAAGCTGTTGGTTTTCCACAATATCAAAAGTAAAAAGCTTCGACGGAAACTCCTATCAGTATGAAAAAGAGTTATAATATTTAGTGAACTTGAAAAGTGTAATTTCTTGAGAAAAAAAACTCTTACTAAAAAAGATTTGATAATTTTCCGCCAACAGTAACGCCAACAGTTCAGTCAATGAATTCCGAATGTTTACTGTATGGAAACGGCTATTCTCACCATTGCGAATTTGTATTCCATCGAATCAAGATTACAAAACAAGATCCTACATGATCAGTAATCTTAAAATGTTAACATAGTCCCTACATTGGGTCTGCACCAAGTATGGTTTCCTATTAATTCTTGGTGAATAGGTTTTGGTCCTGTGCAGCCATTATAAACGCTTCTGTCTCTACTTGTAGCTCCGTGCCCATCGCCCACTGATGGGTTTTGTGATTATCTATATCGACATCGTTACTTCTGAGTACATATTGGTCATAAAACGGATTTTGTTTACAGGTGTTTTTTTATTATTATTAGAATATTTTTAATGAGTTTTGCCATATTTGAACTTGAAAAATATAATTTCCTGAAAAACTGGTTTAAGAAAAAGTTTTCAACCGACATTAAAGCTAACTGATCAGTCAATGAATCCCGAATGTTTCCTATATGGAAACGGCTAATTTCACTATTACCATTTCGTAGGAAACAAGGCTAAGAGCGCTCAGTTGGTATGTAATATCAATTCTCCTGTATGGCAGTGAATGCTAGACTATTCCCTCTCTGATAAAGAAGAGACTTGAGGCAACAGGTATGTGGTTCTACAGAATGATGCTGAGAAAGTCATAGACAGGATAAGTCTATAAACGAGAAACATTTTTAACAAAAACGGGAAGAAAAAAAAAGTATTTCAAAGTTTATGCTTTTCTACAAAAAAAAAGTAAAGGCGATTACACAAAGTTTTTACAATCCTTCATCAGATCTCAAAGACTGGCACAACAGAATCACAAAAAAAGAACTTTGCCAAATAACAACATCACTTGAAGACTTTCAATGGCAGCAACAACTAAAACGGATAGCACATGTAAATAGAAGGGAAAATAATGATATAATGAAGATGATGACTTTCCACACCACATTAAACAAAAGGTTAGGAAGGAAACTGCCATCACTACTAGAAAAAGTGATAACATTTAATGGCCTTGAGAAGCCTATTTTCCTGAAAAAAAACTATTTTAAGAGAAAGATTTTATAAATTACAACCGACAGTAATGCTAACTGTTTGGTGAATGAATGGCAAATGTTTCCTGTATGGAAACGGCTAATCTCACCATTGCCATTAACATTACACAATCAATCATATTTTGCTTTCTGCCTCATTCTTAATGAGAATCGAGAAACAGAATTAGAAATGTCGTACGGGAAGTTAACAAACTGAGCTGCTACATAACTTTAGACAGAAATGCTGATTTACTCACAGGTAATTAAGGGAAATGAAGATTAAGATTTGAGGTTCTATTCCAGATACAAGCCGTTATTTTTTGTTACTAATAAGAAAGTAACAAACCTCAAACCTAGATAAAAACTTTTATCTATTAGTAACTAATAAGAGATAGCAAAATGTAAGTTTTTCATGTTATGTTCCGTTGAAATATTCTTTCCATAGAATTACTTCCCAAACTAATGTTGTTTTTTAATATTTAATAAAAAGAAATAAGTATAAATATTCATGAACTAAAGAAATGATTTGAATTTTATGGAAACACACTATCCAATAAAAAATGTGAGGAAGTTAATATTTGAGAAGATGTATGTTTTGTTTTATTTATTAACTGAATAATCATTTTTATAAATTACAACCGACAGTAATGCTAACTGTTTGGTCAATGAACGACAACATTTTCCTGTATGGAAACGGTTATTTCATTACCATTACTTGGAAAATTGGCGCCTATGGGTTCATCCTAGTACTCAAGTTTATAAAGATTAAAGATCTACAGATGGGTTGAGTTTTAATTTAAAGTCGTTGATCGGTGTTAGACTCGACATCAAATACAAGCTATAGAATTTTTTAAGAAGCAATCAATTTTTCGAATTCAAAGCCGAAAGAAGTCATCACAAATTATTTGATTCTTTTAAAGTTAATCTTTCATGAGCCTATTGAGTACTTGCGAATATACTTTGTACTGGTATCTAGTTCTCAAATAATACCTACCCCCTGGAAGACTGACGTAACACAATCTTCCGTGTTTCAACCAATGTGGCCTTCTGATAACATAGTCAACTTTCTATTGTGAATACCTGGGGCCTGCTGTCCAATTTCATTGTGTCTTGCACACTGACAAGTATAAATAATAAAATATATAACAATATATAATAAAATATATATTATTTTTAATAATTTCACCGCAAGCAAAGCGGAAATGTCACCATTACGCAGGGGGTTACAGGGAATTAAAGTGTAAGAGAAAACTGGGGATAGGGAGGATTGAGGAAAGGGCAAAAGTTGAACAGGATTCAAGAAGGCAGAAGATGATGATTGACGATGCATTTAAATTTTGAAGATTGAAGCAAGTAAATGGAAAGGAATTCCACAGTCGGGAAGTGCGAGAAAAGAAACTGTTGGAGTAGAAGTGGTAGTTGAGTTTAGCTATTTTAATAGTAAAAGGGTGGGACTTAGATCCCAATCTGATAGCACGCTAAGATAAATGTATTTGAGGCACCAGGGGAAAAAAGCTCGTTTGAGCAGACGCCATGAAAATATTTGTAGAAAAGTTAGATGGAAGCCACGTCACGTCGGTGAGAAAGTGACTAAAGTCGATATGTCTGGTTAGGGTCGATTACATTACAGATCCTTCTTTGGATTTTGTCAAGAATCTAGAGATACGCAGCAGAAGCACCAGAACAGATATGGTATTCAATGTACAGGCGAATTTGTAAATTTGCAATATGGATTCTGACGAGAAAAGGTTTCTGGCACGGCATAGTGACCCAATATTCTTTGCAGTAGATGCAGCTATTGATACGATGCAGTCGCTTCACTTCAAGTTAGTGGAGAACACGAGGTCAAGAAAGCGCAGGGTGTTGCTCTTTTGGAGTCTAACCTCAGTCATGTTAATGGCAGACAGAGAAGGTTCTCTGTGGGGGTTAAATCAGTGCAGTTTTCTTTTGGAGGCGTTAAAATTTACAAGTCATTTCCTGCCCCAGATAACCAATGATTGGATGTCCTTTTCAAGAGCAGCTGCCAGATTTAATTTGTCAGATCTGACGGATTTACTATTGAGACAGGAGTAAATGGTTGTGTCATTGGTATAAATACCTACTTAATAGTACAGTAGTACTAGTACCCGGATATAAGAGAGTTGTCGGGACCGGATAAGAAGTCTCTTATATCCGGGTTTCTCTTATATCCGGGTTTAGTCTATTTTGTTTAGGTAAGTATGGCTCTAATTTGGGACCAGAGAAAATCTCTCTTATATCCGGGTTACACTGTAATATAAAAGTAATATAATAAAAAATCAAAAAATAATATATAATAAAAAATGTCAAAAAATAATATATAATAAAAATGGATAAGATGCGGCAAGTTAGGGGAAACTTATAAACCTTCTGTTTCAAATAAAACAAAATATTATTTAAAGAAGAAATATTTATACGAACAGAAGTCGATGAGTAACCGTCATTTCAATCCGTAGGCTTGCCCAGCGCCATCATTTGATATAATGAGTAAATTCTTGGAGGAAAAATAGCGCATTATTCACTATTTTTCTGCCATAAACATATTAAGTAGTTCAGAAAACAATGTCCGATTTGAGAATAAATCTTTATAATAGTTGCGCAAAAATATATTACTCATTTCTAATGATTAAAACGCCGTCGGTGGGGACAGTAGAATACGCCGATTGCACATCTGCAGAGGAGTATGATTCTCTCAATGCGGCCTAGTTCGATCTTCACATAGGCCACCCATACCTCATCTATTCATACTTGCTGAAGAATGAAGACAAAGCAAGATGTACAACATACCAAGCTGCTCTCATTTTAACCGAATTTACTCACTCAGCCCCTATTAAATACTACAAGGAAATCAACAAGACATAAATACTACAAGGAAATCAACACGAGAAAACTATCCGAAAACACCGAAACCGTTAGCATAATGTCCAACCTTAAAGAAATATTTGCATCATTTACATTACTCGGACTGTTATCCTCATCTTCATTGCCATATTCACAACGTTTCGGCCATTTTACGCTCCGGCCTTCTTCAGCTGGTTGGAATTTCGAACCGAACCCTTTATGTCGTCCACCGGTCTAGCTTGTTCTATTTCCACGTGCCATGCATCTTCCAGATGTCTCAAAAATTTCCCTTTAACGCAACTTTTCAAGTTTTTGGTTCACCACTGCTATAGGTAGGTATTGAACTCGCAATTCTTTGGGTCTAGTCAACGTCTAACCAACGTGTTTACCTAGCAGGAGTGAGCCAAAAACTTGGATATTTAAGTTAAAAGGAAATAACTGGGACATCCTGAAGTGGCATGGTACGTGAAATTAGAACAATCTATCCCGGTGGACGAGATAAAGGGTTCGGTTCGAAATTCCAATCAGCTAAAGAAGGCTTGATCATACAATGACCGAAACGTTGTGAATATGGCAATGAAGATGAGGATAACAGTCCGGGTAATGTAAATGATGCAAGTAATCATAATACCTCATCTCAGAGATATAGACAGATATTTAAAAATATACGTTTATACCAAAACATAGAGTTGGTGCAAAAGTAGGTATACAGTAACAAAACGTGTGCACAAAACACATAGTCTAGGCCGGTTGAAATTAATTTCACTGTTTGAGCAAAAAGATAAAACGTATAAAAAACAGGGTTGGTTACTCAAGTAAGTGGTCCCCTAAAATTAACGTTTATAGTAATAAGGGACAATGTCGGAAAAAATTCTTTAAAAACGCGTAATATATAAAAAAAATTACCAAAGTTACAAAAATAAATTAGCCTTTATTTGTTAACTTACGAGATTTTACAACTGGTCGTAAGTCCGGCAGTCGTAAGACGGAAAGTCTTTAAGTGAGGAGTTGTTGTATAACCGTGTATTTAATGAATAATTTTTTTTTTTACAGCTTATCAACCTTTTGCAAGCTATTTAAATCCATAAAGTATTTTCAGAGTAAGAATTTTGGGGAGATAAAGATTTTTACTAGCACAAGTTCTACTAATTAATCCATAAGTGGTAGGGAGAAGAGGTGGATTCATGCCTTTCCCAGGGATATTTTCGCGTAAGTGACTATAACGAACACGGCTCTCTGATTTCCAATTCCAAGTAGTTATCCATTACACCACCGCACATCCTATTCCCAAGACAGGTCGATGTTGTTTAACTTCGGTGATCGTACAAGAACAGGTGTTTCCCTGGAATATGTCCATAAGCCAACAAACAATTGAATACAGACAGTCTTTTATAGAAACTCTTGAATCATAGTGATTGACAACTTGGTAGAATTGTTCAGGCAACTCTTAAATTTCCTCTGGTGGAATAGTTTCCAAGACGATTTCATTGCAGACAATGAAAAACTAAATAACAGCCGTGCATAATTTTCATGTACAAATCCTGTAACCCGTCGGGGTCGCTGGGATCATCTACTTGCAACCGTAGCAGCAATGACCTGCTCTATAGCAAGGAAACATTGACTGTGCCAACCCATCTTTAGGCTGGTTTCAAATCCAGAGTTCTTCTTATGCATCTTAACTGAATGTAATTAGCACCTGTAACTAAATGCTACAATAAAAACAACATGAGAAAACTATTTGAAAATACTGAAACTGTCAACATAATGCCTTACCTTAAAGAAATATGTCTATACTAAAATATATAACACCTACAACAGACCATGTACAAACTATATATCTATAAAACTGAAAGTATAGTATTATGTACACAAATAGCTGTAGTTGAAGCCAGACAATTGCGTTTAAAATATTTAGATTTCGGCATTAAATAACCCATAGTGGTTGATATGTCGCTAAACAAAATCAACCAACTGTAACCGTCAACATAATGTCCAACATTAAAGAAATAGGATTATACAAAAGCATATAACACCTACATCATATCATATACAAACCATATATCTGTTAAAACATACGGTTACTCTGAAGGTATAAAATTATGTACAAAATATCTATAACTGAAACTATATTGCTGTCAAAATATTTAAAGTTCGACAGTATATAACAAAGAGGTTGATATGCCGCTTATCAAAAACAACCAACCCAAACTAGTGATTAATGTGTCATCTTTGTTAATTTTATGTCAATTTATTTCAGAAACTAACTTAAAACATTATATACCTTTCACCTTGAACATGAAAAAAGGAGAGATGCGTTTACTTTTTTTGCATGATTTCAACTTTGGTTATAATGCTCCCCGAACTCCTATCAATATTATCAGAGTATGGGGTGAAGGATCTAATTGTGATCGGATAGTACAGTGCTTGTTTCTGAAGTTCCGCAGTGGGGATACGAGTCTTGAAGATCAAGGTGGTAGAGGATGTCCATCTGCAATTGACAATCAGCATCTTAAAACACAAATGTTAGAAAAATGTCTCAGATAATGGGAGTCAGCATTTCAACAATATCTGACCATCTCAAGGAAATTGGTAAGGGGGAAGAAATTTGATTGATGGGTTCCACATGAACTCAGTTAACGTCAAAGAGTTCTATGTTTTGAAGCGTGTTCGATGCTCCGTCTGTGCAATTTGAATGATCAATTTCTTGATCGAATAATGATGAAAAATGGACCCTTTATCAGAATCATAAACGATCGGCTAAATGGCTTGATCACGACGAAGGACCCAAACAACAATTTCTAAAACCCAAATTGCATCAATTGAAGGTTATGGTGATTGTCAACTGGTCCGCTATTGGCGTTATCCATTACAACTTTCTGGAATCTAACGAGAGCACCACCGCCGGAGTTCACTTCCAGCAACTGGGCGAAATTTGCATTCAGTTAAGCAAAATGCAACCGGGAGTGGTTTATCGACGAGATCGAATTCTGCTTCCCGGCATGTTGCCCAGATGACACTGCAGTAGCTCACCAACTTGTGGCACGAGACTTTGCCACATCCACCATATTTCCCTGGCCTCTCACCCACTGACTACCACTTTTTAAAAGCATCTTGACAATTTTTTTAAACCAAAAAGAGAAAATGCAGACAGTGCATTCAAAGGTTTCTTGACGTCGAAACCTTTAAGTTTGGTTTGGTTTGTTTTGTTTTACCGCATATCAACCTCAGTGGGTTATATTATACCGACAAGTATTTTTTTTATTATTGTTGGTAATATTTTTTCAAAAAATGTATTGCTGATAATATTTTTTTCTTCAGAAATGTATCGCTGGTAATAATGTATTGCTGGTAAAAAGTTTTTCTTAAAAAATATATTGCTGGTAATAATTTTTTACAAAAATGTATTGCTGGTACTAAAACCTATATTTACACTTTCATAGTGTATTGACCCCAGTTTAGGGGTTAACTATTTGCCATAGATGGGACCCTAACAGGTGCTACCACCCCAGGTTCCACGCTCCTCAAAACCTCCTGATCAGAGGCCTTACTGTTGGATGTAGTTTATCGTCATACCCAGGACGTCGAAACTTTTAGCGTTCTATCGTAACAACCTAAATAACCTTGTAACTCAGCAGTAGATGTTCAGGGTTCCTATTTTGACTGATTCAATACATTAATTCAGGAATAAAATTTGATTCTAAAATCGGACATTATTATCCGAACAGGCAATTAGAATATAAACACGTGATCTGCTCACCTGACCTACAGGCGCCACTTATCTGTAAACAAGAAATCCATTACGTTTTTTTGTCAAAGAATACTTAATGTAAACCGTTATAAACTTATTGTTAATTGTTTGTAACTATCAGAAAATAGATTATTTTCAAGGTGGGCCTATGTCCTTAAAGTTTATAATCAACTCACCTGATTCTCTTTCATGTCTTTTTTTTCTTTAAATGTCAAAGGCATTTTTAGTTTTGCTTGGACAGTTTCATGCATATTTAATTAGCATCTGAATTGTTTATATTAAGCTTTCGTTGGTCTTTTAGCTGGAATGCGCTTATTTAGGTCAAAGAATGCAGTAGAATTTCTAAAACTAAATTTCACCCAAGACAAGGCTCGAAAGACATTCAAAGTAGAGGGTTACAGTCGACATCATAATGATGAATAAGGTAAGTGGTATAAAAATGATGTAATGGAATAACCTGTCATCTCCATGAGTGACTATAGGTAGTAACTACCTATAGTCACCCTCATGAGTGACTATAGGTAGTAACTACCTATAAGTATCTGTAAGTCAGGGGACTACAGAGACTTGCTGGAATCTGTTCCAGCAAGACGGTCGAACTCTCTGCCTCTGAGCAGAGAGGAACCCGGACGAGGCTCCGCCGAAGGGCAGAGTCTCGTTCGGGGTGGTTGACCAACCCGATTCTGTTTTTACAGTTTATACGGGCATTTTTTGGCCGAGCCTACGGGATCGGAATACCCACGTAAAACTCGGCCTGGTGCCACATCTTTCCCTCGTGGGCGGGGAGTAAATAACGACTAGCTGGAATCTGTTCCAGCTGTGCTGTCAAACACTCTGCATTCGGGCAGAGAGGAAGCCGGACGAGGCTATGCCTTTGGGCAGAGTATCGTCCGGGGAGGTAGACACTCCCGAGCCCGTTTATGCGCGTTCTATGGGGATCTTTTGGCCCAGCCTACGGGCTCGGATGACCCACCTTATGCCACATATACCCTTGTAGGATTGGGGGGGGGGACTAGTATATATTGACTAGCTGGGATCTGTTACTCAGCTCTTAGGTGTTGTCGAACTCTCTGCCTTCGGGCAGAGAGGAATACGGACATGGTTCTGCCGAAGGGCAAAGTCTCCTCCGGGGAGATAGACAGACCTGAACACGTTTATGCGGTGTTTACGGGGAATTTTTGGGTGAGCCTATGGGCTCGGATTGCCCCACATTAAATTTGGCCTTGTGCCACATCCTACCCCGTGAGGAGGTTGGTAAATATTACTAGCTGGGATCTGTTGAGTACGACTCGGACTTACGCGAGAACTACCGACCTTCCAATAGTAGCACTCACTACTGGATTGACTTGCGACGACCTTGTGCATAACTGTTACCTTTATTCTTATTGCATTTGTTTTTACAATAAACCTTTACTTATTTTATCCAACGTGTTGTTCAAGTACATATTCCTGTTAGCACAGAATATAACAGAAAAGAAGGGTAGCGATGGGTAGTGATGATCCTGAGGTTAGATAACAATTAACTCTCAACTTGAAGAGGGCAATATTGATTCACTCACACGGGAGTCTGTTCTACAACGTGGTAGTTCTTAGGAAATAGATGATTGGAACGTTCCTATATTTGGAACACGGTGAAAACGAAGCTGATTCAAAACCTGTGAAAGCTGGCGTGTCCTAGCTTCAAACGTTTGAATTGATGTAATCAAAGAAGGGAGCTTAGCTGAACATTCGACATGTAAATAGCCATAGAGTAGTTGCCGGCTTGCAACGGTGCGTATGTGGGCAAAAGACTGGAGAACAAGTCATCCCCACAAGATGTTTTTAACTTTGTCAAGGTTATGAAGTGAGAATTGAGTAACTCGATCCAGAGCTTCCATTTTTGGTTTAATCTGTCATTTGTAAAGATAGATCATGACAGAAGGTGTCAGCTATTTCCGGGAGTGTTAGAATGAGCGGATCATTTTCCCAGAATCATTTAGTACTGGGGTGTACCGTATTTTGATGATTATTAGACGCATTTTTCCCCGATAAAATATCTAAAAAAAAACACCCTGCGTCTGATAAATCGAAGGTAGGTGACGGGAGATAAACTCTCTTCAAATTATTACATTCTATAGAGTTACCATACATTCGGTACTTCTCGGTCGGTGATGAATTACTCATGATTAGTCACGGAATATGCTATTTAATGGGTAAAATAGTGTATAGTTGGGAGGGCGATGGTGCACAAGGAAAATACCAATAGAGGTTCAAAGAATGGATTGTATATAAGACTTCCTCTTCAAGTACGGACTGAACTTAAGATCCAGTAGACTTTCAAAGCATGGATTGTATATATGACTCCCACTTGAAGGACGGGCTGAACTTGATATACAATAGACTTTCAAAGCATGGATTGTATATAAGTGTTCCACTTGAAGTACGTACTGAAGCTGAGATCCAATAGACGTTCAAAGCATGGATTGTATATAAGACTCCCACTTGAAGTACGGACTGAACTTGATATACAATAGACATTCATATCACGAAGTTTCATTAAGAGGGAAACTGGAGAAAATTCGGAATCTGATCAGTAATAATGAAACACTACAATAGATACGTTGTTTCCATAATTTTTGACAAATATTATTTCTCTGTTAACTATCCTCTGGTATCCATACATTTTAAACCCTATTCATCTAAAAAAAAGAACGCCAACGCAGACGGGCAGGACGAAAGTGTATGCTGAAAGAAACTTAGTTCTACGAGACGAATTTCACTAGAGACAGATTAAATCACAGAGAGTACCTTGTGTTGGCATATTTTTCTCATGATGTTGTTTCGTGTGTGTGCTGAATAAATAAAAAAAAACTAGAAGTTCGAACGCTAATTTTCAAGGTATGTATAACCCCCTCCCCGTAAGATTGACGCCTACTGGTTCATATGTAATTCCCCACGTACATTAAGATTCTCTGCAGATGGGCAAAGTTTTAATCTAAAAGATACGATCGACGTTTGTTTCGAAATCAAAGTTCCAGTTACCAAGTTTCTACGCGCGCATCGACTATCCGTATTTAAAGCAAAGAGGAGTCTTCCGAAAATGTATGAGTCTCTTCCAAAGTCTATCTTGAATGTGCCTACTGGATCTTCGGCGAATATGGTTGATAAGTGCCGTTATCGAATCCTGCATATTTCTGGAAGTGGAGAATTGGCAAAAACATTTATTCTTTTGCAATCGGAACTGTCAAAACCCCATCAAGCAGCACTCAGAGAAGAAAGCTCCTAAAACAATAATTCTTTTAAAATCATTTCACCGCAAGCAAGGAAACAAAGCCTAGACTGGGCGTGAAAGAATAACAGAAAAAGAAAAAAAACATTATTAAGAAGGGAAAATTGTTATGGTCCAGGTTCCTTGCACCACGGTGATGGTCCAAGGTAGAACCAATGAAGAATAACTCGAACGCAGGTATGGAATAACACAGATATATTACAAACAGAATATGTACAAAAGAAGTAGAAGTGTTAGTCATAACAATCAGGTTACGTTAGAGAGAACTATGTTGTCTCGACCAGTATCACTATTCCAATGTCTGACAGTAATCGTCTGACGCGACTCTGTCTGACTGACTCTCACTATGTTCATTAACACGCCCACGTGTGTCAAATGTGACACAAGGCCGGTTTAATGTGGGCTTTCCGAGCCCGTAGGCTCGGGCAAAAATTGCCCGTAGAACCTGTATAAACGGGATCGGGTTGGTCAACCTCCCCGAACGAAGCTCTGCCCTTCGGCGGAGCCTCGTCCGAGTTCCTCTCTGCCCAGAGGCAGAGAGTTCCCATCTGCCTCAGAGGCAGAGAGTTCGACCGGCTAGTTGAGACGTCCAAAAAGGACTGACTCTCACCCTTGCTTCCTCTTTAGGCGCAGTAGTTATGGTGTACGGGAGATAGTTCATTACTATTATGGGTAAGTTCCCATAACGAAAATAATAAAAGAACAGGAAATATGAAGACGGAAGATAACGATTGATATTGAATTTAAATTTTTGAAGCCGAAAGTTTACTGTAAAGTAAGAAGCCGGAAGAGAATTCCAGTACGAGAGAAGACATTGTTGACATAGAACTTACGGTTGCCTCTAGCCATTTTAACTGTAAAATGATGAAACCTTACGGCCAATCCTATGCTTAAATTCATAAATTCTAGGTACTATAGATGAAAGTTTATCAGAACAATTACTATAAAAGTATTTATAGAAAAGGCACAAGGAAGCTACTTTACGACGGTAGGAATGTAACTGAAGCCGAGATTCCAGGTCAGGTCCGATTATATTGCAGATCCTTCTTTTGATTTTATCAATAATCTCTAAATATAGAACGGAAGCACCAGACCAGATTTGACAGCAATATTCAATGGATGGATCAATGGTAGACACATAAATGTGTTATTCCCAAGTTCATCCTGACCAGGGGTAGTAGCACGTGTTAGGGTCCCAGATATAGGCAAATAGTGACCCCCCACCACAACATAATCAACAGTATATTTTTATAGTAAATTTACCAACAATACATTTTATGGTCTACAAACTGTATATCTAAAAAAAACATACATTTACTCTGAAAGCACAAAATTACGTACAAAATATTTTTAATTTCTGCTTTAAATAACCCATAGAGGTTGATATACCGACAAACAAAATCAATCAAACTGTTTTATGACATTATTGCATAAAATATCCTGCAGTTTCTTAAAGAAATCAAACTGTATTCCAAAATAGTACTTCAACAAATCTACAACATGAAACACACCTATCACCGCCTCTACTAATTTTATCCACATAAATGTGTATATGAACAAAAGCTGAGTATTATCTACCATGTATTCAATTGTGAAAGCAGAATAACATATATCATATTTTTATTACTTCAAAGCACTCAAGAAAGTTACATTTCGGCATTCTTTCGTGATATTAATCTATATAATATCATATAATTTCTTAAATCAAACTGTATTCCAAAATATAACTTCAACAAAACATAAAACACACATATCACCGCCTCTAGTAATTATGTCCACACAAACATGTATATGCACAAAAGCTGTGTATCATCTACCATGTATTCAACTGTGAAAGCAGAATAACACATATATTTTATTACTTCAAATCTATCAAGAAAATTAAATTTCGGCATTAAATGACCCACAAGGTGTTGATATACCGTTAAACAAATCAATCACTCAATCAATTTATTTTATCTCCTATTGCTATATAATTATGTTTATTACAAAAATTTTATCTCCTATTGCTATATAATTATGTTTATTACAAAAATGCATAAAAAGAAGGTACTACTGATTTTCATGTTTCTCAATAAAATGCGCATAAATTTTAAAAAGTTACAAGCTATTTTTACGATTCTCATTAAAATACGTGTAAGTTTAAAACAGTTACATCTTATTTTCATGTTTCTCTATAAAATATGCATGATCTTAAAGAAGATGCAGCTTATTTTCATGTTTCTCTATAAAATACGTAAATCTAAAGCAGTTAAAGCTTATTTTGCATGTCTCTCAATAAATTGAAAAATTATTTGAAAGTTTTCATTTAAAATTCTTTTAATATTCTTCTCTGTGAAAGTTTTAAACAATTTAATCATAAACTAATTTTCTTTGCATAATCTGAATTTCTGTTTCTGGCAGCTAAAAAAGTATGCTGGATTTTATCACAATACTGTAATATAACCTTTTACACGGCAAAATTAAAGAAAAATAAAAATCTAGACGAGGCTCTAACCAAAAATCCGTATTTTTACTGGATTTAAAGAAATAATTTATTCCACCGATTTTCTCAAGCCTTTATTCTTACTAATATTACAAAGACTCTCACAAGATAATTAATTTTAAGAATGTTTTATTATGTTTAATTTTCAACAGAGACTTTTCTTCCAAATTCTTTTTCTTCGGTTCTATTTTTGTATTGCAAAATTTATTTAAAAATACCATTATTAGACTTAAAGTTAATTTATGATAATTCTTTATTCATAACAACAGATGTATATTATTTTTATCAGTTATTTCTGTTTTCCTTTCTAAAGATATTTTTTTGAAAAATGTTTGTTGCTTTTTAGTTTGGTTTACTAGTAGAAGAAAAACTTACAAAAAAAACAAATGTAATCTTTTTATACTACAAAATTAATTTTAGGGAAAACTATAAAGTGGAAAAACCTTTTTGCGTTTCGTTCTTTTGGATTTCATCGGACTTAAGTGATAAAGTCCAAAAGGACGAAACGCATCACACGAAAGAATTTTACACTTTGTCATAGTTCCCCCTAAAATTGTTCTTGATATATAAAAATTTATATATCGTTTTCTCATACAAAATTAATTTAAAGACTGATGCTTAACTTTTGACTTTTCTCCCAAAATTTCTGAATTTTCAAAATAGGCCTGTAGCATAGAACGCCACGTGACGTGATCAAACTATCTTAGTCTACAACTAGACGAAGAACAAGTTAAAAAGACACTTAAACCATGAAACAAGATGATTCAACAAGAAATAAAAGAATTCGTCTCACTGGGAATGTTTCTCATTACTAATAATAAAGTTTTACCACAAAAGAATTAACTCTTTTTAACAGTTAAGTAAGCTTTGATTGTCTCAAAAATGTGACAGTATTTTCCGAACAGCCATATATATATATATATATATATATATATATATATATATATATATATATATATATAAAGACTGATGCTTATTAAAACTGATGCTTAACGTTTAACATTTCACCCAAAATATCTGAATTTCAAAAATTTTGAAATAGGCCTCCAGTTCTGGCCTTTACTTGGACCATGGGTAGGCCTGTAGATTAGAACGCCATGTGACGTGTTCCCCCCCCACAAATCTTAGTGATTAAACATGGAATAAAAGAATTTGTCTCACTGTGAACGTTTGTCACTACTAATAATAACGATAATGTTCATCTCAAAAGAATGAACACTTTTTAACAGTTAAATAAGATTTGAATGTTTCCAAAATGTGACAGTATTTTCCGAACAGCCATATATACATATATATATATATATATATATATATATATATATATATATATATCGAAGAGTGATGTTTATTAGGACTGATGTCTAACTTTTAACTTTTCCCCCCAAATTTCAAATATTTTGAAATAGGCCTCTAGTTCTGGCCTTTGCTTGCATCATGAGTTGACCTGTAGTATAGAACGCCATGTGACATGCTCAAAAAATCTTAGTTTACAAATGGACGAAGAAAAATATAAAATAACACTTAAATCATGAAACTGGACAACTAAACTCTTGTTAGTCTTCAGTGTCGATGCAAAATCACGCCCAGTTAATAAATTCGAAAAAAAAAAACACTGTTATTTGGGTATAATTTACTATAATAGTTTGCAGATATTTTTTCTGATGCTCCTTTTTCCGCATATGTCATTCCACCCTCCCAAGATTGCCTGATTCCAGGAGTGCATTAGAGGATTCTAGATCAATATTCCAATAGTTTGTATCTAGCAAACGCATCTCACCCCCTACCCACTGAAACCTTAAAATTGCCCCCAGGCGGTTGAATTCCCACCTGGATGAGAACCTGTTTTTCTGCATCGTCCTAAATCGGTTGAGTACGTTAGGACATTTTTCATAGTGGGAAAACCTTTCAAAATAAAGAAGAAATCGATTCAACACGATCAATGTTTTTCTTCATTAAGAATCCTAGATGATTCAACATGGAATAAAAGAATTCGTCTCACTGTGAACGTTTGTCATTACTAATAATAAAGATAACGTTCATCACAAAAGAATGAACACTTTTTAACAGTTAAATAAACCTTGATTGTCTCCAAAGTGTGACATTATTTTCCGAACAGCTATATATATATATATGTATACGAGGGTCATTCAATAAATAAGGTGAATTTTTAGGTATAAGGACTTCTAATACAGATAGAAGCTTACTTTTTTCTTTTTTTTTTTCAGCGTAGTCTCCCAGCACTGTCACACACTTTTCCCATCTGTGCACAAGCTTCCGTATTCCCTCAGCTTAAAAATATTTGGACTGATGTCTCAGCCAGTCGCTCACAACACTTTTGACTTCATCGTCACTTTTAAACTTCGTGTCTCTCGTGAACGCTTTCCAGGGACCAAACAGGTGAAAGTCTGAAGGGGCAAGGTCTGGGCTGTAAGGGGGATGAGGGAGCAGTTCCCAGCCCAGCTCGTTGATGGTCTGCACCGTTTGGGCTGCTGTGTAAGGCCTTGCGTTGTCATGATGCAAGATGACTCCTGACTGATGACCCCTGCGTTTGTCCCAACAGATAAGCTCAAAGTCCTTGCAATGTCATCCACTGTCACCCTTCTGTCAGACTGATTAAGGTCATTGACTGATTCAATCACCTCAGGAGACCTCACTTCTGTAGGCTTCCCAGGCCTGTCTTCATCCTCAACACTGCTCCGTCCTTCTTTAAACAATTTAGCCCACTTGTAGACATTTTTTTTTTTTTGGCTGAAACAGTTGACATTCTCCTATGAATTTCAACTGGTTTGCACCCTTCAGCAACCAAAAACTTGATAACTGACCGCTGTTCAATCTTGGAGCATGCTTCTTGGTTGGCCATCTTTGTTAATCGCTAAAACACTCAAAGTTTTTTTTTTTAATTTGCAAAAGAAATTAAATCCATGTGAAAAAGAAGTAAAACAAAAAATAAATAAATAAAAAAGAGTAAGCTTCTATCTGTATTAGAGGTCCTTATACCGAAAAATTCACCTTATTTATTGAATGACCCTCGTATATACAATATATAATAATTTTAAAAAAATAGCTTTATTACTCGCTTGGGTTTTTTCTTTGGACTAAAAACTCAAGGCGCTGGACGATTTGTTTCGCCCTGTTCGGATGTTACTAGTTCTTTCTTTTTTTTCCCCTATTTTTTCCTCGGATACCAATTTGTTTTGATATTCTTGCAATTTGTGCGATCTGAGGTTTTTTACCAACCGAGTATTACCATTAGTATAATATTTATAGTAATGGTAATACTCGGTTGGTAAATTAAACAAATTTATATCTATATATTTGTTTAATAATTTCAACCCAAGCAAGGCAATAAAGCCACTAAGACGTAAGGGGTTACTAAGTGTTAGAGTATGTGAGAAAAAAAACTCACTATTAAGAAGAGAGAACAATAAAAGAACGAGAATTAAGGAGACAGAAGTTAACGATTGATATTGCATTTAAATTTTTATAATCGACTGGGAAGTAAGAGTCCGGAAAAGAGGTCCACAGGCGAGAAAAGAAATTGTTAGCATAAAACTTACGCTTACATCTAGGCATTTCAACTGTAAAATGATGAGACCTAGCCGCCAATCTAGTACTGCGCTTAAATTCATAAAGTCAAGATACCATAGCGGAAACAGCTCATCAGAACAATTAACATGAAAGTATTTATAGAAAATGCACGGGGAAGTCATGTTAGGGCGGTGGGAATGTGACTGAGCCGAGATACAAACTCACTTTCCCACTACCGTAACGTAGCTGAGGGGTGGGGGCGTTTAACGGGGACGTATAACGAGGCGTGGAGGTGTCGTTGAATATGACGGACAAGGAATATATTGGAACTTTTTATTTAATTTTGTATCCTAATTTTATTTTATTTTATTTTTACTTCTAAGAGCGCGGAGATATTGTACCGAACGTTTTTGGCTTGTATTTTTGCCATTTCCATTAGGTGGGGGTAATTTTCTGTGGTAACAAGGATTCAAAACCCATTTCTTTGTTTTCTATAGTGTGTTGTTTTTGTCACTTTAATAGTGGATACTCGTATTTATGTAGACCATCCGTTTATTCATTAAAATATATATATTTATAACAAAATATACATAGAAAACAGAAAAATTTGATCCCATTTATCTATAGGGTGACCAATTTTTGAAGTGCGTATTGCCAGACATGAGCAAGTGGCAACACTGCGAGACAGTGACCTTGAGCAAGTAAACATTTCGCCATTTTAGTAACGGGAATGAAATTCACAGTATCCCAGCTGAGATGTTGCAGCAGTCAATGAGGAATCTCAACAGCAGATTTAAAGAATGCATTCATACAGGAGGACGCCATCTACAGGACGTAATTTAAAAAAAATGAAAATTCCATCATTGTTTCTTAAATGGCATGTTTTAAGCTTTCAATTACTATGAATTAAATATTTTTCTTCCATCACTCTTGTTTTTATTGGATTGTTAAAAAGTTCCCGTTTTTTGGGGGTCACTCTGTATTTTAATGGATGAAAAAAGTATTCGTACAATGCAAATTTCAGATTTTAAAACTTGTAAATTGCTATAATACTCTATATTATTCAAGTGGAATATTCTAGAATGTTCCAATAATAGTATTCATGGTTATTTTTAGCCTAAAAATACGAACAGAAAATTCTGTAATTGATATTTGTGCAAAAAGGTTATCATCATGGCAAGAGGTAAAGAATTGACAAATTCGCAATTTTGATTGTTAAGTTCTGGAAAGAAGGTAAAAGTTACAGGAAAATCTCAGACAATCTGAATATTCCATTTACTACCAATAGTTCATTCATTGCAAGGTATTAAAAAAAACTCAAAACTGTCGAAAACCAAAAAAGAACACGTGCTCCAAGGAAGATTTCTTCAAGATCTTCGAAAAAATTTATGCGTCAAATTAAACAAAATCCAATGGTTACTCGTCAAGAGTTGTAGGATAATTTGCTTTTATCAGTAATCTGTGTCCCTAAACGGACAATAAGCAATGAAATTCATTGGAACAATCTAAAGTCACTCTCTCCTCTGAAAACGCCACTGCTATTGAAAAGACAGAGATGCCAGGTTGAAATTCGTTTGTGAACATAAAGATAAGGAAAAATCGTATTGGGAAATAGTATTATGGACAGACGAAACGAAAATTCTAGAAATCACGTATGGATGAAAGATTACGATGCCTTCAAACAAAAGAACACAAATTCCAACAGTGAAATTTGGTGGTGGCAGCATCATGGTTTGAAGATATTTTTCTGCAAAAGGTACCGGCAACATATCAGCAATAGATGGTAGAATGAATGCCGCAGCATATCAAAATATTTTGGAAGCAAATTTAATGATTTCGGTTGAAAATCTTGAACTTCCTCCTGATTGGAACTTCCAACAAGATAATGATCGTATGCACACTGCAAAATCTACGAAGATTGCTGAATGTATTGTAAATATCCTGAAATAGCCAAGTCAGTCCCCAGATTTAAACTCAATCGAGAATCTGTGACGTTATTTGAAAATTCAAATCCAATCGAGAGCTCCAGCAAACATCCCGGATCTGAAGACCATATGCGAAGAAGAATGGAACAAAATACCAACTAAAATTTGCAAATAATTAATTGAGAACTACAAGAAGAGATTGGTTGCTGTAGAAGTGAATAATGGCGATTCTACAAATTATTAAATGCAGATTACGCGTTCTATTTTGTATTGTATGAATACTTTTTTCACCCATTAAAATGGCTAAATGGAATTTATTTCTATTAAATCAATTTTTCTGTTTTCTATGCATCTGTGTACAGTTAATTATATAAAAAGTATGTTTATTGATTAGTTGGAAATACAATAAATTAAAAATTTGTATGTGTACGAATATTTGTTTCCCCCCCCACAATATATATATATATATATATATATATATATATATTGTGTACTTCGGCAGCAATACTCCATTTATACATGTTTCAGACGGCAGACAAGGTACTACAATTAAGCTTTTTATTTAATTCTTCTTGTGTTCGAATAAGTGCTTTCTTTTTTGGACACAGAGTGTGTAGAAACTGTCCAAATGTTCTATAATTCCGAGCGCTTTCGACTATACTTTTAGCCATTATCAAGGACGATTTTATTTTTGCATTTTAACTTGGTGTATGGATTGTGTGTTTGTTTCTGGAGTTATAGGGATGTTTTATTTCCCGAAGGCAGTTAGCACATTGTGGCTGTGTTCATAGTTAATATTATTAAGTGTTGGTCTTTTTCTTTTCATTATTAAGGCTTCCATTATTTTAAATATTATTTTACATGTGGATGAGGTCATTATGTTTGTATTTTCTACTTGTATGTTTCGAATGGATTCTGGTAATTTTGTGTATTTAAATGGATTCTAATATATATATGTATATGGGGAGAGAGAGAGAGAGAGAGATCTTTAATTGAATACGGCCGACAAGGAAGATTGAATTAATTTTTATTAAGTTTTTACAGCACCATAACGGAAAAAAATAGGGTGGTGGAAAAACTTAATAAAAAATTAATTCAATCTTCGTTGTCGGCCGTATTCAATGAAAGATGATTGAAAGAAAGGTTGCTGCCAAAATATACATTTATACATTTATATATATATATATATATATATATATATATATACATATATATATATATATATATATATATATATATGCAATTTTATATATATATTATTTATATATTATGCGCGGTACTTATTGCAAAGCGCTCAATATCAGTGATAGAGCTAACATATTTAGTTGAATTGGTGTGAGTTATATATATATATATATATGTATGTATGTATGTATATATATATGTATGTATGTATATATATATATATATATATATATATAATATAATTTCATTCAACACGACAGACAAGGTACTGCGATTAAGCTTTTTATTTCATTTTTCTTGTGAAACTAGTTGCTGCCAAACTATACATGAATATATATATATATATATATATAGAGAGAGAGAGAGAGAGAGAGAATAACCATATAAGAATGTGTCAACTTTTAAACAAAGAATTACAACAGACTTATAAAGAACATAAAGAAAATAAACATTATTATTAGGAAGGATTTCATCCTGAAGAATGCAGAAAAAGTTAAGAAATCAGAGGAAAAAATGACTACCAACCTTCTTAAGACACAAATAGACAGACTAATTGCAGTTAATAATGCGGAAATAGGAACCATGAAACTTAACAAAATTTTAGGTGATTATCATCCCGGCTACTTATACGAAAATGTTAAAATCCCAAAACCAAACTACCCACTACGTCTCATAATCTCTCAAATTCCTACTCCTGTATATAAATTATCTAAAACGCTAAGCAAACTGATCCAGCTATGCTTATCAAATAAATATAGTGTTGGTTCTACCAACGAATTCCTTGACATATTCAATCAATCAGTTATGTGCCATGCGGGATACACGGTTAGGCGATCATGTTAAGTAATTAATCTTTCGATACATGACTGATGAGGCAGATTTTTCCCGCAATAGGTTGCCATTTCTTTCTGCGGTAGACCAGTTGCCATCCAAAGCTATAGCATCCGGTATGTCCTGCTATTTAGCTGGTGAGAGAAGTAGAGTATTAGCACGTAAGTGAATGTAATGGATTCAACTGGAATTTGAACTCGGCTCCCCGATTCCTCAATCCGATCTGCTGTCCATTACTCTACATTAACATATTACATTCTAATCAAGCTAACAATCGCATCCTGCCAGTTAGACGCTGAAAGTTTTTTTTTACTAATGCCTGTTAAAGAAACTAATAGAAATAGTAATACAAAATTGATATAATCATCCTAAGCTAACACGTAATATTAGACCAAATATTTAACGTAAACTCCTACCACATAAGTACCATTTTGCGATCATTATGGTAACAGTTACACAGACAGATGGCGTAGCTATGGGCTCACCGTTGGGTCCCACTTATCTAATTTTTACATGAACTATGTAGAAAACGAAATCTTTAATAATTTCAACAAACACTCAATATATACCAGATATACTGACATTTTTCATATTAACGGAAAACATAGATGAAGTAAAGACCCTTAAAGAAACATTTGAAATTAATTCTGTTCTACAATTAACTTATGAACACAACATTAAAAATAGAAAACATTTCCTGGGAATTCTAGCAGATGGTAATAATGATGATTTTAACACTTCATTATATATATATATATATATATATATATATATATATATATATATATATATATATATATATATATATATATATATATATATATAAAGGCTATCGTCCTCATCTTTGTTGCCATATTTATCACAACGTTTCGGCCGTTGTACGCTCCGGCCTTCTTCAGGTGGTTGAAATGTCGAACTGAACCCTCAAGGACACATGACACAGTGGATAAAGGCGTTAGTTAGATCCAGCGACAGGACTCAAAGAGTGTGGGTTCCATACCTGGTTAAAGCAGTGGGGAACTTGGAGAGGTGAATTAACAGGAGATGACTGATAACTGACATCCATTAGACATGGCGCGTGGAACTAGAACAGTCTACCCCAACGAGCGAAATAAAGGGTTCAGTTCGACATTCGAACCACCTGAAGAAGGCCGGAGCGTACAACGACCGAAACGTTGTGGTAAATATAGCAACAAAGATGAGGACAATAATCAGAATAATGTAAATACTGAAACAAAATTAAATTCGTACATTGGTCACATATGCACCACACTCTCGCGTAGGTTGACTTGTCATTTGTTAAAATTTAGTCCAATTCACTCAGATATTATAAATAACCAAAAAAATATTAACATAAAACAAATGTTAGTAGATAACACCAATATTATATAGGACTCAATAGGAAGAAAGATTTAAATTCTGAAAGTAATTGTAATACAAGGGAGGCAGCCAAAATTAAATAGGAGCCTATAAAGTCCCTTTACAAGTTAAAAACATATATTACTGTTATGGTGAGAGACACCTAGTCTATAGATAATAGACTCTCCCATCTATTATAAGTAGGAGTCAGTAGGAGTCGAATACGAAAAGTAGTCAGCGACCACAACTCGATTACTCTGCGTAATACTGTTTATTACAAGTCCCTAACGTTTTTGTACGTTGAACCTATTTAGGACGAATTTAGTCCAAATACAGTTTACACTGAGGAAATAACTCTACAACAACTTTTGGCGACGAGGATTTGCACTCATACGGAGGAAGAAAAAAAATTCGTTCGCCAATACAACTTTTGGCGACGAGGATTTACACTCATACGGAGGAAGAAAAAAAATCCGTTCGCCAATATAACTTTGGCAGCGAGGATTTGCACTCATAAGGAGGAAGAAAAATTTTGTTCGCCACAAATAACGTGGGCTACAAAGTCTCGGATTTACACTTTAAAAAAAAAAATTTGGAAAAGTTTTTCGCAAGCCAAGACGTCAATTTAGTGACGAAAAAAATCTGTCGTATTCTCAACTGAGAAAAAGAAATATTTTTCTTGATAAGACAGTTCGATAAAATAGGATACGAATTGCCCATTCGTTAAACCTCCTCTACAGTATTTAGGCATTGTGTAAACTTATTAAAAAAAAAATGTAGGAATGCAAAAGTCTATTCCAGGATTTTTTAAAGTTCCAGTTGGAACAACAAACGAAAATATTAGAACAACAAAAAACATTCCAGATGCAGTTACAGGAGGAAACTTTCAATAAACAAATGCAATTCCAACAAAAAATGGAACAGATGCATGGGGAGTTTCAAAGCAAAATTCTGGAAATAACTGAGAACAGGAAAGAGAAAAGTCTACAAAATGATTCTTTCCCAGAGAATACAATATGGAATTCAATTGAAATATTCACGTACAGTCCAGATGAAGAGATAACTTTTGAAGAATATTATGAAAAATATACGGACGTGTATAACGAGGACTGCCACTTGTGGTCTGAAGGAAAGAAGATTAGGCTTCTTTTAAGCAAATTAGGAACTGCTGAGCATAACAAATTCGTAAACTACATTTTACCGAAAAAACTAACGAGTTGACATTTACCGAGGCGGTAAATATATTAAGTGAATTATTTAGTAAAAAGACATCTTCGTTTCACAAGAGGTGGAAATGTTTGAATTTGATGAAAGATGACGAACATGACTATATAACGTACGCAGCCAATGTGAATAAGCATTGTGAAGAATTCAAGCTAGCAGAGTTAAGCACAGACAATTTTAAGTGCTTGGTGTTTGTTCAAGGTCTTGTAGCGGAAAAAGACGCAGAGTTGACAAAATTAGTCTGGCAAAATTGGAAAGCAATCCAAGTATTACGGTACAGAATTTGGCAGAAGACTGCACAAGATATGTTAGCGTAAAAAAAGACGCAAAAAGATAGAACAGTCTGGCGTTTCGCATGTAAGGAAAATTCGCTACAAAGAAGAAAGTCAGTCTAACAAAAAGAATTATAAAATTGCAGATTATCAAGCAAAAAGTAAAATACCAGAAAAAAAAACAAACAAAAACGCCCGAAGCCATGTTTTGCTTGCGGTGAACTACACTGGTACAGATATTGCAATTTTAGGAATAAAAAATGTTTTAACTGTGGAAGAGTTGGGCACAGAAGCACACATTGCCGTTCAAAAAATAAAGGCAATAAAATAAGAAAACTAAAGTCCAACGAGGTAAACAATGGAATAACTAGAAAATGTGTTACCGTCGAAATAAATAATAAAAAAATAAAAATGCAACTTGACACTGGTTCGGATCTCTCTATCATAAATTTGCATACGTGGAAGAAGTTGGGGAAACCAACTTTAATGACGACAAAGAAAATCAAAGAATTTCAATTATGGGATCTACCGATAAATTCTTTCTGTTACAAGATAGAAAGTTTAAACTCCGAAGCCCAAAAATTAATAAAGAAACTTAAGGAAACATTTCCTACTGTTTTCTCCAGGGTTGGGAATGTGTACCAAGATGGAGGCAAAATTCTTTTTAAAAGAAAACGCTCAGGCGGTATTCAAAAAGAAAAGGAATGTTCCGTTTGCCTCAATAGAACAGATTGATAAAGAATTGGACAAATTAGAGAAATCCGGTGTACTCAAAAAAATTGACTATAGTGATTGGGCAGCTCCGACGGTATACGTGAAGAAAAAGTCTAAAGACATTCGTGTTTGTGCGGATTTTTCGACGGGGTTAAACGCGGCACTCAAAGACTATAATTATCCTCTACCAACAGTGGAAGAAATATTTGCGAAGCTTAATGGAGGCACAATATTTTTGAAGATAGACCTCAGCCATGAATATCTGCAAATACCAGTAGAAAAAGAAACGTCTAAACTTTTGTGTATTAACACACATCGGGGTCTGTATAAATTTAACAGACTACCTTTTGGGATTAAGGTCGCCCCCGCCATTTTCCAACAAGTAATGGATTCGATGTTGGGTGGTCTGGATTTTGCTGTAGCGTATCTGGACGACATCCTCATGAGAAGTACAAGTATTGCAGAACACGTGAAACATGTAAATGCAGTAGTTTCCAGAATACAGGATTTTGGATTTAAACTCAAGGAAAGTAAATGCGAGTTTTTTATGGAGACAGTGAAATATCTGGGACAGATCATCGATAAGAATGGTAGAAGGCCAGACCCAGAGCGAGCAGCGGCTATAAAAGACATGCCGGCTCCGAATGATATTACCACATTACAAAGTTTTTTGGGATTAGCTAATTATTACCAAATATACATCCCTAAAATGTATGATCGGCGGGAACCATTAAATGAACTATTAAAGAAAGGAAACCCCTGGAAGTGGACTAATGAATGCCAGAAAGCATTTGAAAAGATAAGGGAAGTGTTAACCTCGGAATTATTTTTAACCCATTACAATCTGGATTTAGAAATCATAGTAGCTTGCGATGCAAGTGCGTATGGAATAGGAGCATGTATTTTACACAAAATGACAGATGGTAAGTAAAACCAATTGCTCATACTTCTAGAGCACTACTTCCGGCTGAGAAGAATTACTCTCAGATAGAGAAAGGGGCGCTAAGAATAATATTTGCAGTAGCGAAATTTCACCGTTTTCTCCACGGTCGACATTTTAAGCTACAAACCGATCATAAGACTCTAATTTCGATTTTTGGATCGAAAAAGGTGTTGCCGAAGCATACAGCAAACCGACTACAAAGATGGGCTACAATATTGCTAAATTATAACTTCAGCATGGAGTACATACCATCGAATAAATTTGGCTATGCTGACGCTAAAAGGAGCGAACCATTAGAAGACACGGTAATTGCCTTACTGAAGTCAGAAGAAGAGCTGAAATTTACTGTTTGTAATGCAGTTCGGGAACTTCCAGTAACTCTAGAAAAAATAAAAGAAGAAGCCACCAGGGACGAGTATATCTTGAAAGTAAAAGAAAAAATATTCAAGAGGGACCAGTACACAACAAATGTGTTTTCGCTTTGCGATACAGTATTGTTATATAGAGAACGTGTGGTAATTCCATACACACTTCAAAAACAAATATTAAAGGATTTTCATACTGGTCATCCAGGCAGCACTAGGATGAAGAGCCTAATGCGAAGTTTTGTTTATTGGCCGAATATGGATAGGGACATTGAGAACGCAGTGGCAAAATGTAAAGGCTGTGCTTTGGCTGCAAAGGCACCCCCAGTAAAATTTAATCCCTGGCCCAAAACAGACCTACCATGGTCTAGGTTGCATGTGGATTTTGCAGGACCACTGAATGGATACCATTACATCATAGTAGTGGATAGTTTCTCAAAATGGCCTGAGATACAAAGGATAAGAAAACCGACGACGCAAAGTACGAAAAACTTCCTGCTGGAATTGTTCACAAGGTTTGGTGTAGTAGACACAATTGTGACGGACAACGGACGTCAATTTACGTCGAAACAATTCAAAGATTTCTGCAAGGAATACAATGTCGAACATGTTACCACAGCTCCATATCACCCAAGATCAAACGGGTTAGCTGAAAAATTTGTGGACACCCTTAAAAGAGCTTTAAAGAAATCTAGGGAAATACCTGCAGATGAAGCCCTACAGAAGTTTCTACAGGTATACAGACTTACCCCAAATAATGCAACACCAGCCTCACAATCGCCAGCCGAGGTAATGTTTGCACGTCGGGTAAGATCTGTCTTCGACAAATTATTACCAAAAAAGACAAAGCCAGGTACAGAAAAATTTATTCAAGTAAAGAAATACAATCCTGGTGAAAAAGTATACTTTAAGGTATATAAACAGAATAAATCATTCTGGGAGAGTGGGAAAATAGAAAAGCGGATTGGCAACATGATGTACTTCGTGAAAGGTGAAATGAAAAAATCACGTGCAGACGGCACATTAACCAGATCAGACGTCGCTCTTCAGACGTGGTTGACAGCGGTCCAGTGGAAGAAACACCTATGGAGGTGATTTTTGATACATTTGATCTACCAACGCCAGCAACGATGTTACCTGAGGTACACCGATTCAAGAGAAAAAGAAAGGCAACTGATCATTTAATAGATCAAAAACATAGGAGATACGCTACAATTTCTAAAAAAATGAAGTTTTGGGTTTTTTTTTTCTTTTCTGTAAAAAAAATAAAATAAAATAAAAAAATTGAGAAAACTGTTTTTTTTGGGGGGGGGTGTTATAGTGAAAGACACGTAGTCTATAGATAATAGACTCTTCCATCTATTATAAGTAGGAGTCAGTAGGAGTCGAATGCGAAAAGTAGTCAGCGACCACAACTCGATTACTCTGCGTAATACTGATTATTACAAGTTCCTAACGTTTTTGTACGTTGAACCTATTTAGGACGAATTTAGTCCAAATACAGTTTCCACTGGGGAAATAACTCTACAACAATTACAAAGGCAACTGATGTGCCAGTACAATTAGATGACCTTCAACCAACCATCATTTTCCAGGAGGATGATCTGCCACCACATTGGGGACTGCATGTTTGCTGGTTCCTAATTCAAATATTTCCAAACCGGTAGATTGGAATGGATAGCCCAATTCCATGGCCACTTCGTTCACCAGATGGGCTTATGTTAAATATATTGCGTATCGAACAAAGATACCGGACATCACTGATCTCAAAGCAAAAGATTATTGATGCCATTGCTACCACTGATGAGGCGAACATAAAAAGAAATCGTGTACCGTTTTGATGTGCTTCGAGCAACTAATGGTGCCCATATAGAAGTGTATTAAATTAGTTTTAAAAATACTTAATTATCTACTCCTCATTTTGTAACAATTTTCACAGATTTGTCTGTTCATTTACTTTTGTAATATTTTTAAGAGATTTTATGGACACCCCGTATATTGAAGTTGGTATTTTTTTTTTTAAATGGCGTAAAAATTCAGTTTAACCTTTGTAAGTGACGTCACCTTCAAATGACATAAAATTGGTTTCAGCAAACGGAATTAAATAAACAAATTTTCATAAACAGACTAAATACGCAATTCTTGATAACAACTATAGAGACAGTCGAATGTACTCGGATTAGAAAATCTAACTTTGAAAAAAATTACCATTTTTAATTCTGACATAGAAACAACTTTTGCAAAAACTTAATAAAATCAAATCTAATTTAAGTGTACGTGTATCGTCGAAGTGACGTTTGACAATACAAGAGAATGAAAATAGTTTTAAATATTTCATACGCGGTTTAAATATCTGAATATTCAAATATGCTCTACGCCCGAACCCGACCATCAGCTTCAAACGTCCGTTAAACTGTCACCAATAGAATCACGCTACATGTTGCTAGTCCTCTAGAAACCAAAGCGTGATGTCACTAGTACAGGTGAGGCGCTTTGTTCGATTTCATGGTGTATCTTCTGTTCCCATGTCTAACAGAATATTAAATATTAAACATTATATGTTCAAATATTATATATATCAATCTGTTTACTTTTCTTACTCTCTCTCTCTATCCCCCCTCTCTCTCTCTCTCTCTCTCTCTATATATATATATATATATATATATATATATATATATCAATCTGTTCATATCTATCTATCTATCTTCGCCGAAATATATCGTCACTTTTTGATGATATTATTCCTAAAGCTTCGCGAATAATGACTACTATCTATCTATCTATCTATCTATCTATCTATCTATCTATCTATCTGTCTGTCTTACACTTTTTGATCGTATTATTATGAATAATTCATGGTGAAATGGCTACGCTCCATTTCAGAATTTCAAATAATCCGAGGAAAACAAGAGAATAGTACGGTCGAAACGTATTATTCCAAACAATAATCGCGGCTGCCATTCACGTGAACATCGCATGAATTGATGACAATAAATACGCCATTTCATAATTTCAGATAATGTCATGGTTGAGTCCGGCTGAAATGTAACAATTAAAACAACAAAGATGAAGATACCTGTCTGAATGTATAAAATCTTTCTCTCTCTCTCTCTCTATCTATCTATCTATCTATCTATCTATCTATCTATATATATATATATATATATATATATATATATATATACATATATATATATATATATATATAAAGTGAACATAGAAGTCAACACTTAGAGGCGACAGTCTGTTTCATGCTAGATTATCGTATTTATATTTACACACGCTCTATCTCTGATATTGAGCACTTTATCCCATAAATATAGCATACTTTAAGACTATATTTCTTCATATATATATATATATAGAGAGAGAGAGAGAGAGAGAGAGAGAGGGGAGAGGGGGAGAAAGAGGGGGGTGCAGTTGTATATGGTGTAACGGTTATCGACACGGAAAATCAATTCGTGTTCAATCGGCTCGATTTGCATTCACTTCCTATTAATATCCTTGGGAAAGGCATGAATCCAATTCTTCCTGTAGCTGGACAGTTGAAGCGCTTTAGCCGGGTAAAATCAGTGTAACTAAGAGAAGATTACAATGAAAGAAGAAGAAGAAGAAGAAGAAGAAGAAGAAGAAGAAGAAGAAGAAGAAGAAGAAGAAGAAGAAGAAGAAGAAGAAGGACGACGAGGAGGAGGAGGAGATGGAGGAGGGGGAGGAGGGGAGGAGGGGGGAGGAGGGGAGGAGGAGGGGAGGAGGGGAGGAGGAGGGGGAGGAGGGGCAATTTTGATCCGCATGCTTAACAATCCCAATGCCGGGTATAAAAGGATGGATTGACGTGAAAGTTTCAACTCCACCCAGTAAAAAACAAAAAACAAAAAGAAAACGCCCAGTTACCGAAACGCCAGGTAAGACCTTATGCTCCAGTGGAAGCCTACAGAAGACCAATGATAATCTATTCTATCCTCGTAATGTGTACGATGTCAGTTCGTTTGCTTTTGCCGAGTGCCCGTTGAAACTAATAACAACAAGCGCACGTTGAGAAGAAGAGTAACGTCAATGAAAATTGAACTAAATCCGATATGAAGAAGATTAGGAAAACCGCCGAATTTGCTGCATGACGGTTAATCTGATCTACAAATCGGATGAAAACAATAAAAATGATTCGAATCATTTGTAAACGCGTTTGTCTGATTGACATATTTTGAAAAGGAAAATCCAGAGCAAAAGAATATAGAATTCAAAAGAAAGAGTCAAATAAGAGTTAATATTTGTCGTATAGAGAAGCGCACGTGACACAAGAACGTTGTCGTTGGTATTACGTTAATACGCCTGGAGCTGTTATTTGTCAAAGTCTAAAGCTGAATATAAACAAAATTAGGTTAGATTTATATTTTAAGTTAACTCTGAATTAGGATAGGGTTAGAATTATATTTTAACTTGTGGGGATTACGCCACCTTTTCTCCAATTGGACTTCACTCAACGCCCGATAGATGGCGTGACATTCAGCGGTATAAGAGTAAGGGATTCAATCTCTCTCTCTCTCTCTCTATCTCTATCTCTATCTCTCTCTCTTTTACACACATACACACACTTTCTCTCTCTCTCTCTCACTTTTACACACATACGCACACTTTCTCTCTCTCTCTCGCTGTCTCCCTGTCTCTTCCTCTCTCTACTCCAGTATGCGGTAGGTATCCAGTCTTTACCTTCGAGTAAACGTAGTCACATAGTTAAATCGACTACTTAATTTCAATCCAACCACGTGGCAAACACACACACACACACACACACTTACTCACTCTCTCACACACACAGCGCTAATTCCTTAAATGTTTTCTTCTTTCCTCTCTCTCTCTCTCTCTTTCTCTCTCTCTCCCTCTCACTCTCTCTCACTCTCACTCTCTCTTTGTTCCAGAATGCGGTAAGTATCCAGTTTTCCTATCAGGGAAACGTAGTCACATGGTAAAATCGACTACTTAATTTCAACCGAATCACGTGACACACACTTACGCATATAGTTATTCATTCACTCATTCACACACAGAGCTAATTCCATAAATGTTTGTTCCTTCCTCTCTCTCTCCCTCTCCCTCTCTCTCTCTCCCTCTCTCTCTGCTCTAGTATGCGGTAGGTATCCAGTCTTTCCCTTCGGGGAAACGTAGTCGCATAGCAAAATCGACAACTTAATTTCAACCTAACTACGTGGCATATAAACATGCATACACACGCACACACATATACTTACTTACCCACTCACACGCACGCACGCACGCACAGCGCTAATCCCATGTCTCCTTCCTTTTTTAGCTGTTCACACGTAAATATAATTTTCTCTTTCTCTTCTTTTGTTAGGTATGTTGTTTTTTATATATAAATATATATGTTAAAACCCACGTATGTGTTGAATTCGTCTATTTTGAAAGACAGTAACAACGTCCACAACAGGAAGCAGCAGTTTTTCGGTGCAAACTTTTCTCTGAATTAGGTTATGTTTAAATTCATACTTTTTCTCTGAATTACGTTTAGTCAGAGAAACCCTTGAACATCCGCTGACCGGTGAGTATATGTCGTGGCTTTTAATAAAGAGACAATTTTCAGTTCCATACAGTTTTTGCCTGGATATATTGTTTGTTTTACAAGCCAAATTTAATCTGAAACTTCTGACACAATAACCACCGCTACGACAATGCAAACACAGCTTTAGGAAAACCAAAATAATTCTAAGATGTATAGGCAGTGTAATACGAGTTCATCCATCCTTGGGTCCAATGCCTGTTAATGTCAATGACATCCTTGGGCCTAATACCTGTTGTTGTCAATGACATCATTGGGACCGATGCCTGCTAGTGCCAATGACATCCTTGAGCCCAATACCTGGTGTTGTCAGTGTCATCTTTGAGCCCAATGATTGTTGTTGTCAATGACATCCTTGGGACCAATACCTATTGGTGTCAATGACATCCTTGAGCCCAATGCCAGTTGGTGTCAATGACATCTTTGGGCCCAGTGCTTGTTGATGTCAATGACATCCTTGGGCCCAATACCTGTTGTTGTCAATGACATCATTGGGACCGATGCCTGCTAGTGCCAATGACATCCTTGAGCCCAATACCTGGTGTTGTCAGTGTCATCTTTGAGCCCAATGCTTGTTGTTGTCAATGACATCCTTGGGACCAATACCTATTGGTGTCAATGACATCCTTGAGCCCAATGCCAGTTGGTGTCAATGACATCTTTGGGCCCAGTGCTTGTTGATGTCAATGACATCCTTGGGCCCAATACCTGTTGTTGTCAATGACATCCTTGGGACCAATACCTATTGGTGTCAATGACATCCTTGAGCCCAATGCCAGTTGGTGTCAATGACATCTTTGGACCCAACACCTGTTATTGTCAATGATATCCTTGGTTCCAATTCATGTTATTGCCAATGATATCCTTGGGCTCAATGCCTGTTGATGTCAGTGAAACTCTTAGGCCCAATGCCTGTTGGTGTCGATAACCTCCTTGGACCCAATGCCTGTTAAAGTCAATCACATACTTGATAGGCATTCTCCAAAAGGTACATTCATAACTGCTGAAATCTATTTTATTTTTGTTGAACACACACGACTGTTATATAATATCCGTCCTCAATCAATGTTGAATATGTGGTTTGAGGGTGGGTCTTAGTATCTCTGAATCACCTCCAATGACTTTAATTGGCAGGTTGTATATGATTCCCACCTCTTTTATTCTTTCAGCATGCTAAATTGAGGGTGCACAGAATTTACCCCAAAATATAATTTTCTTACCCAGGAATGATTGCATAAAAATATGTCATCTACCGAAGTTCATTGTGAGGGAGATAAAAAAAAGAAAAAGGTTATCCGTTTTAAAGCACACTCAGGACAATTGCATAGCCATTTAAGATAAACACAATTAAATTAGATATATATACTAGAATTCACTCGATGCAGTGCTCGAGAGCCATTCAAGGTAGAGGGTTATTGTTAAAATAGTGATGTTGTATGTGATGTGCGATACATCTCGACACTTAGGAAGAATACTCGAAGTCACTTCCTATACACCATGATCTTGCAAGGTCATGTGACTACTAAAATTATTCTGCGCGGGAAAATAACAAAAATACTACTACTTCTCATATTATTGCTATAATCCTTGACTTGAAGAGATTAAGATTGTAGTTTTCAGGGAAGCATCCACATGGGAGTCTATTTCACAAAAATGACAAATTTTAGGGGAAAAAAACTGTCTGACTTTTGGGGCACAAGAAATGGGCGTATTTCAGCTCCATGGCATGTACTAGATGTTAAGGGCTGGACAGGTGGAATGGAGCCCATCTGAATGTCTTATATGTGATATGAATGAAAGAGAAGTCGGGAGGGAGTAAAGTTTATTAGGATAAGGAGGACAGATAACGTTTCACCGTTGTATTCTTAAAGAAATTAAGATTGCAGTGTTCAGGGGGTCACACGCGAGACTCTGCTCTTGTGAAGAAGCTGAGTAAAAGTTTTTTTTCTTGCCTTTGGAAGAGGAGTGAAATTTGACTGTCTCGCCACCGTGGAAGTAGAATGTCGTAAAGTCCTGGCTGTAAAGGTTTATATTGCTTATAAGTAATTCAAGGCTGGGGAAATTACAATGTCACAATAGAACGATTTGATTCGTGGATAAATATTTACTATTATGCCCGTCTTCCTTCAGAGGTGAAATTGATATTTTTCCTAAGGTCTTTGATGTGTTCTAAACGAATTTGACCTTCAAAACCGTCGCAAATTATTCGTTTTTTTAGTTAGTTTTTTGAGTTCCCCAGTGAGGGGGAACCACAGAAAAATTGAGGTAGTGTTTTGAGCAGCCTGATTTGGCTGTTTGATTATGTTATGGATGGTAGAACAGGGTTTGGGAGAAATAACAAAAAGACAAATAGCTACAAGGGTCAAGAAGATGTGGAGGGCTGTGATCGCCTACGCCCTGAAGGGTCACATCGCATAAAAGAAGAAAGAATGAATAAAGAAAAAGTTCTGGGTCCGTCGGTTTGTTATAGCATTTAACCGCCTCTATTGATGAGAAACGTTTCTGAAAAATCTTTTTTTCCGATGCTTTTTCAATGTGTTTTGAACAAATCCGACCTTCAAAACCGTCTCAAATTACTCATTTTTCTTTTCATTTTTTTTTTTTTTTTTTTTGTGGTTCCTCTTTCCAGGAACTCCCGGTTCACAAGAGAATCCTGATGGCTGGAGTTGTGGGAGGAGGGTAACTAAAAAATGAGTCATTTCCGACGGTTTTAAAGATCGGTTTCGTTCATAACACATCAAAGACCATTAGTCAGTTATGTGCCATGCGTGATACACGCTTAGGCGATCATGTGTCTTTCGATACATGACTAACAAGCCAGATTTTTTTCTCGCAGTAGGTTGTCATTTCTTTTCTACGGTAGACCAGCTTCCATCCAAGGCTATAGAACCCGGTCTGTCCTGCTATTTACCCATAACTTGGAGAAGAAGATGATTCATACCTTTCCACAATGGTATTAGTACGTAAGTGAATGTAATGACTGGAATTCGAACTTGGCTCTCTGATTCTACAATCTGAGCCGCTATCCATTACTCCACTTTGAAGGGAGCCGGGTGTAACAGTAATAAAAAAAGATTCGTCTATTATGTTATTCTATTGGTCTATTAATTTTTCTTCTGTCACGTGGTATTTTTCTACTACCTCCGCAGAAAGAAAGATACGCAGTAGAACTGATTTTTTAATTTTCGAAATTAAAACCGCGAGTTTTGTCGGTATGTTTGTAGCCTACATTGTACATGACTGAATTTCAAATTTAGATTCACTCACTTTCGTTTTCCTATTCGTTCAACACTAATTGTTAGCTGAAGAAATAAAAATGGTTTCTAAACCGCAGGTCAATATAAACGTTTCAGTGATTTCATTTATAAGTATTTCAGTATTATTTCATAAGTATTACCTGATATCTGTCTTCCTGTATAGCAGTGAATGCTGGGAAATCTCCTCAAAGATGAAGAAGAGACTTGAAGTAAACGATTCAGAGATTCCATTTATAAATCTGAATTGATCAAAGAAGGACCCACTTTTGTTTTTGTCGAATATATTTCTTTTAGTCAAATTTGACGGATGTATAGCTACATAATAGGTCATGTTGTTACTGTTGTTTTTTGTTTTGTTTTGTTTGTTTGTTTTTTGTTTTGTTTGTTTTTTTGTTTTGTTTGTTTTTTTGTTTTGTTTGTTTTGTTTTTTTGTTGCTATTTTTTCAGTAGGAATACTACTGTCTATTGATGCAGAGAAAACATGATAACAAATATCCAAGACGTTTTCTCTTTGGGCGAATTCCCCGTTTGAAATTGCTCAGTCTTGCTTCTTTCCCGATGAATCGATCTGCCTGGTTTTGATTCTAAACCCGACACCTTACAGAGAAATAAAAGCAGAAAGAAAAAATCATTACTTATGTAAGATGGAGAACTTAATACTAATATTAGTCCAGGGCTAGGTTGCTTTTAGCAAAGACGACATAATGTTAATAGCAGACATGGAAAAGAAACAACAAACGTTCCTACGGAAGGCAGCAAAAGAAAGCGAGAAGAAAGGACTAAATATAAACTACAAGAAGACAGAATACATGGTTGTCAGCAAAAATATGAGCCCAAAATCCAAATTATAAACCGGGGATACTAAAACCAAACAAGTGCAAAAATGTCTATATCCAGAAAGTGTCCTATAACAGAGGACGGAAAGTGTGACACTGAGATCCGAAGATATATTGGGATGGCCAAAGATTCATTCTAAAAGTTAGAGTATTAAGAGAAAATTTTCGTTAGAAACAAAGAAAAGAGTTTTCAATCAGTCCTCTGATATCTGTCCTCCTGTATAGCAGTGAATGCTGGGAAATCTCCTCAAAGATGAAGAAGAGACTTGAAGTAACATAAATGTGATTCTACTGAATGACGCTGAAGATACCATGGACCGAACATGTGAGCAACGATGAGGTTTTAGAGAAAATGGAAACAAAAAGGAAACATAGTTATCATCAAGAAGAGGTTATTAAAATTTATTGGGCACGTAATTTGGAAGGAGGGCTTGGAAAACCTGATACTCACAGGGCAGATTGAGGGGGAAAATGTACAAAGCTGCGTGTAACGTGCTTGATGAGCATGAGCAAATGGATGGTAAGACAGGGCTAGAAAGAGATACAAGGGGCAGGAAGATGTGGAGGGCTATGATCACCTACGCCCTGAATCTGCCTCGTCAGTCATGTATCGAAAGATATATGATCGCTTAAGCGTGTATCAAGCATGGCACCTAACTGACTGATGTAAAAGTATTTCTAAGAATTGTAGCAATTGTTTGTTAAGTAAAATATTTTTACTTCTCTTTCTAAGAATTTTGAATTATTTTCCGTTCTTCTTTTATGTGCCGCGTCTCTTCAGGATGTGGATGATCACGGCTCTCCACAACATCCCGCCCTTTGTAGCCCTTGGGAAAGTTTGTCTTTTTGATATATATCCTATCGGTAGGTTATGCGCTGTTTTCCTCTGTCCCTCTTCCTTTAATCTGCCCTGTGAGTGTCAAATTTTCTAATCCATCTTTCCTCGTTAGGTACCCTAAGATTTTAGCTGATATTTACGAATAAGTGTCCTTTTTGATTCGATGTTCCCTAAAATTTCGTCATTGCTCACATTTTTGGTCCATGCTGTTCTCGGCATCCTTCTGTAGAAGCACATTTCTGTTGTCTCAAGCCTTTTCTTCATCCGAGGAGATTGTCCTGCGTTCACTGACATCGAGGAGTACCGATATTACATAACAGTTTACTACTCTTTTCAATCAATGTAAATCTTTGGCTGATAAAAAGAACAGAAGTCCCAAAACATGTACCGATATTCAGTTAAGTAGGCATTCGTTTATCTCGCAAGATAAAGATAGGGCCCTGTTTGGTCAGAATTCAGTCATTTAGTGGTAAGCCTGATAGATGGTAATATGGAAGCCGTAGGCTGCCCAGACAACACGGCCACCTCTCGGCCGTGAGCTGCTTAGATAACACAATATCTCTTAATCTCTGTTCCAATTTTTGCTATATTTCCTAATCACTGTTCCTATTTTTGCCATATCTCTTAATCACTGTACCAATTTTTGCTGCATATATCTAATCCCTATCTTTTTGCTATAGCTCCTAATCTCTGTTCCTATTTTTGCTATATATATTCTAATCCCTGTCTTTTTACTATATCTCCTAATCTCTGTTCCTAATCTCTGTCTTTTACTATATCCCCAATCTCTGTTCCTATTTTTGCTATATATATCCTAATCCCTGTCTTTTTGCTATATGTCCTAATCTTTGTTCCTATTTTTGCTATAAATCCTAATCTCTGTCTTTTTACTATATCCCCTAATCTCTGTTCCTATTTTTGCTATATATCCTAATCCCTGTCTTTTTGCTATATCGCCTAATCTATTTTCCTATTTTTCTATCTATATCCTAATCTCTGTTTTTTTACTATATCTCCTAATCTCTGTTCCTATTTTTACTGTTTTTGGTATATAGCCTAATCTCTGTGTTTTTTGCCATATCTTTTAATCATTTTGTTCAATATTGAAGATAATGTATAACTAACTAAATAAATAAATAAAATAAATACATAAATAATATAAACTATTAAATAAATAAAAATAAATAAATAAATAAAAATTAAATTGTGATTCGTTTCTCATAAAATTCTTCTTTAACCATTTAAAAAGAAATTGATCTTAATTCAATGTTTTGCCGCAGTCAATTAATTTCCAACTCATCACCCTAATTCATTGCTATTCATTTTACATTAATAAGCAAAAAATATTGAATAAATTTATCTCTTGGTGGAGTGCGTATTGCATTTCTCGGCAGCAAAATGGTTTGTGTATGAATAATAACGCCTGTGGCTACCTCACCTGTCAGTTTATATCAAGCAAGATCTAGTCTAGTGTACGCATGTTCGCGCTGACGTGTGTTTCATTGTTCAATGTAATTCTGTACCGAATAGGTGCATGAACATCTTTACGCACGGGTTTTGTAAATAAATGAACATGTTTTGATTCCAAATGGCGTACAAACGTCCTCAACATAAAAAGAAGAATAAAAGGTGAGTGAAAGAAAGAGAGAGAAAGAGAAAGCGAGTGAGATAAAAAGAAGAAAAAGTGAAAGAGAGAGAAAGCAAGTGAGATAAAAAGAAGAAAATGTGAGAGAATAAGTGAGAAAAATAAAGCAAGAGATAAAAAGAAGAAAAGGTGAGAGAAAAGAAGAGAGAAAAGAGAAAGCGGATACGAAAAAGAAGAAAAAGTGAGAGAAAGAAACAGAGCTAAAGAGAAAACGAGTGAGATAAAAAGAAGAAAAAACGTGAGAGAAAAAGAGAGAAAGAAAAAACGAGTGAGATGAAAAGAAATAGTGAGAGAGAAAAAGAGAGAGAAAAAGAGAAAGCAAATGAGATAAAAAGAAATAAAAACTTTCACCAATTTGGTTTTATTTCTTTGATTGGACCAAATAAGCATTCAACATGGCGAAAATCATCGCACAGTATATCTGTCTTCGAATACATCTGCTGTGTGCAGTTCTTATCTTTTGTATCGTAGATATAGTTGAAATGTAAGGGGAACAATGAAGGCCGCGAGACAGTATTATAAACAAGTACTTAGTACAAGCAATCCTAAGAGAACTACAAGTCCTACCAGGATTTATTATTGGTGGACACAACTTTAACAATATAAGATATGCAGATGACATCATGCTTATGGCAGACAGAGAAAGTAAACCGCAGGAACTATAACACAGTAAAGGAAATCGAACTCAGCCCTCCGATTCCTCAATCTGAGCTGCTACCCATTTCACCGCCATACCTCCACAAAGGGTTGATAAGCCGGAAAAAAAAAATCAAATTCTCATGAAATCGCATTATATTCTGGCTAATATGTAAGCCGTAATTCAAAGCAGCAAAACTCATTTAATAATTAGAATTCAGTCATAATCCGTATTAACTTACTGAATTCCAAACAAGAAAATTAACCGTAGACCAATTTTCTTAAATATGTGATTCAAATTTTAATGTGCTAGAATGTTTTTGCACCACGCTAACGCGTGTTGAAATCCTCACAGCATTTAGTATTGTTGAAATTATCGCTAACATTTTGTCGAGATTTACAAACTCTATGTTTCGTTCAATTTCGCAAACCAATCGATGAAATTTGAATAAACTGATTTGTTTGGAAAATACTTTGACAAAAATCTACTTCGTGCTTTAATGATTTCTTCAATTTAATTTAATTTTATAGGACTTCATAGTAAATAATATTATTTAAGAATTTTTTTTTCTTTTTAACAGCGAAGAATATTTTTTTAATGATTTTTTACTCTTGAGCATGCAACATACAACTGACCGTGTGTAAATATTTCTTTCTGGAGCCAAATTCCAACTTTTTCAAGCGTTTGGCCTAGTAATTCGTTTATAGTTCCCGCAAGTGCAGCGCGAACTGGAAACTGGATTCTTGTATATATAAAAACTTAAACAAAAGATATGCACAAAACAATATTGCATTTTTATTAAATAAGCATTTGTTATTTTAATCATTAAATTGATTTTAAAATAGTGGGATTATTTTGTATGTTAAATAATAAAACATTTAAAAACATTTATTGTACTAAGCTACGCAACTTAGTAAAACCAACTGTATTTGTACCTCCTAACCTCTTTCGGACTTCTCACTAAAATTTGGTTTCGATCGGTCAATGTATGACTATTTAGAGGATGTAACGGACAGAGGAACGCGCGGACGAACGAACGGACGGACGGACGGAAATCACAGAATTTTATATGTAGATAACATTCAGTTCCGTTTCCGAAAATTGATTTTGAATTGAGTCAGAAAAATAATTCTGACTGGTGTTTGTCAGAAAATAGGTTTTGGATTCATACTCTTTCGAAAGACCTTTAAGATAATTTATAAGCTTGTAAACTTGGATAATCATTTTCCAGTTTAATTGTTAAGGAGTTTGCGTTCCTTTTCTATCACAATGAGTCTTACAGTCACATCATGTTTAAAGACCGGTTCTCGTACTATCGCCGAAGTTAAGCAACGCTCGAGCCTGGTCAGTACTTAAATGGGTGACTGCTCGGGAATACCAGATGCTGTCAGCTTGGATATGCGGTTGGTGTAATGGATAACGGCTCGGAATTGGAAATCAGAAAGCCTAGTTCTAATTCCAGTTGGGTTCGTTATATTCGCTTAAGCGCAAATATACTTTGGGAAAGGCATGAATCCATCCCTTATCCTCCCAGCTATGGGTTAATCTGTAGAACTTGTAACAGTAAATCATTAACACTATCTCCCCAAAATATTTTGCAGTCTGGAAATATCCTCCGGCTTTAAATAACCTGCAAAAGGTTGAGAGACCGTAAAAAACAATTTAATCTAAATCTATCATAACGATTATTATTATTATTATTAAGTGAGAGATCAGCATCAATAAATTGATGCTGGCTTCAAAATATATGAAGTTCAATGTACCCATCACTACACCCTGTCTGATAAGGGTAAACCGCGCGCATTCCCCACAGACAAATGTGCGTCATACGTCGATAGGCTTCGATGTAAAGTAGTGCATAATCTTGCAAATGGAGCTCAGTTTTAACTACCTTCAGGTGTGTTAATGCAGTCCGTTCTGACGATGTTCATAGAGGATGTTCCCAAGTATCTAAATGTGACTCCCAAGTCGCCTTGGCTGTCTCATCCTCTCGACACACTACTCCTGATCACGAGAAGAGATGCAAAGTGCACTTAGAAAATATGCTCAATATTACAGTAGGATAAAACATGTGCATGTTAACATCGCCATTCAACTAAGAAACTATGATAACCATACCCAGTGTTTAGTATGTTTTACCTCTGTTCCATGATTTCATATACAATCAACAGGTTGGGTGCTTTGGCACTTGCTGCAGTTTAAAACAATTACATTATTCTTGATTGTTTGCTTACTTTGGTTAAATGTCTTGCTGATTAAGAGTGGCTTTGATTTTTGCTAAAGAGTGGCTTTAACTTGTTGTTCAAGAGTGACATTGGTTTATTGGTTAAGCGTTGCGTTGTCATATTGGTTAAGAGTGAATTTGGTTTATTGGTTAAGAGTGGGTTTGACTTAGTCGTTAAGAGTGGATTTGGTTTATTGGTTAAGAGTGAATTTGATTTATTGGTTAAGAGTGGATTTGGTTTATTGGTTAAGAGTGGGTTTGGCTTAGTCGTTAAAAGCACCTTTGGTCTTTTGTTTAAGGATGGATTTGGATGTATAAGTTAAGAATGGATTTGGTTTATTGGTTTAGAACTACATTCCCTGGTCCCGCCAATTCAAACTTTCACGACAAAGACACGCCATACCACTTACATTGGAGCAAGCCACCCACATTCCCTCTGTATTCCATCGGTGAGAAGTTCCACTTGAACGGATTCTTAATGTGAACCACTGGACTGTGGAATCTAACTCCCAAGAGGATGTTTCCCCGATCACTACAATTTTAACCTGTTCCAGGCTTGGGTTAACCGTTATATCGTATACATACAAACTGCCTCCTATCGTAACCCTATACCTCGAGTGGCCCCCGTGCCTTGTACAGTGTGAATCTTACTGTAATCCAAATGGAACGAGAACAAAAGAAAAGTAATTATGAAGACAGTAGATAGCGACTGACATTGCATTTAAATTTTCGAAGATTAAAGTTGACTAGAAAGCATGGAGACAGAAGAGAGTGTTGATTTCAAAAACAACTCTTGGGTTTGGTTTGCTTTGTTTTACGGCATAACAACCTCAATGGGTTATTTAATGCCGACAATATTTTTATTGCTGGTAATATTTTATTTTCAAAAATGTTTTGCTCGTAATTTTTAATGTAAAGCATGTAATTTTTTTTCAACGTTCCCATAAGTAAGGTTTTTCAAATATTAGGTTGGTGCAAAAATAATGTCGTTTTTTGACGTTCTAATATATGTGAGAAAACGACATTATTTTTGCACCAACCTAATACTTCAAAGTGACCCTGAAAACCTAATATGTATTGCTGGTAATAATGCTGGTATTAAAACCTATTTTTACACTTTCATAGTGTTTTGACCCCAGTTTTGGGGTTAACTATTTACCCATAGCTGGGACCCTAACAGGTGCTAACACCTCGGGTCAGGGTGGACCTGGGAACACCAGCAATTAAGAGGTGGTTCCACGCTCCTCAAAACATCCTAATCAAAGGCCTTGCTGTTGGACGTAGTTTATCGTCTTACCCAGGACGCAACAACTCTTTCCTTGGTCATGTGTTTACTGTTGATGAAAAGTGGGTGAGCCGAAGCGTAGTTTCCTTTCAGTTAACAAAATGACTCCCTGTTCAACGTTCCCAAAAGTAAATTTTCAAAAATGATCCTTCTGGCCGTTTGGTGACGCTGTAATGGTATATGCCATTATAACATCTTGCGACATTCTGAGGCCATTACGGCAAAGCCCCAGTGCCGTGATTTGTATCAAACGTCGCAAAACATAAAGAAGAAAAGGAGCAAAAAAAAAGATAATGGAGAAGAGCGGTTGGGGGGTGAAAGAAAATAAAAAGGAACCTGAAAGGGAAGTTGTGTTTGAGTCAAGTAATGACGTTTTAAAATATGTATGACTCGAACGGCCATTTATTTTGTTTCAATCTGATTATTTTATAGCTTTCGACTGTACGCAGTACGGATACTTTGGTGGATGAAATAGATGACCGTCCTTGGACCAAGATCGAATCGACTTGTTCGCTTGGAAATGTTATGATCGTCTAAGCTTCAACACCCACTTTTTGTTGTCGAACTGGCTGAGATTTCACAGCAAACATCTTCCCCAATGGCAATGGTACATCTATTGCCCGCCCACGAATTGTCATACCGTCTCCTCACTATACAAATCTCTTTCCTTTACTTCTCTTTCTTCTGTCTCTCACTCGTTCGTTCTCACTCTCATTTCCCCCTTTTCCCGTTCCTTTATTCTATCCTTTTCCCACCCGATTCCATGCTCTCTTTCGCTTTCCTCTCTTTCATTTTCTATACTACAACTCCCTCTCCACTGTCTCTTTCTTTTTCTCTGTCTCACGCTTTACTTCTCATTTTCTTTTACCCCTTTCTCTCCCTTTTCCGTTTTTTTCTCTTCTTTTTTTTTTTTTTACTTTATCTCTTCATTCCATGAACCTCTCTTCTTCGTTCTTTTGTAGATCCAACTGACACAGGGGTGCAGAATTGGGGTACCTCGTGAAAAAACGAAGTGTCTACTTACCTTATCTGTCCTGCGAGGTTTGTTTTCTGAGCCCTCACCCTATTTTGTGAGCTAGCGTGATTGCAGTTTGTCTGTCTGTCTTTCTGCCTGTTTGACTCTCTTTATTATCAAACTATGACTGAGTATCAATCATAATCGTCTATTTATAAGTATCTATTTATGTTTATTGTCTATTTATCTATCGATCGATCGATCGATCTATCTATTAAGCTAGCTATCTAGCTAGATATGTGTCTCTCTGTTGTTTGTCGCCATTATATATTTGTCCCAATCTGTTAAATATTGCTAGCTAAATTGGTCCGTTGTTTTGAGTTTATAATCTATCTATCAAGTTAGCTAGCTATGTCTGTCCATTGGTCTGTATTTATAATCCTAGTCTATTCATTATCTATCTATCTATCTATCTATCTATCTATCTATCTATCTATCTATCTATCTATCATAGACTTACCATCTAATTTTTTGACTGTATATCAACTGTTTCTATTTATTTATCCCAAACTGTGCCTTATCTAACTAGCTAGCTATGTCTGTCCGTTGGTCTGTGTTCATAATCTGTCTATCTCAGTCTATTCCTTACCTATTATCACATCTATCTATCTATCTATCTATCTATCTATCTATCTATCTGTCTCAGTCTCTCTATATTTATGTAAGTCGCCCACACTTTCTCTCTTTCTTTCTTTTTCTCCTCTCAGCGTTCACTCTCTCTGCTTCCTTCTCATCCTACCTATCAACGATTTCCTATTCTCATAACTCAGTCACTTTTTTGTCTTTCACTTTATAGTCTGTTTGCTTCTTTCTCTCATTCTCTCCATTCTTTCTTTCTTTCTGTCTTTCTAGACATTCTTTCTTTCTTTCTTTACTTCCATTCTATCTTTCTTTCTTTGACTGAGTGTAACTATTTCATCTTTCTTTTAGTTTTTGCACGTCTATTATTTTACAATCTTCTCGCATTTTTTTGCTATTCATCTGTTCACCTGGATATACGTTTTTGCTTCTACCGTGTCTCTCTTTTTCTTCATTGACTTCATTGTCTCCCGCTCTCCCTCACTCTTCATTTTCATATTTCTCTATATTTTCTTCCTCTATCTCTTAACTTCTCTGTACTTTCCCCTCTCTATATCCCTTCACTCTCTCTTTCTCTTTCAAATTCCTTTTTATTCTCTTCCTCTCCCTTCCTCCTTACTCTCCCTCATTTAGCGCCTTTTCTTCTTCTTTGTATTTTTGTTTCTAACTTTATATTCTTTTTCTTTAGCATACTTTACCTCATCTCCAAACTATCCAAAACGCCCACCCATGTCGTCTGACTTCCGCCCCCACTATTGACAGCTACCCACCCCCGTATTTTTAATGATAATTTAGTTTGATTCTACTTATGAATCGATGGAAAGATTCCGCGCCACTCGCTCGTCTCCTTAGCAACGCCGGTGACAACAAATCCAACAGATGACGTGAGAGGAAAGACTCTCCGACAAATGATGGGGGAGGATAAACGGTTGCGCTGGAAACATTGGGGAACAGGCTTTCTTTTGGATTCTAAGCTGAAAGGTGGTTTTTGTTGTAGTTGGGATCAAGAATGGAAGACGCTGTAGCACCAATATTAGCATCACTTTAGAACATTTGTGGGTAAAGTTTAAATACGGTCACATATACAACTTTAAGAAAACAAGAAGAGAAACGTTTTTTTGTTTGAGTCTGTTTATAGAAAGAGACACTGAACGCCCACACCGTGTATCGCGTTTTTTTTTCCTAGCTCATATCACTCTAGTTCAGTAATAATTCAGCCATTTTCTACATATATACTGCCTTCTTTCTCTTTTTTTCCGACTCTCGATTCTTTCTCTCCCTCTCTTTCTGTCTCTATCTAGTCTTTCTCTCCCTTCCTTTCTGACTCACTCTCCTTTCTCTCCCTTTATTTCTGACTCTCTATTTTTCTCTCCCTCTATTTCTGACTCTGTCT
>OZ038501.1:33389196-33429196 GCA_964036315.1 Acanthosepion esculentum | reverse complement strand
AAGCGATATTTAGACTAACTCTTTATTCTAAACATCACTTGAGAATGAAACTGTACTCTAAATTTTAGGAGGATTTGATAATTATAATTGTTATATAGGATTTGATGAATTACTTAATTATAATTATCAAATCCTCCTAACAATTTCTATCATGTCTATATCATTGCTTGATCCGGCTTCTAATGCTTCAGTTTGAGCGGCTTGGTGATAGTAGCCGTGGCTCTTGGGGGCACAGTCCTATGGTTACAGAGAATTTCAGTTGAGTTCCAACACGGAATATGTGACCGAGCGGCGCTATATTGAGTCTGATTTGCTACCTCTTCGTCACCGAGGCCCGCTGGAACAGTTGGTATGACGTTTGCTTGATAACTTAACTGTCAGGGTTTCAATTCTCGGTAGTGGATGCGCTCTGCTGATGAGTCCCAAATAGAGGACGAACCGGCCTACCTTTCAGGTGTACACAGTCCGGCCACTACTATAAGTTCCATGCCTTTAAGCAATCGTCAGACGATTAGAGAGGTACGGTGGAGTAATGGATAGTCGCTTAGATTGAGAAATCGGAGAGCCGAGTTCGAATTTCAGTTGAATCCATTATATTCACGTACGTGCTAATACCCTTGGGAAAGGTATGAATCCTTTTCTTCTGGGAAAATAGCAGGACAGACCAGGTTCTATCGAAAGATGCATGATCGTGTATCACGCATGGCACATAACTGAGTGACAGGCGGTCGGCAGTTGTAATGCGAAAATGGGAGCTTTTATTCCCCCAGACTAAGATATATATATATATATATATGTATATATAAATAAAAAGGAAAGAACAGTAAGATATAAAATCCGGTGTTCTTATAGATATTTTTATTTTTACACAATAGTGCTCTATGTAAATTTAAATTTACAGAGCATTAATATTATAAATTAATAGATTTAAAACCGCAACACAGTGATAACCATGTTTCAGAAATGGAAGCTAAAGCCCCTGAATTTAATTTTGTTATTAAACCAAAGACATTAGTTCCATTTCCTCATCAAGCGAATTTTGGAGTAACTTACTTTTTTCCAAAATTCGCTTGATGAGGAAATGGAACTAATGTCTTTGGTTTAAAGATGTCTTTGGTTAGCGGTATAACCATATTTTAAATCTATTAATTTATAATATTATATATATATATATATATATATATATATATATATATATATATATATATATATATGCACACCAGAAAGAAAAGTGCTCAACATATAATATGCCAAACAAAGGATCACCTTTCCGACCACTAATATAAATTTCCCCAAAGTGACAAAACATTTACCGCTTTCGTAACAAATTTGATGCCTTGGCTCAATTCTTATTGCCTCCAAAACTGGTCGATCCAAAACAGTTTGCACATAGGACAAAAAGCAACTTGTTGCCTATACATTTTTTCACAGGCACAAAATGTCCCCCATAAGAGTCTCTGAAAAAACCTGACATGTTGTATGGTGTTGATCACTTTTCTTTCTGGTGTGCATACACCACAGACTCATTTTAAGAAGTGCTTATATATATATATATATATATATATATATATATATATATATATATATATGTGTGTGTGTGTGTGTGTGTGTGTGTGTGTGTGTGTGTAATTTGGCAGCAACTTTTCTTTTAAACATGTTGAATGTTAAAGACAACATCGTCCAGGCATATTTTCTTTTGAATTTTCTCATATTTTCTAATGAGACTTTTTATTTGAAAACGATATCGAAATAAAAATAGTCCGTACGATAACAATGATGTTCGAAAGTACTAGGTTATCATTTTCAAATAAAAAGTCTCATTAGAAAATATGAGAAAATTCAAAAGAAAATATGCAGGACGATGTTGTCTTTAACATTCAACACAACATGTTTAAAATATATATATATATATATATATATATATATATATATATATATATATATATATATATATATATATATATATATATATATATATATATATATATATATATATATATATATATATATATTCTTTCCTTTTTCGCACCATCCAACTCTCTTTCTATCATACCAAACGTCGTGCGCTTGTTTATTCATTTTTTTAAAATAATGTAGCACACATTGGTTGTATTTTTTTTAGATAAAGTGTTGGGAGGTCAATTGATAAAAATCACTTGAGGATTCTGTAAGGTTGAAACCAAGGTAGCGAAATTAACTGATTTCCTAATATTTAAAGTTAAAAGGTTAACATGTTATTTTTTATTTTTTCACACGTGTATTGAGCACTTTATACTACTACTGTTTCCTGGTCCAATTCAACTCTGACCATTAACCTTATATATATATATATATATATATATATATATATATATATATATATATATATATATATATATAATATATATATATAATAATTTTATCCCATGCAAGGCAATAAAAGTCACCAGGATACTGAGATTGAAATAAACAAAGAGGTACCAAGGAGCCAGAAGAAGATTGAAAGTAGGAAGTTAGAAGAGTATTCCACAAGCAAGAAGTGCGGGAAAGGATCTATTAGCATAGAACTTACGGTTGCAACAATTAATTTCATCAGTGAAATGATGCCTAGCTTTCCTCTGTCCATCCTGCTTTCAACATGTCATGTAAGTGTTAAATTTTCCAAAACCACTTTCCTCATTAAATTGACGTAGAAATTTCAACCATACATTCTGTTTTCTTACAATTTATGATTTGTCCTTTCTTCTCGTTTTCTTTCACTACCTTCTGTTAGACTTCCTGCAGATTCCTTGTTATCTGAATATCCATTGTTAAGATTGTTGCCGCCGATAATGAATCCGGCCAGCACTTCTAATTCTCTAAGGATTGCTTGACTGTAAAAGATGAATAAGTCCGGCGAGAAGAAATGTCTTTGTTTTTCTTATTTTGTTTATTTAATGAATTCATCTTCTATTCGTATACAGGCGGTTTGCTTCCAGTATAAGTTCATATCCTTCCCAAATAATACCTCGCAGTACAAACAGTTTTGTACGACGTACATTATCAAACGATTTTGCATAATCTATAAAATATAGATGTTATAGCATACCTACAGACGATAATGGGTAAGTCCCCATTCACATAAATACAATAGTAAATACTGTATGTTGGTCTGCAGTTGAAGATTCGTCTCCAGCTGTGCTGGTAAAAATCTCTGCCTCCGAGTAGAGAGGATCCCCAGACGAGGCAAGGTCGAAGGACAGAGTTTCGTCTCGGGAAACAGCTACCGACCCCGTTTTATACGGGGTCGACGGGGAATATTTGGCCGGGCACACGAGCTCGGATACCCCACATTAAATTTGGCTTTGTACTACATCTGACAGCGTGGAGCGGTTGGTAGATATTCTGCAGTTCGAAATTCATTGTGGAATTCACTTGACTCACTTCTAGCAGTTGACTACTACGCTCCGCTGGCGAATCTTATATGTGTTGTTCTTGATATAAGTATTACCGTTCATTACCAACCTTCGTTTGATTATTCTATTCAGTAACCTTCCCTAGGTTACAACAATTGGTATGCTTCCATTTAAATTATCATTTTCAGCATAAATATTGTATTCCTTGTTCCAGTGTCTTTAACGGAGCGGCACTCTTAGCCCTATTCCTGATCTAATTCTGCTGCTCGCTTTCTTCATGACAATTCGGATCATATGTTTTGTCATGAAACTCATTAGGCTGATTGTCCGATTAAATTCGCATTCGTTTGCACCTTGCCTCTTGTGCAGTATTACGAAAATGGATCGCCTTCAATATATCCATTAAATATTTTATACGCACTTCATGATATCGTCTTTTGTGTTGATAGATATTTCGTGTTGAACGATTATTTTATATAATAATAACGGCTTCAATGGGCACGTGGCCGAGTAGTTAGAACTTCTAGTTGCTAAGGACATTTTGTTTGTTAATAGTTACTTTGTTTTCAATTAATTCATATCGTTTTTGGCTTGAAAAAGTCCACATTGGACGAAACGCGTCGGCTCCTAATACGGTTTTCCAATTGTCTTTTATCTTTTTATATATATATACATATGTATATATACATGTTTCATTAAAGACGTCAGAGTAGGTACTGCGATTAAGCTTTTTATTTAATTTTTCTTGTGTTTGGACAAGTGTTTTCTGGACACAGAGTGTGTAGAAACTGTCCAAATATTCTGTAATTCCGAGCGCTTTCGGCTATACTTTTAACCATTAGAAAGGATGATTTTATTTTTACTTTTTAACTGGATGTATGGGTTGTGTGTATGTTTCTAGAGTTATAGGGATGTTTTATTTTCCGAACACAGTCAGTACATTGTGGCCGCGTTCGTAGTTAATATTATTGAGTGTTGGCTTTTTTTTTATTATTATTAAGGCTTCCATTATTTTTAATACAACCACAGCTCCATCAGAACACATTTAAACACACACACAAACTCCGAATCATACCAGTAGAAAATACAAACATAATAACCTCATCCACATCTAAAAAAAGATTAGCTTTTATTATGACACCAACTACGAGTTATCTCGTGTTGACTATTATGAAGTTGGCGTTTGAAATCAGATTTCGTAATTGATGTCCAGCAGTTAATGTTTTAAAATATACACAATAAATATTTCAGTATATTTTATCCCCAGTGTACAAATTTGGTAATATATTTCCTTCGATCTAGAAGTTTCTTGACGATGGACAATTCGCAAATGTTGATAGTCATGGGTACGACAATAAGCTACATCCGGCAGCAAGACCTCTGCTAGGGAAATTGGAGGATTTGAGGAGCGTAGAACTATCTCTTAACTGCTGTTGTTCCCAGGTCCACCCTGACTCGGGGTGTTAGGGCTGTTAGGATCCCAGCTATGGACGAATAATAAACTCTCAAACAAAAAATAAATCTATGAAATTATAAAAAAAACATTTTTATAGTAAAAATTCCAGCAATGCATTTTTTATAAAAAAAAATTACCAACAATTGCTTTTTATAGTAAAATGACCAACGATACATTTTATAGCAAACGGACCAACAATATATTTTATCTGTACTTGAAGACATACAGTTGAGTTAAAATATATTGATTTGAAGCCATAAAATTGTGTTCAAAATATTTAAATTTGGGCAATGAGTAACCCATGGGGATGTTGATATGCCGTTAAACAAAATCAATCAACATTAACGAATCAAACGTTGAAGAAGTTCGTCTGTCGCTAAATCGCTGGAAAATTGGTTTTCTCGCGATTTTTAGAATATATGTGACTTCACATCACGGCACAGTGGATTCATATAAATACAAGCAGGTGTTTATACAAATATACACCTTCATAGAAAGACGCATGCCGGGATATCAGGTAACTGGGTTAAACAGATTGCTGAATAGCAATCAACGTTGGATATAGGTAGAAATACTAAGAACTTGAGATAGAAATTTGCTTATCTTTTGAGATTATTAGATGTTAATATTCCAAAAAATATTCAGACTATTATTCTCATTAATTGTAATAGAAACTAAACACAAATATGAACAGAACAGATTACATATGAAGATAGATAGATAGATAGATAGATAGATAGATATGAACAGAATTATATAGGTACGGAGAGATTGAGATAGATAGATAGATAGATAGATAGATAGATAGATAGATAGATAGATAGATAGATAGATATGAACAGAATTAGATAGGTACGAAGAGATTGAGATAGATAGATAGATAGATAGATAGATAGATAGATAGATAGATAGATAGATTTGATTCATATAAATAAAAACAGGTGTACAAATATACACCTTCATAAAGCGGGATATTGGTTAAGTGGGTTAAACAGATTGGTGAATAGCAATCAACGTTGGATATAGGTAGAAATACTAACAAATTGAGACAGAAATTTGTTTATCTTTTGAGATTATTAGATGTTAATATTCCAAAAGATATTCAGACTATTATTCTCATTAATTGTAATCGAACCTAAACACAGAATGAAATATGAACAGGTTATATATTAAGATAGATAGATAGATAGATAGATAGATAGATAGATAGATAGATAGATAGATATTGAACAGACTGAAATACATAGATAGCTAGATAGAGAAAGAGAGAGAGGGGGAAGATTAAGAACATAGACCAACGGAAATAGATAGATAGATAGATAGATAGATAGATAGATAGATAGATAGATAGATAGATAGATAGATAGATAGATAGATAGATATTGAACAGACTGAAATACATAGATAGCTAGATAGAGAAAGAGAGAGGGGGAGATTAAGAACATAGACCAACGGAAATAGATAGATAGATAGATAGATAGATAGATAGATAGATAGATAGATAGATAGATAGATAGATAGATAGATATTCCTTTCCTCTGCTGCCAACTGCTATTTGTAATTACACTGCGATATTTGTCGAGATGACAGGCTTCACGCTGTTTTATGTCAACGATGGACCGGCTAAACAGTGGCAGAAATTTCAATGTTGCGCCTTCATCTGTGGTAAAATCAAGAAACTCTTATGAAAATACCATTGAGCGGAAAGCGAGAGAAATAAAAAGTAAAGAAAGAAAAAACAGCCCGCAATAAATGCACGAAATCTGAAGTGAGACTTCAGTTCTATCATTCAATTGTTAAAACCGTTAATTGCCACTTCGTTACTAGAAATACTAGAAAAGGCCATGGGAGGCAACCTTACGGCGGTGGGAAAGTAACTGAAGCCAAGACACCAGATAATATTGCTGATTCTTCTTTGGATTTTATTAAGGATCTCTAGATAGATAGCAGGAGCACTGGACCATGTGCGACAGCAATATTCTAAGCATGAACAAATGGTAAACTTATGGATATGCTAACAGACTCTGGAGAGAAAAGCCGTCTAATACGACACAGTGAACCAACCTTCCTGGCAGCTGGCCTAGCAATGGATTACATATAGATATGTGCACACACAAACATATTTTTATACACAGACACACACACACACACACACACATATATATATATATATATATATATATATATATATATATATATATTAATAAATATACATAAACCTCACCGATAGCACGAAGCGGAGTTTCATGTACAACGCAATCTTCAGGTACTGAGTATAGACTGACTGCTACGTAATTGAAATTTTAATAAAAAATATCTGGTTATCACAATGTTGGCTCAGTTAGATATTATATCGGGATTAAAGTTTTTTAATTTTAAAAAATATACATTCTGCATTCAAAATAAACGGGAATTGTATACGTATTTAAAAAAAAATCTGAAACTCCGAGTCGTGTTATCAGTGAGGAATAATATGTATATTTATTCATATATATATATATATATATATATATATATATATATATATATATATATGTAGTTGTATATTTAGGCATCAATCCTTCGTTTATGCCTGTTTCATTAAAAACGACAGACAAGGTACTTACGGTTAAGCTTTTTATTTAATTTTTCTTGTGTGCGAAGAAGAACTTTCTTTTCTGGACAAAGATTTTTTAAAAACTGTCCAAATGTTTTATACTTCCAAATGCTTTCGGCTATACCTTTAGCCATTATCAAGGATGATTCGATTTTTCAGCTTAATTGAGTGTGTGCATTATGTGTATGTCTTAGTGTGTGGTAGGCATGTTTTAATTTCCTAATACGGTTAGCACATTGATATTGTTAAGAGTTGGCTTTTTCTTTTTTATTATTAAAGCTTCCATTATTTTTAATCTTTTTTACAGGTGGATGCAGTTAATATATTTGTGTTTTCTACTAGTATGTTTCTAATGGAGTCTGGTAATTTTGTGTGTGTGTTTAAATGGGTTCTAATGGAGCTGTGATCAGATAGGTGTAACGTAAGACGTCTGGATAAGCATGTAGTTGTGTAACCGATGTAATTATTTGAGTCCGGTTTGATCAGGAACACAGTTCCTTAAGGGGCATTTGAACTCATAGATAATGTTACGGGCGCGCGAAAGTGCAATAAAATATTAGTATGAAAAAATAACAATTTCAGTAAAATTGATGTCATTTTCATTTTATACAAATTTCAGAGTAATATACTTTTAAAAAATTGGAAAATTATTAAATCAAATGCTCAATGGTGCATATCAGAAACTTCGACAATGTTAATTCATAATTCATTATAACTTTGTAAAAAACTGAGTTAAACAAAGAATATTGAAAGCAATTATATGAAAAAAGGTTAATATTCATCTATTTAAATAAAGGAAAATTTTAAAAGTTAAATTAAAAAAAATAAAAATACTTTTTAAAAAATGAATATTAAAGCAAAGTATTTAAAATAACATAATCGAAGAATGGTGAAAAGAATTATTTGAAAAAAATGTTTAATACTTATTTATTCAAATACTGACGCTGTATCATTACTACTTACACACACACATACACACACGCGCGCAAGCACACACACACACACACATATGTATGCTGTGACAATATTTCGTGGCACACTAGTGTGCCGCGGTACGGCGGTTGTGAATCACTGGCTTAATCTATAATAATATGTAAAAAAATGAAAGAAATTATTATTGTTTCTGGGGTTTAGTGCCGATTATATAACTCCATCTTTTCGCCCTTACGCTTACCTCGTTTTGCTGGTCCTGGGTATGACGATAAACTACATCCGGCAGCAAGGTCTCTAATCAAAAGATTGGAGGTTTTGAGGGGCGTAGAACCATCTCTTAATTGCTGTTGTTCCCAGGTCCATTCTAATTCCGGGGTGGTAGCACCTGTTAGGGTCATAGCTACGGGCAAATAGTGAACCCCAAACAAAAACAAAACACCATGAAAGTATAAAAATACATTTTTAGAGTAAAAATACCAGCAATGCATTTTTTTTTATTAAAAGACCAACAACACATATTTGTAGTAAAATGATGAACAATACATTTTTAAACAATATGATTAGCAATACATGTTATCTATAGCTGAAGGCATACAATTGCTTTCAAAATATTTAGATTTCAGCATTAAATAACCCATAGTGATGTTGGTATGCCGCTAAACAAAATCAACCAATCAACCATGCTTTGTCAATCGACATTGAAAAAGAAATTTGCTTTGTGCATAAGTGATGTACTTATCCAAAATAAACAATTTTGCTTCATTTTTTTTAGATAATAATGTTTTTACTGATATATGTTCTACCAATTAACCCATAGTTGGGGGGAGAAAAGATGGATTCATACCTTTCTGAAGGATATTTTCGCGTAAATGAATATAACGAAACCAACGGGAATTGGAACTCGGCTCTTCGGTTAAAATTTTCGAACCATTATCCATCATGCCACCCGCACACCCAAGCTTACAGTGCGTCGTATCCCCAAATAGTCATCCATCTAAGTACTGATCAGGTTCGATATTGCTTAAGTTCAAAATGGCTCGTTAATCACAATGAACAACATTCTATCATGTTCTGTGTTCATTAAAATAGTGATTTCCTAAGCTTAGCTTAGATGTGACACAGGGCCAAAACGATCAGTGAGGATTCAAAAAATACCAAATGATCTGTTATGCAACGATGAAATTATTTTGAAGAAAGAAAAAATAAGAAGAAAAAATCTACAAATTAATGCAATGATGTGATTGCAAAAGCCATGATTCCTGATCAAGCGAGACAAGCTTGTTAACCATTACACCACGTCGAAGTGCCCACGAGCTCATGAGAATAGAGACATGGATAATTGTTACATCTTTATCGACATTTAGCCAACCACATTTTCAAAAGAAAACAAAATATTTCGGACGCCATATTTTGGGTTCTTTCTTTATTTCTTTGTTTTTTTTTAAATAATTTCTTCCTTTCACTTTACCTTGAAAACGTTTCTCGTTTTGGCCCTGAGATTTTCATCGTCTTCCGAATCGATATTGAATTTCGTTGTTGTTGTTGTTTGTGCATCAGTGATACAAGAAACGCTTTAGATGTATGGAAGGCAGCTGGGACTAAATTTCACGCTTTTCACACCTAATTTTTTTTTCTTTATTACTCTTTCTTTTAATCCTTTTTTATCCAACCCCCTCTCTATCTTTTATTTCCTTTCTAATCTTTTATTTATCGTCAATTATTTCCTGCTCTTTTTTTAATATACTTTTTTTTTTCCTTTTCGACTTCTTCCTCGTTTCTTCTGTTGGTTTTTTTTCCCCTAATTACAGCAGAACGCTTTGAAACAATTATTTCGGCAAAAATTGACACCATCTAAATAAAAAGAGAGATGGAGAGGAAGAAGACGATCTCTTGGGGGAACGAACAGAGGGTACAACAGAGAATAAAGAATACTTCATAAAGTAAATAGAGAAAAGGGGTATTGAAAAATAAAAGTGAAACAAAAAATATGAAACCCGAAGAAGTAGAAGTCAAGACAGAAAAACTGGAATTGATATCAAAATGAAGGACGGTCATATGAAGAAATGAAAAAAGTAGCAGAGATGGGCAGACGATATTTAAGAGACAAAATGGCGTAATGGAAATATCAAGAAAAATTAAGAGGGAGAGTGACAGGAATAATTATTAAGAGGAAGAGTAAAGATGAATAAAAAAAAGTGAGTGGATATAATAATAATAATAATAATAATAATAATAATAATAATAATTTCTCTTTTCAGAGACGAAGATTTCTACCATGAAAAAATACCAAATGATCTGTTATGCAACGATGAAATGATTTTGAAGAAAGAAAAAATAAGAAGAAAAAATCTACAAATTAATGCAATGATGTGATTGCAAAAGCCATGATTCCTCAAACTTCGATTATGCAACGCCTAAAGATATTTAAGTTTGATCAAAAAGAGGCAATTTCATATTCAATGCAATTAATAATTGGAAAGTCGAATTCACCGCTGCAGGAGAACGGCAAGCTGAAAGCAAGTGAAAATAGGATTTTTCCGGAGCATTAATTATCCTCGATACTTTTTGTCACATCTTTGGCGTCACTCAAAATAATTTTACAGAAATTTAAGTAAAGCGAAATACAAAAATTCTATGTAAAAAAGCAACTATCTCATGTGCAAAAGCAATATTATTAGCTAAGAAACATCAAGAAGTGCAATGGCGATATGATTGGCCAAGAGACACCAATAAGGGTAAAGCGATATTATTGGTCAAGAAACATCAAGAAGTGAAAAGGCTTTATAATTGGCTAAGTAATATTAAAAGCGAAAAGGCGATATTATTGGACAAAAAATCTTTATTATTGGCTAGGTAACATTAAAAGTGAAAATACGATATTATAGGACAAAAACATTAATTTGAATCATTAGTCGAAACTAAGAATTTCAAATAAAGACAAAGAATTTTAAGAACGTTCATTGTACCCTCTGCGTATAGAAGACCAAAATACTAGCAAACAAACAGGATAGGTTGAGAATGGTCCAAAAGAGCTGATTGAAGCGACAAACAGATAATGTCCCAAACGACACGAGCAAAGAGACCGTAATGGTTCTTGTAGCATTATAGTTGGGAATTGGTTCGTTATCTCGATCTGATGATGTCCCACGTTGAAGACTTCTCCACCATGCGTTGTGTTTAGATAAGATATGAAGAAGTTCCAAGATCACGGTTGAAACGTCGCAAGCACGAGGTAACACTTGTCATATAAAACTAAAGTCGACGGATTTCTAAAATCTCTTGAAATGATGAGGGAGAAAATTGTAATGCCTTAACAAGATTTTAACAAATTCTTCTTTATTTGGCTGTTAATCACAACAAAAAAACGCTCAAAATATCAACTTCCTTTCTCGAATTCTAATACTATTTTTAATCATTTCACCCCCACCAAAGCCACTAAGACGCAAGGGGTTAGAGTGTTAGAGAATATGAGACAAAAATACTATTAAGGAGAAGGAACAATAAAAGAATAAGAATTACGAAGAAGGGAGATAACAATTGTCATTGCATTTAAATTTTTGAAGATCAAAGTTCACTGGCAAGCAAGAAGTCGGAAAAGAGTTCCACAATCGAGAGATGCGATAAAAGAAACTATTAGTATAGAACTTAAGGTTATATCTAGCAAATTTAACTGTAAATCGATGAGACCTAACTACCAATCTAGCACTGCGCTTAAATTCATAAAGTGTAGCTATAAGAACGATTACCATGAAAGTATTTATAGAAAAGGCACAGGGAAGCTACGTAATGTGAGTGGGAAAGTGACTGAAGCCGAAATGCCAGGTCAGGACTAATAACATTGCAGGTTCTTTGGATTTTATCAAATCTCAAAATATATAGCAGGAGCACCAGACCAGCTGTGACAGCAATATTGAAAGCAAGGACAAATGGTAAACTTGGAAGATAGATTCTAGTGATAAACATTTCCTAGCACGACACGGAGTACAAATCTTCGTAGAATTTAACAGCGACTAGGTAGTCTAAGCACTGAATGGCGATGGTAGAATAACAATCATGTGTCTGTTTGCTCTTTTTTGTTGTTTTGCTTCTTTTTTTCATTTTTTATTATGGTGGTCGGTTCATTCACTGATACTACTGTGAACAGAGTCGGCCAGTCCTTTATGTGAGAGAGGTTTCTGCTCATTTCTTGCTTCTATCTGATTTGCTACCAGTGTTTTCTCGAGTCTCGTGTCTTCCCCAAATTCGCCGTTTAATCGTATATCTGGAACTGTTACCAACAGTATAGTGGTAAGAGTTGAATATTAATTTAATATCTCTGAAGGTTTTCTTTGTTCAGAAAACGCTTTCTCCACTTGACCAAATTAAGACAACCTAATTTCCCGTAAAATATACTTCCTGTGAAACCACGACGAATATGTCATTATGAACGCAAGCAAAACTACATGGCCAATTGGTTGTCTGACCGACTTTCGGAAAAGTCAATTTTCTGAAATTATCCTGTCTATGAAGCCACATACATGCGACGGATGGGGCTTTAAACAACGAATTTATATATATATATATATATATATATATATATATATATATATATATATATATATATATATATATAGTGCAATCTCAGTTCTCGAAAGTCTCACATGTCTAGCAAGTCGGTTTTCACTATTTACATTATTCGGACTATTGTCCTCATTTTTGTTGCCATATTTATCACAACGTTTGTACGCTCCGGACTTCTTCTGGTGGTTGGAATGTCGAACTGAACACTTTATGGCAACAAAGATGAGGCCAATAGTCCGAATAATGTAAATAGTGTACATAATACTTCATCTCAGAAATATAGATAGATACAAGTCGGTTTTCGAACAGAAAATTCGAGATGAAAATGCATCGGTTCTTGAACAACATTGCCGAACCGAGTTAGCACGAACGGAATAATTGTTGTGGCGTGCTTTACTTTTCTAATTTTATTGTACTCTGAGTTTTTTCCTTACATTGATTCCTATTGGAAAAATAGTTTCGGTTTACGAACATTTCGGGTTACGAACGGCCTTCAGGAAATATGTGAACTCAGGTTCCACTATATATATATATATATATATATATATATATATATATATATATATATATATATATATACTTCGGCTGAAAAAGTAATCTATCACTTGACATCATTTTTGCCCGATTTGGTGAATGTAGCGGGTGGTTAAATAGCTATAGTCAGTCATTCTAATTTGCTAAATTATCTCCAAGTTAATATTCAGTTTCGTTTTCTCAAGAGCTCCCTCCCAAACCAATGTAATTATTTGAAACTAATTAAATTCCTTAATTATCTCATTTTTCTACATTTAATTTCAATACTCATTAAGCGTAATCAAGCTTACATTCAAGTTCTTCCCCGAATCTATGCAACAGAACTTTTAAAAAAAGCTTTATACCTTTAACTCTGCTTGCCAACAGCTGACGAGTCTCTCTCTTGCTCTACTCTCCCATTACAAGTGAGTCACTAACCACCTCATCACACCCTAGTAAGCATACCAGAACTCTTACAAAAATTACAAAAAGCCTAGCAAATATACGAGAAGTCATGATTAGGTTTCAAAATAAAAGAGGAAAAAAGTCTTTAAAAAACTTTTTCAGGGTAAGGATAAGGAAAATGATAGCCTTCGGATAGACCTAAGCAAAGAGATACGAGATGCTGGGAACAGCCGAAAGCACGCTGGAAAAAGAGTTGAATTACTGAGAAGGTTTCAAAAGATGCAAGAAAAACGATGAAAAATGCATAGAACTAAACTCTGACTATTGGTTCAGTATCGTCGATTTCTTTCCCTATTATTTATCATTCAAACATTTTTAAAATTTGCCGACAATGTTATTCTTTTATCCTTTTTTGATTGTAGTAACGTAACATTTTTATAGACAGGGACGTATTTTCAAATTTGTAGGTAAAATTTTTCGAGTTGTAACTTTATTTTGTTCGTTTACTTTATTTTAGTATTGGTTCAGTAATGAATTTCTTCCTCTATTATTTATCTCTCAAATATTTACTTTTAGCAACAACAATAATAAAAATGTTCTCATATATTTAATGATAATTTTATACTTTTATTAGTTTTATTCTATTCTTATTTATTTCTATTATTGTCACTAAAGTAATAATGAGTCAAAGTGGTACATTTGATAACGAACTGTCCACTCCAACATCCAGCGTAAAATATATATGATCGTTCCTTTTCATGTCAGCCGTCGGGAGTTCCAACACCTGTAGGGCTACACATGATGGTAAGGTCAAGGAGGAGGGACCAGACTGAACGCGACCAACCCCGCGAAGACCCAAATGGCATAACAGGCAAAGATCTACACGAGCTAAACGGCCATATCGGCGGGAGAGAGCAGCGCCAGTCAGGCTGGCGTAACCTAGGTGGGTCTTAACAGACCAAGCATCCAACAGCCTGATGCAACCAGGTTTGCCAGATCTCGATTGTCTCAATCCCTTTTTGAGCCGCGAGAGAGGCACTTCTGGGCCGAGTGTGTGGGCTTCTCCGTCGCGCAGAGTTGTCCACCAAAATCAAATTCACGTGAATGGCCTCGTCAAACTCTGTTTGATTCACAGCCCTCCCCGCCACCGACACTGTATCTGGATAAGAGTTTTAGGTTTTGGCAAGCTGTCCGTTGGTTCCATCAAAGGTTTTTGTTTTTCTTTAATATATATAATTAATACAAATATAAAATATGTCACTTAACTGATAGATGTTATATTCAGCACCTCTATTCCGGAGTTTCATAGACGAACCTTTTTGTAGTTGTTCGCTCTACTCGTCAGGGGATATCAGCAAATATCTGTCAATTTTCTCGTTTTCGTTATTTTTATGTTAAATTAAAAAGAGAATAATTTATGCGCCTTTTTATTGGTGTTAGCTTGATTTTTCCTATTTGTATTGGTGTGTTTGGCTGTGTGCGTGCGTGCGTGCTTATGCGTCTGTCTGTGTGTACGCCTGCACGTGTGCGTATTTGCATGTGTAAGATATCGCGGTTATTTCTTCTCTTCATAATTTACTTGTTTCTTTATACTCTCTCCTTTTTCGTTCTTTTTCTTTATCGTTTAAGCCCTGAGTGTCAAAAGATGATGTACCGAAATTACTTCCGGTGTCTATGACGACATAAAATTAGGTTAATGTTCCAGAATATTCTGGTGTTTTCTAAACTTTTTCAAAATATAGGTTTATTCAGTGTTGTCTTTTTTTTAAATTAATGCTTAAAGGAAATATTAATCTTCTATGCGCTATGTCTCTTTGGAACGTGGGTGATCATGGCTCTCCACAATTTTCTGTCCTTTTAGCCATTTTTTGTCTTTTTGCTATTTCTCCTGCTCCCTGTTCCGCCAACCATTTACACAAGCTCGTTGAGTATGTTATGCACTGTTTTCTCTTGCCTTCAATATATCCTGTGAGTGTCAAATTTTCCAAGCCCTCTTTCCTCATTATGTGCCCTAGAAATATCAACTGTCTCTTTCTAATGTTAAGTGTAAGTGTCCATTTTGTTTCCATACGCAAAACTATATAATCTAACTTAAATGAATTTCTGCTCAATATTTAACGAGAGAGATAATTATTATTAAGTTAGATATAATAACGTTGAATAATTATCGAAGATCGATTCAGAGTTTTGTAATTTTTCAATCACACACCGGAACTCTCGACAATTTATTACATTATTTTAATATATATACCGAAGTCTCTCTCTCTCTCTCTCTCTCTCTCTTCCAAACTGAGTAATGGTGAGAGGAAAAAGATCATTCAGACCTTCAGTAATGGTACCAACATTCATACTCTAGCTGCGATCTTCAAGGTCCATTCAAGAACCATCAAGAGAACGGTGGATAAGTTTAAAAAAGAGTGAACAGTAGAGAGGAAAACTACATCAGAAGGTCACAACAGAAAAGAAGGATCATCATTTCAACTTAGAGCTAAAAAGATCAATTAGAAAAGATCTAACTCAATCCATATGACGTTTGGCACGTGAGAGAAGAGCTTAAGCTATGACAATTCAAAGAGCAGAGAGAAAGACTAGAAAATGAAATCGTACGCGAAACCAGTGAGGTATCTTGTTACTCGAGGAAAGAAAGTTAGAAGGTTAGAGAGGGCGAAAATCATCTTAAATAAATTAGAAAATTATCCTGGAATTATATATATATATATATATATATATATAAGTGAACATGGAAGTCAACACTTAGAGGTGACAGTCAGTTTCATGCTAGATGCAATCGTCAGGCCACCTGACGATTGCATCTAGCATGGAACAGACTGTCGCCTCTAAGTGTTGACTTCTATGTTCACTTTTATATTTACACACGCTCTGTTTCTGATATTGAGCTCTTCATCCCATAAATATAGACTATATATATATATATATATATATATATATATATATATATATATATATATATATATATCAAGTATGTGGTGCAGTTCAAGTTGCATTACATGAATCATTCATATTAAAAGCAGATGGTGAAGTTAATGATATAAATGGCAAGAATCACTCTCGCAAACAATTTTTAATAAAATACATTAACCTCGAACCCGTTGATGTATGAACAATCGAAAGCTTGTAGTAAAAAAAGACCTTATACAACTGGAATCTATAAACAGGGATCATAACATTCATCAACGGGTTCGAGGTTAATGTATTTTATTAAAAATTGTTTGCGAGAGTGATTCTTGCCATTTATATCATTAACTTCTCATTATGCTTTTTGTATGATTGATCCATGTAATATATATATATATATATATATATATATATATATATATATATATATATATATATATATATATTTGAACTTTATTTCAATCTTTTATGAGGTTCCGATCCTTGGCTATGATTTATTAATGATGAATATTTCATTTTCGTTTATGGTCGATTTCATCATGACAGTTTTGTTAAGCTTAGAGAGTAATTATACATTCTTAAAGATCAATAGTGTTATAAAAACCTCGGATCATTCCAGTAAGATATATTTAATCATTCCAAGATATAACGTTTCAGAGCTTTATCTAACAATTGGACAAATTTGGTGTAACAAAATTTGAACAATTTTGCTGTTTCATCCAGTATATATATATATATATATATATATATATATATATATATATATATATATAGTCATATTTTAAGTCACTGTATATTTACTTACTGTTTCCCTTAAAAGCACTTTGATAATTTTTGCGCACAATTGGTATTTACCCTTTCATCGGATTCTCATCGAAACTTTACTCATCCTGTTGTGATTGTCCTTGACGCCTATTCGTTAGTTCGCACGACATGTACGTCCTGTCAATACCTAATAAATATTGAACTATTCCGTTTTGATCGCGTGGAAAGAAGGGAACAGACACCACTGAGAAAAGGAGAAAAAAGAAAGAAAGAAAAAAGAAAGAAGGGGTTATAAAAATGGTGAGAGAGAATCAGATTAAGCTAATAAGAACAAATATACACTATGATCTTAGCTAAAATGACGAGAAGTGATTATATTTTCTTGTCGCTGCTTAGTTTAATCTGAGGAGCCCAAATACATGCACAGTTCCAAAAATTCCCTGCTACACACCGGCAACCGTCGGTATTACTACCGATCCTCCATCTTTAGTGCAATGAGGGAGGTACTACTGCGTGCAGCTGTTTCCGGAAACAGGGCACCTTTCAAGAATATCTTCAGTTGCCCTCTGTCCGAAGACAGACACACAAGTGAGAGATGTAATATAGTTCATCCGTCCGGGGGTAAATATTACACTTTGATCCCATCCAAAAGGTCAAGAAGCGAAGGACGACCGCTATAAAAACGCCATTTTTCAGACGCACAGTATTGAACGACGAAAACAGAGAAAGGCAATCGCCAAAAATCCAGTTACCATAAATAAAATAACATCGTCTGCTGAATTATTTTTAAATTATTATTAAGAGAAATGTTTGTAAGAAGCGGTTTTTGATCGCGTGGAAAAGACACCACTTGGTTTCATTGAGAAAATAAAAGAAAGGTAAGAGAGAAGTTTTTAACTTTTACTGCCAATACCTAATAAATAACGGACTATTCCGTTTTGATCGCGTGGAAAGAAAGGAAAAACATTACTTGGTTTCAGTAAGAAAATGAATGAATGAATGAATGAATGAATGAATGAAGGTTATATAGTAGTGGTTAACGGCTGATTCAGGGAATTGGAAAAAGTTATCAATTTCAAACCTTTTCATATAACGACCAGCATTCATATTGAAGCTTGCTATCGCAATACTTTGTTAAAGCTGTTAAGCTCAAATATTTAATGATGCAATAGCGAAATTTCTATGGATATTTTATTCTTGTAGAACTCGCCATGAGCTTACTGAATCATTAACTTAAGAATTAAGATTTATGAGAAAATTCAAATAAGAAAACCGCTAATTGTTCACAGGTCTTTCTAGTAAAAGGTGTTCCAATAACTTGGACCGATTTTAAATGTGAATTAAGTTTAAGCATCCAATGATTTTTTTCTTTTTCTTTCAGATTTAACAACTTAAGTCTTTGGAAATTTCAACCATGAAAAGATTAACAATCAAACAATGTGTTAAAAGTTATCGAAGCCTATTACGAAAATGGACGTTCAAACAGAAATGCATTTCGCGCACTTCGCGATTTTTTTGGTCAACATAATCGACCAACCGAGAGTGCAATTGGAAACGATGTAACGTTGTTGTGGGGAGGTTCAATTCCTGCGCGCGATGACGAATAGAGGGGTCTGGATTTTCAGCCACATTATCGTGCACTGCAGCAATGTTTTCAGCTGAACGGCGTAAATGAGCCCGCAATGGTGTTTTCACATCTGCCACTGACCCAGTTTGTTTGAATATACGAACAATTTTCCCAATTGCACTCTTGAAACTTTAACACGTTGTTTGATTGTTAATCTTTCCATGGTTTAAATTGCCAAAGACATAAGTTGCTAAATCTGAAAGAAAAAGTAAAAAATCATTGGAAGCTTAAACTTAATTCATATTTAAAATCGGTCCAAATTATTGGAACACTCTTTATATATATATATATATATATATATATATATATATATATATATATATATATATATATATATATATATATCGGTCGGGGTAGTTGCTCGTAGTTGGTATATTTACTCGGGTATAAAAAAAAATGAGGAAAGCTCTGAATATTTATTTTCAGTGAAGACCATCCTCATTTGCGGGACGAGGACTATCCCAATAAATTCCGACGTAGAGAAAGTTGATGGGATGTCTATGACAGGGGAAGTGCATACCACACCTTACACTAAAATTCGACATTTGAAAATATTCTAGACACTCGAAAAAAGCAGCAGGTACAGATTAAAAAAAATGTATGAGAAATAAAAAGAGACGAAGATATTAGTCAACACTAACCAAAACTACTAAAATGGCTCTGAGTATTTTTCGGGTGAGTCTCTCAATTTCAGTGGCCCAGACATGTCTGAATGGTTGTCGGACTTTGATTTCATCAGACCCCAAGGATTTACCAAAATTGGTTGTCATATTTTTCAAATCCCTATCTTTAGATTCATTTCATATATTCAAATATCCCCAGGGTAAGGATGGACTCTAGCACTAAAGAGATGCGGTATAAAAATGAAACATGCATTTTATTAAAAAACAATTGATAAGGATTCCAATCCACATTGGGTGTTCCATAAATTCTGAAGGTAGATGACAACGTACAGATTCGTCTAACAAAATAACTCGTGGTTATCATTATTTGCCTTATTTACATTCTGATTATATCCTTAATATTATTGCTATCTATCTATCTATCATACATATACATACATAAATACATACACACACACACACATATATATATATATATATATATATATATATATATATATATATATATATATATATATATATATATATATATAGTCAACTCGGGGTTTTTTCTTTGGGCCTTGAACCTGTATCTGTGTGATTATTTTCGACAGACTTCCATGTTCCTGGCTCTTTCTTTTTTAAAACCTTTTTTTCCCTTCGTGATTGATTTGGCTATTGTTAAATCAAGAGTTCGAAGGTTTTTCGACACGAGTATAGTTACCTATATATATATATATATATATATATATATATATATATATATGTTTTTCCTTTATATATATATATATATATATATATATATATATATTTAAAGGAAAAACAGACCACTTTAAGGCTCCATGTAATAATTTATTTCGCCAACCCCTTTAAAGGACATTGGCTCATCAGACTCCACTTCCAAACGGTGAAACGAAAAATGATAAATGAAAATTGAAATTAACTTATATACTTTTGACGGGTACTATTAAGTTTATGTAATTTAACAGAGAGCTAAATGAGGTGTAGTGTGAGAGACATGATCGAATTTAGAGAGGGTTTACTTTAATATTTCTATCTATCATACTTAGTATTAAGGTAGGGGGAGCAGACATTGACCTATTTAATCGGTTAACTTAACGGAAGTGATATATTGAGAGGGAAGGGGGAGAAGATAGAAACAAAGAAGGGAGGGGGAAGTAGAGAGAAAGAAGCTGTCATTAAGTTTTGCTAAGCGACAGTAGGGGAGATAACTTTAGCAATTTATGTAAAAAATATTTTAATGTTTGACAGTAATTTGATTTTTAAAATCACCGAAGAAATTAAATTGATATTTGCAAGCAATTTAAAATTCTAACTCTTTTAACAAATAATTTAGGGATCTAATATTATTTAAATAGTATATTTAAAAATACATTCATAGAAAGTACATTAAAACTAATTATTTAAATTATAACAGTTTACTTATATTAATCTTTCAATATTGTAAATGATTGTTAAGGCAACTTCTCTATCAGTTTGAGTCTAATTCATGAATGTAATTTAAGACTATTTTTAGATTTTCACTCAGCACGTATGCGGGGTTTTTTTTTTCAGTAAAGACGCAAATAAAGGAAGTGCTTATTTTGGTAAGATGCGACGATTAAAGCAAAAGTGTTGACAAAGCAGGGATAAAAAAGCCGAATTTCAATGGCCCTGCACCCATTCCAGAATTTGAGGTCAAATGTTTTCTTCCACTCCACTGCACGCACTGATCTGTTTCTTCCCGCGCATAGCGTGACCTTAAATTAATCTGCATTTAGGAAATACCCAACCGGAAAAACATTTTTAAGGGTTGACCGATTGTCGATTTGCACTCTGTTTGGGGGGCGCTCAGAGTTGAAACTTCACATGGTGACTCCCAGTGGCCTCCTCATAAATCCGGTCGGTTTTCGCTAAAAACCGACATGCGGTTCAGGCGCAATCTGGGCGTATCGGTTTTTGGGTTTTATCGATTTTACGCGCTGTTTAGCGGTCCGTGGTCATGAAACTTCTGGACAACATTTCTAATGGTAGACTCTAAGAGGGTGTCAAATTTGGTTGAAATGCGATCATTCCTTCTGTAAGCAGATTTTTTCGATTATCAATTTTTTCGGAACTTGAGTCCGAACTCAAAAATCGGGGTCCGTCATGTCCTTACGGCAGCCATTTGCAAACTTCTGGTGAAAACCGCATCGAAATCGGGTGAGAAATGCGGCTTGGGCGAGGTAACAACGCCCACAACAGACACACAGACTGACAACATGAGAAATATAGATAGTAGATATGTAAAAAAGAAGACAAATAATTTTATATATATATATATGTGTGTGTGTGTGTGTTGTAAAAGGGTTACAACAGACAAAGGTGGTACTCGAGTGGATGGAACAGCAACACGGGCGCAGATGGAAGAAAGAGAGGTTTATAGGAAAAGAGAATACACTACTGAAAGACAGGTAGTCGACTAACACTTTCTGAAGTCAGTCTGAGAGATAGACAGACTCTGATGTGTCCTGTGCACACTACATATATTACTTATATAGTCAGTCCACAATAGGTAATAGGGAGAGTGGAACATTCCATAACAACAATATATATATATATATATATATATTATACACTGTTACATTAAAACATTAGTAACTTACATGTTCAAATGTACTAGTGTATAATAAATATTTATTGCTGTACTCTTGTATTGAGCCCTGTTTTAAATTAATGCTTTGAACGTTGGAATTTTATTCTTCGTTCTTTTACATTTGAATGTATATATATATATATATATATATATATATATATATATATATATATATATATATATATATATTAGGTCATCCCATAAATTCTGTCCGAATTTTAACTTTTTGTTAAAATCAACGAAATTTAAAGAGTATTTTATAATGTCTAATGGAGCTGAACATTATTTTTATGTTTAGATGCATTTAAACTGATCAAATTTTATTTCAGAGAACAATAAAATTAAATTTTGTTTGATTAAAACCCTGCTAACATGGAAGTACCCAAGAATCATGTGAGGCACATAATGCTTTATGAGTTCAAGAAAGGAAACGCAGCAGCCGAAGCGGCTAGAAACATTCACTCAGTTTATGGAGAGGAATGTGTGAATGAAAGAACTTCCAGAAGATGGTTTGCAAAATTCAGAGTTGGAGACTTCACCCTTGAAGATGAAGATCTAACAGGACGTCCATTTGAGTTTGATGAAAAGCTTCTTGAAGCAGCCCTTGAAGAAAATCCTGCTTTATCAGTTGAGGAATAGGCAGTGGTTCTCAGTTCAAACCATACAACTGTTCATCATCTTCAACAACTTGGAAACGTTCCCAAACTTGGAAAATGGGTACCTCATGAATTGTCTGAAAACAACCTCAAATCCCGAGTTGACATCTGCTCTTCTCTCCATTCTCACCAACTTGTTTCACCTTTTTTGGATAGACTTGTGACTGGCGACGAAAAATGGATCTTTTATCGAAATGTTAAGCGTCGTAGACAGTGGCTTGGTAAAGGGGAAGGACCTCAGCCACAGCCGAGAAGGAAAATTCATGGGCAAAAGGTTCTTCTTTCAATCTGGTGGGATTGCCAAGGAATAATCCACTTTGAATTCTTACCACCTAATGCAACAATTAATGCTCAAATATACTGTCAGCAATTAGAGCGTTTGAACCAAGCTTTGAGGAAAAAAAGACCTGCTCTAGTGAATCGAAAACGGGTGATGTTTCATCAGGACAATGCGCGACCACACACAGCAAGAATCACGTCACAAAAGATTGAAGAACTTGGTTGGGAGAAAATTCCTCATCCACCTTATTCTCCCGACCTTGCTCCTTCAGACTAGCATTTGTTTCGTAGCTTACAGAATCATTTGGAAGAAACAGATTTTGTAACACAGGAAGAGGTTAAAACTGACATTTGTGAGTTCTTCGAATCAAAGCCAAAAGAATTTTACAGTAATGGAATTAGTAAGCTTGTTAATAGATGGAAGGAAGTCATAGATAATCAGGGAAAATACATTGTTGATTGAATCTGTAATTAAATGTAACATTTGGTCACTTGTTTTCTTTATTCAAAATTCGGACAGAACTTATGGGATGACCTGATATATATATATATAATTCCATTTTATTTGTCTTCTTTTTACTTTATTATTTTTTTCATCTTTTAGATGTATATGTTTCTACATCCATCTTTTCCCATGATCCTCTCTGTTTCACTCCTATTACACTCATTTTTTCAGGTCCTCTTCCCTCTCCTCTTCCCTCTCCCCCCTCTCTCTCTACCCAACATTTTCTCTCACTTCTACCCTTCCAATTACGCTTTTTTTTTCAATATTATCATCACCTTTTCAATACGTTTTCCTTAACGCCTCCTTCTCTCGCCATGTGTGAATTTCTTCATTATTCAATGGCCGCAGTGGAAGCAATCATTGCTTCATCATTTATCTTGTTGATGCCAAATAGGTTTTCTTTTTATCTACACTTTTCTTTTCCTCTGTCCTTGGAAAATTCCTTTTAAATCCCAGCTACGTACACAGGATGCAAGAAGAAAAATTCCGACAAAAATCCTTCAGCAACAAATCATATTTTCATACCATAAGAAAAATAACCTGAACTGAGACTTCGGCTTCAGTCACCTTCCCACCGTCGTAACATAGCTTCCCTGTGCCTTTTCTATAAACACTTCCATACTAATTGTTCTGATGAGCTTTTCTCTTTGGTAAACTAGACTTTATAAATTTAAGCGCAGCATTAGTTTGGCAGCAAGATCTCATCATTCTATATTTGAAAAGAATAGATGTAACCGTATGTTCTATGCTAAGAATGTCTTCTCCCGTACTTCTCGCTTGTGGAACTTTATTACGGTTTCTTGCTTTCCAGCCCACTTTGATCTTCAAAACTTTAAATGCAATATCAGTCGTCACCTATTGTCTTCTTAAATCCTGTTCATTTTTTTTAATCGTTTTAGATTTTGCAGTTTTTAAATAAAATTCTTTTTTGAAAGACGCCATGTCAAAATAATAGTTTTTTTTAATCATTTCACTCCAAGCAAGGCAATAATGCCACTAAGACGCATGGGGTTACAGGGAGTGAAAGTGAAATGGAATGAGAATAATTTAGTGGTGAGGATTGAGAAAAGGACAAAAGACGAACATTATTCCAGAAGACAGACGATGGCGATTGGTGCAGCATTAAAATTTGTCAAGATTGTAGTTATCAGGGATGCAAGAAATCGGAAGGGAATTTCCTCAGGTGGTAAGAGCGAGAAAAGACACCGTTAGAATAGAAGTAGCGGTTGCATCTAGTTAGTTCAACAATAAAACGGTGAGACCTAGTTTCCAATCAAGTAGTACGCTTAAATTCCTGTAGTCGAGGAAAAGCTCATCAAAACAGTTGCCATGACAATAGATGTAGAAAAGACAGAAGGGAGCCACATCTGTCGGTGAGAAAGTGACTGAAGACGAGTTGCCTTGAATTTTGTCAAGAATCTCGAGATATATAGTAGGAGTACCAAACCAGATATGGCAACAGTATTCAATGCACGGACGAATGGTAGATTTATAAATGTGCATGGTAGACTCTGGCGGGAAACATTTTTTGGTGCTACACAGAGAGCCAACATTCCTTGCAGTAGACATGTCACTGGAAAACGTCAGGCCAAGAAGACGTAGAGTGTTACTCTCCCGGAGTTCTCTCCCCTTAATACTGTTTTCTTCTTCTCATATTCTCTCACACTCAGTAACGCTTTGCGTCTTAGTGGCTTTATTGCCTTGCTTGGGCTGAAATGATTAAATAAATAAATAACCTCCGAATACGTTTTACATGAAAGAGGATTTGAGAGTCATTGAAATTGGAGGAGCGTCTGCCATAGAGTAATGTCTTAACGTTATATGGCAGTTAAGAGTTCGATCTCTGGATGGGGTAGTGCTGAAAAGGCATATACTCTGTTTCAGTGGAAGAGACGAACAAGTGACACAAAGTCGAACAGACGAGAGAAAATTGATATGAGATAATTCCTAAGTGTGTTGATTTTGTTTTTTACGGTCTGTCAACCCTTTATGGGTTTTTCAAAGCCAGAACTTATTTTGGATTGTGAGAATTATTCTTTTTCTGCAAGTGAATATTTAACAATTTTTTGAGAATTAGAATGTTTTTTTTTTCCAGATACAATTACTATTTAACCCAAAGCTGAGGGAGATGGATTCATGCCATTCCTATGGATATTAATGCGTATGTGAATGTAAGGAAAACAACTGGAATTCGAACTCGGTTCTGTGATTTCAAATTCCGTGCCTCCATAAACCTGTAACACAGAATGAGAACAATCTCGTAGATTGAATAAAGTTGGAAATTCCAAATCGGTTATTGAGTACGATGACCGGCACCTGATAAGACTGGCGGAACAGAGTTCCACAAGCGAGAAGTGTGAGAGAAGAAACTCTTAGCAAAGAAATTACGGTTACATTTAGCCATTTCAACTGTAACAATGATGAGACCTTACGTTCAATCTAGTCAGTCAGTCAGCCAGTTATGTGCCATGCGTCATACACGCTTAGGCGATCATGTATCTTTCGATACATGACTGACGAGGCAGATTTTTTTTTCCCGCACTAGGTTGTAATTTCTTTCTGCGGTAGACCAGTTGCCATGCAAGGCTACAGAATCCGATCTGTCTCGCTATTTATCCATAGCTGGGGGGGGGGAGAAGAAGAGGATTCATATCTTTCCCAAGGATATTAGTACGTGAGTGAATGTAATGGATTCGACTGGAATTCCTCAATCCGAACCGCCATCCATTACTCTTCCTCTAGTCAATCTAGTACTACGCTTAAATTCATAAAGTCTAGGAAGAGGAAAGTTCGTCAGAACAATTACCATGAAAATATTGATAGGAAACGTTCAGAGAAGCTAAGTAACTGGAGCCGAGATGCCAGGTCAGGACCAATACCATTGTACAGTCTTCTTTGGGTTTTATCAAGAATCTCTAAATATAGAGCAGTAACACTAGACCAGATGTAGCAGTAATATCCAATGCATGAATGGTGGACTTATAAATGTATAAGATAAATTCTGGCGGGAAAATTTGTCTGGCGAGAGACAGTGAATCAACTTTCCAAGCTGTAGACCTAACAATTGATTCAATATAATCTTTCTACTTCATGTCAGTGGAAAACTTTAGCTCGTGAAATCGCAATGAATCACTCTCCTGGATATTAGTATTAGCCATGCTGATGGAAATCATATAAGATTCTCTTAGACGATTAAAAGGGAACAGTTTTAACAACAGATACCCGTATTTAGGGGATACCCGTATTTGAGAAAACATAATAAATGAAATGTCCAGGCCGATAGATGAAATAAACCCTGTTTAAAAAAAAATAAAAATAAAAATAAGCGGGGCGATTTAGCTCGAATACGGGTATCACTAAAAGTAACGTTTGAAATACTAAAATATGTCGCATTTAAAACTGAAAAAAAAAATCCAATAATTTTTTATGTATCTCCGGACGAGTGATTGCTGGAGTGTCTGTCTACGAAAATCTTGAGACGGGAAGATGAAGGTAATACCAATCAGCTAAGTGACAAATTTTATATTTGAAATTAATCACACACACACACACACACACACACACACACACACACACACACACACACACACACACACACACACACACACATATATATATATATATATATATATATAAAGGAAATAAATTCGTGGGTATATAATCCAAGTGGATCCGCTAATATAACATATTAAAACTGGCCCACAAAAAGAACTCAATAAATAACAGTAAACCATAAAATCCAAAATTGCCTCATTTCAAACCTATTTCAAACTTCGCAGTCTTATTCAGACCTGGTCGGAGTTGAATCAGACTGAAGAAGTTTTCGTCCGTTGACCGTCGGCATGGTTTACTACTACATATATATATATATATATATATATATATATATATATATATATATATATATATATATATATATATATATATATATATAGTACATAAAAGGTTAATGGTCAAAGTTGAATTGGAGTAGTGCTCAATACACGCATGAATAAAATAAAAATAAAAAAATAACATGTAGAGCTTTTAAAAACAATAAACGATGTATTATTTTTAAAAGTAAATAAACAAACGCTAGACGCTGGGTGCGATAGAAAGAGGGGAGTAGGATGCGAAGAAGGAAAGATAAGAAGAGAAAGGGGAGGAGGAAAAAAGTAAGGGTATTATAAATGTATCGATGGGGAGGGAGTAATTGAAATGTACATACATTTCTTTTTATCCAGCCTTATATGAGCTTAAGAGGATGTTTTGTATGTATGCAACGGCTCATGATTTTGGATCTCTGGTTCAAAAGATTTATTTAGATCCGGAAATGTCATTATTGCTAATTTTTCATGTTGGCAGAGGTTGCAAGTGCTATTGTTATTTGCAACCTCTTAATTTTTATTAAAAAACAATATAGCGTTCATTGTTTTTGTTTTTGTTTTTTCTTTTTAAATAAAGCGTTGGGAGGTCAATTGATAAAAATTGCCTGAGGATACCGTAAGGTTGAAACCAAGGTAGCGGATTCAACTGATCTCCTAATTTTTTAAAGTATATATATATATATATATATATATATATATATATATATATATATAGAGAGAGAGAGAGAGAGAGAGAGAGAGAGAGAGAGAGAGCGAGTGGGGGGAGAGAGAATTGTCTTTTATGCATATAAGTATTATTCTCATTTCGCTGTCATTGCTTTTCGTTCTTTAACTCCTTCTTGTGAGGAGTTTATTTTTGTAACTGCATCTCGAATAATATGATGACGCCATAGCACACCATTTCCTTCTTTGTTCGACATAAACATGCTTTCTTTGCTGATCGTCTTCCTTTCTTGCGATTTTGCTGGAGACGAATTCGTCCTCGTGCCTGGGTGATTACAAGTGTTCTACTGCTATAGTTACTGAAATAATTAGATGAGGAGGTGCTGAAAAGTGTTCGGTCTGACCAAGAAGGGGTTCAAGAAGGAAAAAACTGAAACTTGGTTAGATTTCGTGAAGTGGATCGTACTGAGGACAACGCCCCCTCGATATCCATTGTCACAAACTCCTTGTTTGCTATCATATTTCTTCCTTTCCACCCATCCCATCTCTCACTCACTCTCTGTCTCCCTGTCTCTGTCTCTCTGTCTCTGTCTCTCTCTCTCTCTCTCTATTTCACACACACACACACTCACACTGACGGTATACAAATAAAGATATATTAATACCCTATCTCTTCAGGACATAGGTAATCAGGCATATCCTCGGAGATCTGGAAATTGCCATGCAGTCTTGAGAATGAAAGTGGTGTAGTTAATTCCTCATGCTGAAAAATCATTCAAAATAATAAAATAAGGCCAGAGAAGCGTACAACGGCTGAAATGTTGTGAGTACAGTAACCAAGATGAAGATATTAGTTCAAAGGGGAAAATTATATAATGATAATTCCCCATCTTGAAAAATAACGAAATAAGACCGGGGAGAACAACGGTTGAGATGTGAACACAACAACCAAGATGAGGATATTAGTCCGAATGTGAGGGCAGGTATATAATAATGATAGTTCTTCATCTTAAAACATCCTCCTAAATAACGAAATAAGACTGGAGAGTTCAACGGCTGAAATTTTGTGAATATATCAACCAAGATGAAGATCCAAGTCCGAATGCGTTGGGGTATTAAAATAATGGTAATTACTCATCTTGAAAAATCCTCGTAAATAAGGAAATAAGGCCGAAGAGTGTAACGGCTGAAATGTTGTGAGTATAACAACCAAGGTGAGGATAATTAGTTGTGGTTATCCTTTGCCTTCTCAATAGGATTTTTCTAAGCGTAGTTTAGATGCGGCCCAAGGCCGAAAGTATGAAGCACCCAATGAGGATCGAAGTCGCAATTGACCTAAATTTGTTAACCATTACACAACGTCGAAGTGCCCCCTTGTTTTTTCAATACTACAGAAATTCAAAGCTGTACATTTTGTAACATACACATGTCTACTTCGTTATTTAACCCATAGCTTGATCTGTCCACGTCCTAAGATGGGATAGGAACTCGCCGATTCCACTTTCAGCGCCGATAGCATTTACGCTACCTGTACATTCTACATATATACCGAATAAATTGTTGCACATCCAGACCACATTTTGGAATAAACTATTCGTGTTCTTGCTGATGGTCGTTATCAGGAACTTACTGTTCTCAGTATCATAGAGAAAAAAATTATTAGCTTCATCCTGGACATTTTTGGTACTGTTCATGTCATTAAAAATAAATATACGATACAGGTATATTTAAATATATGTATAGTATTTTATTAAAATATTAGAATACACACAATACAAGACTCGGGTGGGGGGTGCACTTAAGGTAGAGAATTATTGTTAAAATGGTAACGATGAATGCGATGCGTGATAGCGATTGACCCTTGATTTGAGGTTAGGATTGAGGTCAGGAAAGCATCAATGCGGGAGTGTGTTACACAAAGTGGCAGCACTAGAGAAACAGCTGTGCTAAGTTTTCTTCTTACATTTGAAACACGGATGGAGAAAGAGAGAAAGAGAGAAAGAAAGAGGGAGAGAGAGAGAAAGACAGAAAGAAAGAGGGGAGAGAAAAAATAGCTGGAAAGAATGTGAGAGAAAAAGAGCGATAAAGAAAGTTAGAAAAAAGAGAGAAAAAGAAAAAGAGAAAAAACAGTGAGAAAGAGAAAGAAAGAGTGGGGGGAAAGAGCTAGAAAGAGAGAGAGTGAGAGAGAGAGAAAAAGAGAGAGAGATGATTGCATATTTACGCGGGGACGTGTCAGATCATTGAACGTTAATACCGGTCTCGTTTTAACTTTTATAAATGTGGCCTTGTGCCAGACATGACTCTGACCAAAATGTCCACGTTTTAAACCACTTTTGCCATGCTTACTCTATTTGCTTGGAAATTTTCATTGTCCACGCACGATTTTTCTCGTTGTTTTTTTACTCAATATACTTTTATGCTTAAACAAAACATCTCTCTCTCTCTCTCTCTCTCTCTCTCTTTCTAGCTCTTTTCCCCACTCTTTCTTTCTCTTTCTCGCTGTTTTTCTCTTTTTCTTTTTCACACACACTCACTCGCGCGCGCTCATACACACACACACTTTCAACCTCTTCCTTTCCGGAGAGAACCAGACCGTTCGACTGACAGCCTTCAGCGTTGATAGTATAAGTGCACCTGTTTTCGCTGTAGGGAAGACACAATCGAAAGGTGAAAAGACAAGGAATTGGAAGAAGTCGAAGAAAGCGGAAAAAGGAAAAAGAAGGTATTTATTGATTTTTCTCCTATTTATAGAACTGATGACGTCAATGTCATTCTTGGTCGACATACTCAACCAGCACCTCCCACCGATTTCCCGTATCTCTTAATAAGACGAAGGATTTCCGTTTGTAACGACATCAAGTTATAATTTATGTCGTACACTCGCTATTTTCATTCTCGATATCGCGTTGCTGGCCGTGTGTAACCGTAATAACTACATTGTCTGCCTTGCAAGGCGGCTTCTTGCCTTCATCGTTTTACCGCAAAACCTAAGAAGAAATTCCGTAAGGCGCGCTTATGACCAATCAATCAATTAACAAAGAAGAAAAAAACGTTGATTTCGTTAATAACTTGAATATCCTGACTGGAATTTATATCGGGTCACTCTACGAGTGCAACTGGTATCTTGTAACCAATTACGAACTGTTGCATGGAGACTAAACCGGTTTCTATATCAAACTTTTTTTTTCTGATGAGAAACGTGGCTAGACACTCAGCATAATTAAAAAAAACAAGACCTGTCAAAAAATGAAGAACTTTCTTGTAAGGTCAATAGCCATCTAGCATAACCGTTTAGACTGGGTTCCATATTTATTCACGAAGACACTGTTGTGACGACACGGTATCGCTAGGCGAAGGGCTTCCTAGACTGAAGTTACCAGTCAGAGTATAGTGTTCCCCAGTAGAAACATTGGCCATGTATTTGTGACCAAGTCGAACCTTCAGGTTGAATGACATCAGCTATGGTTTGACCAGATCTTTTTGCCGAAGAGTCGCCGTTCATGAATAAATACATCTCGCCTTTCAATCCAGATATCTAGCGGGAAGTGGTCAGGTGCTCCGCTGCGCATCGACCCCACGACCACATTAGGTGATGATAATGATGATCTGGAATGCTTAGTGTTGCTTCCTTGAGATACCATTAAGAATAAACAACGAATAATGAAAAAAAGCGCTTATAGATGGTGTCCCATAATGATGGGACATATTTTAAATGCAAGTATCTTGTATTATAAAAATGACATAGAGTTTGAATGTGCCCTGTGCACTATTGTAATATTCTACCTTCGACATTCATTCGCTCTCGAGAACCAAAACACGCTCGCAAGATGTCTGACACCTTTTGATTTGGAAGAATATGATAAATTGGTGTACTGGTGACGTCAAAAATGTCGGCAATTGTTAGGTTTTAATGATGAGATATAATGAAACAAAGGTTTTGAAACTATTAGGTTGGTGCAAAAATAATGTCGTTTTTTGACGTTCAACTTTATGTGAGAAAACGACATTATTTTTGCACCAACCTAATATGAGAACAGAGATCCAAAATTCACAACTACAATAGGGGAATGACTAAGTTTGTATAGAAGATAACATTTTTTTCTCTTATTGTTGTGTTAAATTACTTTCCGTAGCTTTTCACAGTCATTCAGAGGATAGACATTTTACCAAAGAAGAACTACATGATTTATACATCATGCCTCTTTGCCATGGAATGGATCTGGTCTTGGATGTTTACCGTTAAGAATTATTAGAATTAGAAAAAATCTCCCTTGCTGATGCTTATTCTTCTGTTCGCCAAGTATTGCAGACTTTGAAGCAGGTGAATTAAAATTACTTTTATTCGCTTTTTTTCTAATGTAACCGTGTCGTCAAAAATGATGGTTTGGTTTACGGTATATCAATCCATTGGGTCATTTAATGCCAAAATATTTATTTTTTCTTGTATTTAAACAGTAAAACAAATGTTATTTTACAAAGTAAGACCATTACGGTTATATTTTTTTAATTACATTTTTGAAATCAGTTTAATAATTTCTTTTAGGAACTGGAATATGTAAAATGAATCAGTATTTTGAAAAATATCTTTCAAGTTTGTTGTTTGGTAGCATTTTAAGCAGATTGAATTAAAATTGCTGCAGTATGTGTTTTATGGTGAATGACTCTTGGCACGCCACACATATCGGCAGATCTTTCTTTTTTAGGATAAACGAATGGGCTATGGTAGTATGTCCAATATGGGGCCTGGACATAATCACTTCTTCTCTTCTAGTTCTTCTCTTGCTGACATCCTGAATGCGTAAATATGCAGCTATATATATATATATATATATATATATATATATATATATATATATATATATATATATATATATATATATAATCCATTACATTCACTTACGTGCTAATACCCTTGGGAAAGGTATGAATCCTCTTCTTCTCCTTCCAGCTATGGGTAAATAGCAGAACACACTAGGTTCTATAGTCTGGGATGGCAACTAGTCTAGGAGAAGGACAACTCTGAATTCAAAACCTGCGGGGGGGGGCCTTGTGGCACATAGTGCACCAGGTCTCTGTATTCGGCCCTTCAAAAAGTTCGCTTAGTTTTGTTCGGTAATATTTTAAACGGACCGAATTAAAATTGCTGCAGTTTATCAATATGATGATCACCGTTAACCCCTATATCTGGTATATTTACCCGGCCTCCCCACCAAGGCTGGATTTGACACAAGGTCGTTTTAACCCGGCAGGGTCGCCATACACATACTTATGCATATGGGCCAAGGACAAAACTTTTCGCCCAACCCCCGTGACCACTGTTCCGCTGGCATTAGTCTTACAGCGACCCCACCTCTTTAGTGCAACGAGGAAGGTGCTGCTGTATGGTTGGGATCCCCGGAGGCAGAGCAACTTCTCCCAGCCTTAAAGAGATTTTCCAAGCGTAGCTTAGATGTGGCACAAGGCCGAAAGTATGGGGCACCCAGTGAGGATCAAACTCACTACTCAGGCGTAATTGTTCTAGCGAGACAAGTTTACACCGACTCGAGGTGCACATTCTCCCAACCTTAAATAAGAAGAAACATAGTTCTACTTACAACACAGGAACGATAACCACACCTCAGTAAATCCTCATTGGCAATGGTTAATTCCTGTATCAGGTAACAGTAATGACGCCAATGGCTATAAAGTTTTAATAGTGAGATACAATGTGCTGAAATTTAAAAAAAACGGAGGTCCAAAATTCATAACTTCAATAGAGGAATGACTAAGCAAAGTTTGTATAGAAGATAACATTTTTCTCTTGTTGTTGTGTTAAATTCTTTTCTGTAGCTTTTCACAATCATTCATATGATGGACAGGAAGAAATACATGTCTCTGCCATGAATTCGATCTGGTCGTGAATGATTACTATCAAGAAATGTTTGAATTAGTAAAAGTTTCCCTTACTCATGCTTATTTTCCTGTTAGCCAAGTATTGTAGATATCACAGCAGGTGAATTTAGATCATTTTTATCCTCTTTTAATTTTGACAACTAATGTAACTGTGACGTCAAAAGTGGCGGCAATTGTTAGACAGTTTTAATAGTGAGATGCACTGAAACAAAAGTCTTCACAACTAAAATAAAGTCCAATGAACCGTTTAATTAATCCGTTTCCTTCATATTTTTTACACGTTCAATGTTATGTATGATTCATTGATTACTCCTGATATTATATAAATCTCTTTTCGCTCACTATCTTTGCATGTTAAAAAATATGTTTAATATAACAGTGAAATGGAAATAGCTCTTGGAAGAAAAAGATTAGCAACGGAACGACAAAGACAGCGACGACAAATCCTATTTCAAGACTAAGCTGAAGGAAAAAGATCACTTAATAGACAAAGGTATCTGAGTGCCTCACATCAAAAGCTTGAACAAATAAGACTGCAATCTAAGAACCGTAGGAGTAAAGGAACTGATTAATTAAACGGATCATTTTGCTCGGAAAGTAATTTTGTCTAAATGCAGATAAATATTTCGTTTTTACAGATTATTAAAACGACTAAGGGAAGTAATCACTCATAAATTTATTAACTTGATTTACCTCCCTTTCCACTACAGATGGGACAGGAAATATATAAATGAATACACCGGAAATATATAAATAAATACACATTGAGAATTATTATATGGTTTAATTAATTTCTATATATCAGAACAATGTTAAGCAATTGAAGTGTGAAAATTCTGTGTAACGTATTTCGTCCTCGAAAAGGACTTCATCATTACTAAAGTAATGTTCTTATTGATGGACTTATATATATATATAATTGACGTCACTTTCTACCTTAGGATCCTTTCGGCCAACGCTTTTTCAAAGGCGATCGTTGGCGAAATCCAAAACAGTCAAGACACACCAATAATAACGAAAGAGGAGGGAAAGTTGGAACGCGATTAAAATATATTTAAATTGTAAATAATTAATAAAATGATTAACAAGTTACACAAGAGGAAAATGGAAAAAAGAAACTCACATCGTATGGAGCGCATGAAATGCTCTTTTTGTCTACATAGGCTCGGCTGGTGAAATTTTATATACACAGCCTCAAGTACTCGGAGGTGGTAAACCGAGCGAGCACAATGTAGAATAGAAAACCATGTGTCCTCATATTTAGCGGCACAATCAGGACTGTCCAGCGAATGTTGCCCAATCGACAATTGCTCGACAATCCTGGCTGTGCCGCTGAATATGAGGACACATGATTTTATATATACATGATGGACTCTCCCGTTGGTTTCAACGTATGAGGTTCCGACAACTGTGTTTATTTAACCCTGTGTGTAAGTCACAAGTGACATTTCAGTCACGCTAGTGATTTGCAAAGAAGTTCACAGATTGTGCAAGAGTGTGGATTGTTGGAGTGTATGGCCGGGACAGCAGCACATATTTTAATCCTTTCCCTAGTTTGATGAAGCTTGGTGATGTTTGATGCTGCGTTGTTCTTGATGCCATTGTAGCAAGTAGTCCTCCATTCATTGCGATCAATTGCTGTGTCCTCAAAGGTAGCATGATTTATATTCGCAGCTGAGAGGTTACTTTTCAGTTTGTCCCTGTATCTAAGCAATGGTCGACCCACGCTTCGATGACCACAGTCAAGTTGACTATACATGAGCATTTTTGGTATTCTGTTGTCTTGCATACGTAGCACATGACCAGCCCAGCGTAATTGTGACTTCATGAGAAAGGAATCAATACCATCAATATTACACCTGGTGAAAAGGTCAGCATTGGCCATCCTGTGACATGGTTTTATATATATATATATATATATATATATATATATAAAAATCTGAATTCAACACCTGCGTAGGGTTGTTTGGGGACCTTGTCGCACGTAGTGCACCAGGTCTCTGTATTCGGACATTGGATGTGTGGATGGTTGTGCACAAAATCTTCGCCACCATAATCAGAACTGATGAGCTGGTGTTGGGTTGTCGGTTCCTAGGAACTGAGCTGCTTGAGCCTCATACGTCGAATTCGACGGGAGAGTCGAGTATATATATATATATGTAGGGAGAGGAGGAGCTATAAACGTAAAGGTCGATTATAATTAAACGCTGGGGTGGGGGGAACGATAAAGATATGTGAACGTTAATTTTGTTTTTTTTTAATTTTAAATTTTTTTTTGTTTGGCGTTCGATCTCATTCAGCTTTACTGTATTTTGCCTTAGATTTTATCGCTGTTATTTTTCAATATCTCACATTGTTAATGCTGTTAATTCTTCCTTTATATGTAATGCTTATAAAATTTATATATTAAATTAATTTTATTATTAATATTTTATTTTTGTAATATTTTACATTAATTAATTTATATTACTGTTTTATTTTATTAATATTTAAATTTAATATTATTATTATTAATATATTAAATTAATTTATATAATAAATTATAATCTTTATATAATTTTCCTTTATATATATATATATATATATATATATATATATATATATATATATATATATATATATATATATTATAAATTAATTGATTTAGAATATGGTTTTTTCGCTACACAGTGATACCATGTTTCAGAAATGGAAGCTAAAGCCCCTGAATTTAATTTTGTTATTAAACCAAAGACATTAGTTCCATTTCCTCGTCAAGCAAATTTTGGAGTAACTTATTTTTAAAAATTTACGGTTGTTAAAGGCACGGCAAAGATTCATAATTGAGGGTTTCCAAGGATACCGATAAATCCATTCATATAGACAAGGGGTGGTAGGGGGTTCAAATTGTAATTTTCGTTCTATCAGTTAATAGTTACATTCGAAAGCGGGGTTATGTTTAGGGATGGGTAGGGATGTATCTTTCAACAAATTCTGACATACGCTAAATTCAGGTCGTCTGGGTTTTTTTTTTGGTTTTTTTCCTAAAGGCAAAAATATATTGTCATCCACAAAGAGACTGTTTCGCTGTTTCACAGTTCATCAGTGTGGCTAGACATCCGATTGCTTCAAGCCGGGATTTGGTATCAGTCGGAGACTCTACTCCGAAGCCATTGATGCACGGATTATGGTCAATTTAGACGTATTTATTTTTACATCTACACGCCGGTGACTGGAGAACTCGGTTCGTCTTAATGAAGAGCCTTGCATCAGCAGCAGTAATAGTTACTGTTTACAAATTCACTTTTCTCCCCGAGAGCTCATCCGAAATATTTTTTCAGGAGCATGTATATATTGTCCTGAACAGACAGACTGTTTCGCTGTTTCACAGCTCATCAGTGTGACTAGACATCCGATTGCCTCAAGATAATCCTTCTTTTATATATCTTTCTCAATTCTATTCAACATTTACAATCAAAACATCCAGTAGAATAAAAGGAACGGCTTTGATCTCGTTTTCTGCTAGTTTTAGAGTTGTTTTTTCTATTTTTCGTATTTCAATATGGTGTAGATTACTGTAAAAAATCAATTCTCAGTTCTAACAACCGTTCTGAAGTGAAATTGCTTTATTACCGTGGATTCCCAATTTACTTTTTGTGTGTGTGGCACCCCATTAATTTTACAAGGACCCCACCCCCACGGTTCATATGTACCACGGTTGAGAACCACTGTTTATGAGATCGACAGACTATTATTTTGTATTTTAGAGGAGCAAGTAATCGACCATAAATTTTGCAGTTTTCTTTCTGCATCTTAATTAGAAGAAAAATCATTTTCAGTTGAAGAGGTAACGTCATTTAGCTAACAAGAAAATGGACTGTGTAATGAAGAGTTGTTGCATCTAAACGTTTTAAACTTACCTGAGACTAACGATTGCTATTTTTCAGTTTTCTTTTTCTGTACTCTAATCAATTTTAAACCAAATCCTGTCGTTGCATTTCAGATGGCGCTAATTGAGTTTTCTTCTTACTGAAGCCAATTGTATCTGTAATTGCATGCAGAACTATTTTCTGCTCTTCTATTCCAAAATACTTCTACTTGGTCATTGGCTGGCGTGTTTACGATTACATTCTTCGCTTTATAGTGTTGAAAATGCAGTCACCTTCTGTCATTATTGCAGAATCACCTTTACCGCACTTGAACTCTTTAGCATTTGAACTTTTTAGCATTTGAACTTTTCAGCATTTGAACTTTTTAGCATTTGAACTTTTCAGCATTTGAACTCTTTAGCACTTGAACTCTTTAGCACTTGAACTTTTTAGCATTTGAACTTTTTAGCATTTGAACTTTTTAGCATTTGAAATTTTTAGCACTTGAACTTTTTAGCATTTGAACTTTTTAGCATTTGAAATTTTTAGCACTTGAACTTTTTAGCATTTGAACTTTTTAGCACTTGAACCTTTTAGCATTTGAGCTTTTTAGCACTTGAACTTTTTAGCATTTGAACTTTTTAGCATTTGAACTTTTTAGCATTTGAAATTTTTAGCACTTGAACTTTTTAGCATTTGAACTTTTTAGCATTTGAACTTTTCAGCATTTGAACTCTTTAGCACTTGAACTCTTTAGCACTTGAACTTTTTAGCATTTGAACTTTTTAGCATTTGAACTTTTTAGCATTTGAAATTTTTAGCACTTGAACTTTTTAGCATTTGAACTTTTTAGCATTTGAACTTTTCAGCATTTGAACTCTTTAGCACTTGAACTTTTTAGCATTTGAACTTTTTAGCATTTGAAATTTTTAGCACTTGAACTTTTTAGCATTTGAACGTTTTAGCATTTGAACTTTTTAGCACTTGAACCTTTTAGCATTTAAGCTTTTTAGCACTTGAACTTTTTAGCATTTGAACTTTTTAGCATTTGTACTTTTTAGCATTTGAAATTTTCAGCACTTGAACTTTTTAGCATTTGAACTTTTTAGCATTTGAAATTTTTAGCACTTGAACTTTTTGGCATTTGAACTTTTTAGCATTTGAACTTTTTAGCACTTGAACCTTTTAGCATTTGAGCTTTTTAGCACTTGAACTTTTTAGCATTTGAACTTTTTAGCATTTGAAATTTTTAGCACTTGAACTTTTTAGCATTTGAACTTTTCAGCATTTGAACTCTTTAGCACTTGAACTCTTTAGCACTTGAACTTTTTAGCATTTGAACTTTTTAGCATTTGAAATTTTTAGCACTTGAACTTTTTAGCATTTGAACTTTTTAGCATTTGAACTTTTCAGCATTTGAACTCTTTAGCACTTGAACTCTTTAGCACTTGAACTTTTTAGCATTTGAACTTTTTAGCATTTGAACTTTTTAGCATTTGAAATTTTTAGCACTTGAACTTTTTAGCATTTGAACTTTTTAGCATTTGAAATTTTTAGCACTTGAACTTTTTAGCATTTGAACTTTTTAGCACTTGAACCTTTTAGCATTTGAGCTTTTTAGCACTTGAACTTTTTAGCATTTGAACTTTTTAGCATTTGTACTTTTTAGCATTTGTACTTTTTAGCACTTCAACCTTTTAGCATTTGAACTTTTGAGCTTTTTAGCACGTGAAAATTTAATCATTTCAATTCTTTAGCATTTGAACTTTTTAGCATTTGAACTTTTTAGCATTTGAAATTTTTAGCACTTGAACTTTTTAGCATTTGAACTTTTTAGCATTTGAACTTTTCAGCATTTGAACTCTTTAGCACTTGAACTCTTTAGCACTTGAACTTTTTAGCATTTGAA
>OZ038501.1:33359196-33381696 GCA_964036315.1 Acanthosepion esculentum | reverse complement strand
CTTGGAAATTTGATGCTCACAGGACAGATTGAAGGCAAGAGGGACAGAGGAAACCAACGCATAACCTACCTAGCGAGATTGAGTAAATGGATGGCGGAAGAAAAGATAAATTTTATTAAGAGCTACAAAGGACATGAAATTGTAGAGGGCTTGGAAAATTTGATACTCACAGGACAGATTGAAGGCAAGAGGGACAGAGGAAACCAACGCATAACCTACCTAGCGAGATTGAGTAAATGGATGGCGGAAGAAAAGATAAATTTTATTAAGAGCTACAAAGGACATGAAATTGTAGAGGGCTTGGAAAATTTGATACTCACAGGACAGATTGAAGGCAAGAGGGACAGAGGAAACCAACGCATAACCTACCTAGCGAGATTGAGTAAATGGATGGCGGAAGAAAAGATAAATTTTATTAATAGCTACAAAGGACATGAAATTGTAGAGGGCTTGGAAAATTTGATACTCACAGGACAGATTGAAGGCAAGAGGGACAGAGGAAACTAACGCATAACCTACCTAGCGAGATTGAGTAAATGGATGGCGGAAGAAAAGATAAATTTTATTAAGAGCTACAAAGGACATGAAATTGTAGAGGGCTTGGAAAATTTGATACTCACAGGACAGATTGAAGGCAAGAGGGACAGAGGAAACCAACGCATAACCTACCTAGCGAGATTGAGTAAATGGATGGCGGAAGAAAAGATAAATTTTATTAAGAGCTACAAAGGACATGAAATTGTAGAGGGCTTGGAAAATTTGATACTCACAGGACAGATTGAAGGCAAGAGGGACAGAGGAAACCAACGCATAACCTACCTAGCGAGCTTGAGTAAATGGATGGCGGAACAAAAGATAAATTTTATTAAGAGCTACAAAGGACATGAAATTGTAGAGGGCTTGGAAAATTTGATACTCACAAGACAGATTGAAGGTAAGAGGGACAGAGGAAACCAACGCATAACCTACCTAGCGAGCTTGAGTAAATGGATGGCGGAACAAAAGATACATTTTTATTAAGAGCTACAAAGGACATGAAATTGTAGAGGGCTTGGAAAATTTGATACTCACAAGACAGATTGAAGGTAAGAGGGACAGAGGAAACCAACGCATAACCTACCTAGCGAGCTTGAGTAAATGGATGGCGGAACAAAAGATACATTTTTATTAAGAGCTACAAAGGACATGAAATTGTAGAGGGCTTGGAAAATTTGATACTCACAAGACAGATTGAAGGTAAGAGGGACAGAGGAAACCAACGCATAACCTACCTAGCGAGCTTGAGTAAATGGATGGCGGAACAAAAGATAAATTTTATTAAGAGCTACAAAGGACATGAAATTGTAGAGGGCTTGGAAAATTTGATACTCACAAGACAGATTGAAGGTAAGAGGGACAGAGGAAACCAACGCATAACCTACCTAGCGAGCTTGAGTAAATGGATGACGGAAGAAAAGATAACATTTCTTAAGAGCTACAGATGATATGAAATTGTAGAGGGCTTGGAAAATGTGATACTCACAGGACAGATTGAAGGCAAGAGGGACAGAGGAAACCAACGCATAACCTACCTAGCGAGATTGAGTAAATGGATGACGGAAGAAAAGATAAATTTTATTAAGAGCTACAAAGGACATGAAATTGTAGAGGGCTTGGAAAATTTGATACTCACAGGACAGATTGAAGGCAAGAGGGACAGAGGAAACCAACGCATAACCTACCTAGCGAGATTGAGTAAATGGATGGCGGAAGAAAAGATAAATTTTATTAAGAGCTACAAAGGACATGAAATTGTAGAGGGCTTGGAAAATTTGATACTCACAGGACAGATTGAAGGCAAGAGGGACAGAGGAAACCAACGCATAACCTACCTAGCGAGATTGAGTAAATGGATGGCGGAAGAAAAGATAAATTTTATTAAGAGCTACAAAGGACATGAAATTGTAGATGGCTTGGAAAATTTGATACTCACAGGACAGATTGAAGGCAAGAGGGACAGAGGAAACCAACGCATAACCTACCTAGCGAGATTGAGTAAATGGATGGCGGAAGAAAAGATAAATTTTATTAATAGCTACAAAGGACATGAAATTGTAGATGGCTTGGAAAATTTGATACTCACAGGACAGATTGAAGGCAAGAGGGACAGAGGAAACCAACGCATAACCTACCTAGCGAGATTGAGTAAATGGATGGCGGAAGAAAAGATAAATTTTATTAAGAGCTACAAAGGACATGAAATTGTAGAGGGCTTGGAAATTTGATGCTCACAGGACAGATTGAAGGCAAGAGGGACAGAGGAAACCAACGCATAACCTACCTAGCGAGATTGAGTAAATGGATGGCGGAAGAAAAGATAAATTTTATTAAGAGCTACAAAGGACATGAAATTGTAGAGGGCTTGGAAAATTTGATACTCACAGGACAGATTGAAGGCAAGAGGGACAGAGGAAACCAACGCATAACCTACCTAGCGAGATTGAGTAAATGGATGGCGGAAGAAAAGATAAATTTTATTAAGAGCTACAAAGGACATGAAATTGTAGAGGGCTTGGAAAATTTGATACTCACACGACAGATTGAAGGCAAGAGGGACAGAGAAAACCAACGCATAACCTACCTAGCGAGATTGAGTAAATGGATGGCGGAAGAAAAGATAAATTTTATTAATAGCTACAAAGGACATGAAATTGTAGAGGGCTTGGAAAATTTGATACTCACAGGACAGATTGAAGGCAAGAGGGACAGAGGAAACCAACGCATAACCTACCTAGCGAGATTGAGTAAATGGATGGCGGAAGAAAAGATAAATTTTATTAAGAGCTACAAAGGACATGAAATTGTAGAGGGCTTGGAAAATTTGATACTCACAGGACAGATTGAAGGCAAGAGGGACAGAGGAAACCAACGCATAACCTACCTAGCGAGATTGAGTAAATGGATGGCGGAAGAAAAGATAAATTTTATTAAGAGCTACAAAGGACATGAAATTGTAGATGGCTTGGAAAATTTGATACTCACAGGACAGATTGAAGGCAAGAGGGACAGAGGAAACCAACGCATAACCTACCTAGCGAGATTGAGTAAATGGATGGCGGAAGAAAAGATAAATTTTATTAATAGCTACAAAGGACATGAAATTGTAGAGGGCTTGGAAAATTTGATACTCACAGGACAGATTGAAGGCAAGAGGGACAGAGGAAACTAACGCATAACCTACCTAGCGAGATTGAGTAAATGGATGGCGGAAGAAAAGATAAATTTTATTAAGAGCTACAAAGGACATGAAATTGTAGAGGGCTTGGAAAATTTGATACTCACAGGACAGATTGAAGGCAAGAGGGACAGAGGAAACCAACGCATAACCTACCTAGCGAGATTGAGTAAATGGATGGCGGAAGAAAAGATAAATTTTATTAAGAGCTACAAAGGACATGAAATTGTAGAGGGCTTGGAAAATTTGATACTCACAGGACAGATTGAAGGCAAGAGGGACAGAGGAAACCAACGCATAACCTACCTAGCGAGATTGAGTAAATGGATGGCGGAAGAAAAGATAAATTTTATTAATAGCTACAAAGGACATGAAATTGTAGAGGGCTTGGAAAATTTGATACTCACAGGACAGATTGAAGGCAAGAGGGACAGAGGAAACCAACGCATAACCTACCTAGCGAGCTTGAGTAAATGGATGACGGAACAAAAGATAAATTTTATTAAGAGCTACAGATGATATGAAATTGTAGAGGGCTTGGAAAATTTGATACTCACAAGACAGATTGAAGGCAAGAGGGACAGAGGAAACCAACGCATAACCTACCTAGCGAGCTTGAGTAAATGGATGACGGAACAAAAGATAAATTTTATTAAGAGCTACAGATGATATGAAATTGTAGAGGGCTTGGAAAATTTGATACTCACAAGACAGATTGAAGGCAAGAGGGACAGAGGAAACCAACGCATAACCTACCTAGCGAGCTTGAGTAAATGGATGACGGAACAAAAGATAAATTTTATTAAGAGCTACAGATGATATGAAATTGTAGAGGGCTTGGAAAATTTGATACTCACAAGACAGATTGAAGGCAAGAGGGACAGAGGAAATCAGCGCATAACCTACCTAGCGAGCTTAGCTGTGTACATGAAACTATTTTAATATCTGGAAAATGTTTTAACAGAGGACGAAAGTGTGGCCCCATAATAGCAAGCCACATTAGGACAGTGAAAGAAGAAACCTGAAAATTTCGTTAGAAATGAAGAATGGTGTACTGAACTCTTATGTAATATCGGTCCACCTATATGGCAATGAATGCTGGATAATTTCCTCAGAGAGAGACTTGAAGCAACAGAATTTTGATTCTACAGAAGGATGTTATGAATACCATGGACTGAACATATGATCAATGAAGAAGTTTTAGAGAAAATTCAAACAAAAATGACATACTTAATATCAGAAAGATATTGCTGAAATCTCTAGAGCACATAATGAGGAAAGAAGGCTTGTAAAATTTGATACCCACTGGACATATTGAAGGCAAAAATGACAGGGGAAAATAGCACAAACCTTCGTAACGGACTTGTGTAAATGGATGACCGAACACGGTTTAGATAAGGTAGCAAAAAGACAAAATTTACTAATAGCTAAAAAAGTCAGGAAATTGTGGGAAGCTATGATCGCCAGTATCCTGAAGGGGCATGCCACATAGAAGAAGAAGAAGAAGAAGAAGAAGAAGAAGAAGAAGAAGAAGAAGAAGAAGAAGAAGAAGAAGATATCAAAGGCAAATTTTAATAGTTAAAAGTAGAATAACGGTGAGTATCTTCGCTAAGGTATGATTTGTTCACACGAAATAACTAGTGGCTTTTACTTTTGATCATGTGACAGCAAGCCTCCTTAATAGCCAAGCAACCTTCCAGCTGATTTTAGTTAATGCTGCGTTATGTGCATTTTCTCTTCTTACCAGTTTATTCGACCTTTCCGCCTTCTTCCGAAGACGATGTTGAGGTATTAACCCGGCTTGATTGTATCGACTGCTTTCTTCGCAAGAGTTCGGGTTTCTCTTAGAAATTATGCCCGACTAAGATAAGTCGAATAAGGGAATTTCTCTTTCTTTCAAGTCGTGATAGCCGGCTACTTTTATGAGCATCGTTTCGGCCATGATCTTTATTTTGATTATTCAACGTTCGTTCAGTTCTCTGTATAGCCCACTGTGGGCTTTTTTGAGCGCCATGTCCGCTTGATGACTACAATGGCTCGCTTAAATCATCAATACACTTAACAAAAGGTCACAGAGATTACCCCAATTGTAACCGTAGTGGTAATGGCCAGAATGGTGGAACATGGAGGGGGAAGATGTCCATAGAGACAGTTTAAGTCCAAGAGATGACAGTGACGTTGATTACTCCGGACGAAAATGACAAAACCTATAATGACGATTATTCATTGAATAAACTACAAAAACGGAAATAGTGAAAACTTAGACGAAGAAAGCATTGATGTATTTAATGGAAAAAATGTGATGTAACAAAAAGCGGCTTACCCTTCTTGACAGATTGATCTTAGGGAATACATTAATCTATATCAGAGGCTTTTCCTATATGGCAGTGATTGCTGGAAATCTCCTCACAGATGAAGAAGAAACTGGAACATCAGAAATGCAGTTCTACAGAAGGATGCTGAGAATATCATAGCCTGAACATGTGAATGTGAGTAATACCAAAGTTCTAGAGACAATGGAAACAATATGGACACCTATACTTAATATCAGAAAGAGACCGTTGAAAGCTCTATGGTAGATAATGAGGAAAGTGGGCTTGGAAAATTCGATACGCACAGGACATACTGAAGGCAAGAGAGACAGAGGAAAACAATTCATGACCTACTTGGCGTGTGAATGGATGGTGAAGCAGGGTTTGGGACAGTCAGTTATGTTCCATGCGTGATACACACTTTGGCGATCATGTATCTATCGATACATGGCAGATGAGGCTGATTTTTCCCGCAGTAACAGCGGTAGACCAGTTGTCATCCAAGGATATAGAACCCGGTTTGTCCTGCTATTTATCCATAGCAGAGGGGAGAAGAAGAGGATTCATACATTTCCCAAGGGTATTAGCACGTAAGTGAATGTAATGGATTCGACTGGAATTCGAACTCGGCTCTACGATTCCTTAATCCGAGCCGCTATCCATAACTCCACCGTGAAGATAACCCAAAGACAAAATTTATTAAGAGACACAAAAGACAAAATTTATTAAGAGACACAAAAGACAGGAATTTGTGGAGAGTCATGATCCCAATGTCCTGAAGATATCAGAGGCAAAATTTAATTCCTTCTCCGCCAATTATTTTTGGAAAAACGTTTCATTTTCAGACGATTTTTTTTATTTGTTTTTAATATAGTAACTAAGAAACTGAGGCACCTTGAAGTACCCGAGCGGTGGCCCACTCCTCTGCTAGATGTATGAGTTGACAATTGGACTCATTTCAGGCTCACAAAGGCATAAAAAGAATCAAGATCGACTAAGAAACATTGGCGTGTGAATGGATGGTGAAGCAGGGTTTGGGACAGTCAGTTATGTTCCATGCGTGATACACACTTTGGCGATCATGTATCTATTGAATAGAAAGAATCAAGATCGACTAAGAAACATATGCACCTTGAAGCACCCGAGCGGTGGCTAGCACCTCTACTAGATGTATGAGTTGACAATTGAACCCGTTTCATGATCAGAAGGGAATAGAAAGAATCAAGATCGACGTATAACGACGCCTGTAGTTGGTTTTTGAACGTGTCTATCCGTCCATGTCTGAAAAAGTCACTTTCGTATATACACCTCTGCATCGGGAAGGGTTCAATAGTTGAAAGTGAAATAACAGCGAGTATCTTCGCTAAGTTATGATTTGTTCACACAAAATAACTAGTAGCCTTTACTTTAGATCATGTGACAGCAAGCCTTCTCAATAGTCAAGCAACTTTCGAGCTGATTTTAGTTAATGCTGTATTATGGACTGTATCTCTTCTTACCAAATTATTTGACCTTTCCGACTTTTTTTTATTTATTTTTTTCTTCTAGGTCCTCCAAGACTGACCGATCCGCTTCTAAATTACGCTGCAATTCCAAATCGGACTTTGTTTTGTTAGAAATGGTGCTTTTCTTGGCCTTGAGAATCTTAGGTTAGTTGAGTTCTTCAACTCTCTCCACAATGTCCAACTTTTAGACCACTTGGAAAAACACTGATAGCCTTCATCAGTTTAATGTTGCCAAATATCAAAATCTTTTATCTGGTGCTTTGTTACCTTGTTCAAAAGAAATTGATGGTGCCAAGTGAAAGTTCGAACAAGACCTTCGGTCTACCGGGCACAAAACACAACGACATTTTGATCTCGCCGACACATTCTCTTGATTTCAATCTACGTTTGAAGTTTAGTTGCTCTTATAAATGTACACCACATTGTAAATTCAAAAGATTGATATTTCTTGTAGACAATGAGAAAAAACAGCTGGAAATAATCTAACACCGTACCGTCGACGTCGTCAGCAGCAGCTTTATCTCGTGTCCAAGAATTTAATTTCTTCTTTGCTGATAGCCTCCTTTATGATGGTTGGCGTTGACGACTAAATTCGTCGCCAACGTGCAGAATTTTGCTTTTGATAATAAAGATTTACTGATACAATTCCTCGTAATTAACTCATAGCTGGTGGAAGAAGTGGTGGATTCATGCCTTTCTCAAGGGTATTTGCGCATATGTGAATGTAACGAATCCGACCGGAATTCGAACTCGTCTCTCCAATTCCGATCCGTTACCCATTACACCATCCGCACATTCAAGCTTCCAGTACCTTGTATTTACAAGGTACTGACCAGGATCGACGTTGCTTAACTTCGGCGATCGTACGAGAACTGGAATTTCAAAATGTTATGCTCGTAAGCCGTGAATGAAAAAATTTAGCGTCTGAACAGTGAATAACAAAATTATACTAGCTTGGGTTTTGAGGTATTGCAAGTTACAAGCCATTTTTTTCGTATTGAGGTGTGAAAGCGAGATCAGAGGACGGCGAGGTAGGAAGAGAACGAGTTCGGATGAGAGGTAGGTCAGAGCCGAGCGAGGTTGGAGAACGAGGTCAAAGGAGAACGAGGTCAAAGGAGAACGAGGTCAGAGGAGAACGAGGTCAGAGGAGACGGAGGTCAGAGGAGAGCGAAGTCGAGGTAGAGCTAAGTCGGAGGAGAGCTAGGTCAGCGAGGTTAGAAGAGAGCGAGGTCAGAGGAAAGCGAGGTCAGAGAAGAGCTTTGTAGGAGGAGAGCAAGGTAGGAGTAGAGCTAGGTCAGAAGAGAGTGAGGTCAGAGGAGAGCGAAATCGAGGGAGAGTTAGGTCCGAGGAGAGCTAGGTCGGAGGAGAACTAGGTTAGAGAGTGAGGTTAGAGGAGAGCGAAGTCGAGGGGTAGGATTAGGTCGGAGGAGAGCTAGGTCAGCGAGGTAAGAGGAGAGTGAAGTCACAGGAGAGCGAGGTCGGAGGAGAGCTAGGTCAGAGGAGAGCTTGGTTAGAGGAGGGCGAAATCAGAGGAGAGATCAGCTGCCAGGTTCCAATATTTTTGCCTCTTGGAAGCGCATCCATAAACAGGAGTATCATCTGCGTAGATGTTTATTAATGATCTGAGAATGAGCCTAGGTAAATCGTTAACTTTAAAAAAATAAAGCAGAGAGTAGAACAGAAGAGACAACCTTGGAGGATGTTGCATTGATCTTATGATATGAGTGGGGGGGGGAGAACGGGGCTCGTCTGAACATTTGCCATGGAAATAGCGATAGAATAGCGATAGGCTTGCAGCGCTGCGTCTGCGGGAAATATTCTGCTGAGTGAAAATTAAGTCTTCTCTTCTAAGACTGCGTAACCGATGTTGAACTCTATCAAGGTTGGAATGGGAGGATTGAGCAGCTGCAGGAATTATTTTTTAATCAATTCACTTCAAGCAAGTCGATAATGCCACTAAGATGCAAGGAACTGTTGGGAGTGAAAGAGAATGAAAAAGACTAAAATGAACCGGAAACCCAATTCTAAGCAGGAAACAAGGGATACACCTTCTACTCCTGGTCAAAACACTGTGGAGGAGTGTGAAACGAAAGATAGGCGAATCTATATGGCAGTAATAGTCCAATTTTGGTCTCATCTGACTCTTGTATAGATAAAACAGGTGAGACAATTCTCTGGTGTGAGATAGTGAGCTATGCTTTCTTTGAGCATCTTTAGCAATGAATTGTCTACATGCGTTCCTCTTGGGGTCTGGATTGAACTTGAGACCCAGTAGACATTGAAAATATGGAGTCTCGTTGTTAATCTTGACTGGTAAAAACTGTGTATCGGAATTTTATTTATTTTTTGGTTGTACTACTTACCAACCTTCTGCAGGTTATTTAAAGCCAGAAACCTTTTTTTAATTGTAAGAATTTTTTGGATGTAATGATTTACTAAGACAAGTCCTACTAATTAACCCATAGGTGGGGGAGAAGAGGTGGATTCATACCTTTCCCAAGGGCATTTGTGCGTAATCTGCAAAAATTTAAATGCAATGTCAATCGATATCTACTGTCCACGTGATTACTCTCTTTCTGCTCATCATCAATGTTCCTGTTCCTAATTCTTCCACACCCTGTAATCCTTTATGCTTTAGTGGCATTACTATCCTGATTGGAGTGATTCAAAAAAATTACAGCGCCTAATATTCCCAAGCGGTGGTCCATCTAATTATTGACCGGGGTCGATGTGGCTTAACTTCAGTGATCGTACTAGCTCTGGTGTTTCAACGTGATATGGTCGAAAGCCTATTACCCCTCCCGCACATTCAAGTTGATAGCATCTAGCATTCCCATGTGGTCACCAACCTAGATACTGATCTGGGTCTACGTTGCTTAACTTCGGTGATCGTACAGTGTTTCAACGGGATATGGCCGTAAGCTCCCTGAACAGTAATGGTGAAACGATATTAGCTTGCTTTTGTTCCTTTAAAAGCATTTTTTAGACCAAGGTTTTTCTTCCTTTCGCCAGTCATTTGCGTGATTTTTGCTTCCAACAGTAACTCTTGAGCTTGTCTTAACATGTATGTTTGTGAATCTATTGGGACAGAACTGCTAAATTCAATCCTTGCCTTTGTGCTTTCTCGATTGGCATTTTCTGCAGGGTTCTTCTTTCTGTTTATTTCAAGCTCTTGTGCAGCCTTTGATCACGCACAATGCGTTTTTCAAGATGATCAAACACTCCGCCTTTTTACTGCGTTCCTGCATCGTTATAAGCTTCCCTCAAACCAATGTCTTGTCTCTAACGTAGTCAGATTTTCAGTTTTGTATCGTGTTTTTTCTGTTTATTTCTTTATTAAAGTTATTATTATTGGAACTTATACTAAGTTCGACGCTTCACGGTATCTTCCTTTTATTTTCTATTCAATTTTCAGCTACGAAAAATGGCGTAAATGTTACGCCAAAGAGAAACAAATCGGTTGGCTTTCTTTCGAAATTCATTATATCGATTTTATAAAAGTGACGGTATCTTCAGCTGGCAAACCGAATTCCACTCCTGTAAAGGAATTTTGCCAATGCGACTGGTTATGCAAACAAGTGAAATAAGTTCTATCGTTCTCAGCTGACATAGTGGAAAGGCTATATTGAATGCATTGCTAGGTCAGTTGCAAAAAAAAAGTTGGTTCACTGTGTCGGGCTAGACAATTTTTCTCTCCAGAGTCTATCTTACATATCTATAAGTCTACCATTCGTCCATACTTTGAATATTGCTGCCACATATTATCCCGTTCCTCTGCTATTTACCTTGAGCTCCTTGATAAAATCCAAAGAAGAACCAGCAATATTATAGGTCATGATCTGGCGGCTCGGCTTCAGTCACTTTCCCATCGGTATAAGGTTGGCTCCATGTGCCTTTTCTAGAAATACTTTCATGGTAATTGTTCAGATGAGCTCTTCGCTATGGTACCTAGACTTTATGAATTTAAGCACAGTGCTAGACTGGCGTCGAGATCTCATCAATTTACAGATGAGCTGCCTAGATGTAACCGTAAATTCTTTGCTAACAGTTTCTTATCTCGCACTTTTCGCTTGTGGAACTTTCTTCCATCTCAATACTTTCCAGTCAACTGCAAAAGTTTAAATGTAATGTCAATCGCTATCTACTGTCCTCCTGATTACTATTTCCTCTCCCTGCCCATTATTGATGTTTCTGTTTCTTATTTCTTCCACACCCTGTAATCCCTTGGGTCGTAGTGGCTTTTCTGCCTTGCATACGGTGAAACGAACTTTAAAAAAATAATGGAAGAACGAAGGAAATGGCACCATGGAAAAATAACCAGTTCTTCGCACAAATAAACCTCTGTTTCAGGTATTATTCTTTTCTTTACTAAAACTTTTAAAGGTAAATCCCTAAACACCATTCAAAGAAACACACGTGATCATGCTGCCGGAAAGTAACAAATGATGTTACTATCTACCCCTTCCATTAATTCTATTAATCCTAGTAGTCGTAAAAAGCATATTTGGAAAGAGTCATATTGTCGGAGTTAGCTCCTCCTCAGTTCCTTAATCCTTCAACAGGGGTCTCTCTCGCCCTGGCTATAAATACTGGCTGACCCTTCTTTCACTCTCTCTTTTTCGACTCAGGCTTCGGGCCACAACCTCGCGCGGAGACGAGGAAAAACTTTCTCTTTTTCACTTAGGCCAATATGTGACATCTCGCAGATACAGCGTTTCCCATATTCTGGGAACACGCTAAGGACAATACACGTACGTACGGACACTCAACACAACATACACACATAACTTCTCCATACAAACACTATGTAACTTTTCATGTCTTCGTGTATTAATATGTTTGTTTACCCATAATATATATTTGTTTACCCATGTATATCGGTCTTATTTGTTTTCTTTGTCTTCTTTGGACTTAATATAATGTCCGACATTCTCGTGTAGCTGGACCGGCCAGCAGGAAAGTTTAACCTTCTGATATCTCTTCACATTTTACCCTCAACGGTCCGCTACAATATCATGCGAAATTGGATACAACCAGTGAATCAGACTGAACCATTTAGTGGGACATATACAGAAAAAAAACAATTTATAGCAAACAAATAATAAGCAAGAAATGTACAACTGAGGTTTGCGTATAAAATATCCCTACCCGAAATGTACAAGTGTTTGAGGGTATTTTAGGACGATGAAATGTGCCATTGTTGTGAAGGCCGCATTTTGGGAGACGTTAACACATCTTTCTATATGGCAATGCAAAAAGGCCCGGCTTCGTTACCAATGTCGGAGTTAGAAAAAAGAGAACGAAAGGACATTTACTGCTTCATTTTATTTTTAAGAGAGAGACAGACAGACAGACAAAGAGACAGAGAGATAGAGAGATAATATTGAAACAAGGGCGATTGTTTTCCGTGTCGTTTACGAAAACTTTACTTTCTGTTGGCATCGTTCGCTTTACGATTTACTTGAAGAAGGAAAGAAAGTAGTTAAGGTCGTAAAGCGTTACCTTTTCTTACCTACATTTTTATATAAAACAGACATGTAGAACAGCTTTTAAAAAAGATTTATCAACACCAATTCGCAATGGCGAGGAGAATCTGTCGAAATCTCACGACGCTGAATCTTTGGTATTTACGTCGAATCAAGCGCGTCAGAATATCTCCGCGTGATGATAAAAATAACTCATGAGAATGAATGGCATCTTTCAAATTTGCATCCTCACACCGCAGCTCAAAATAAACGTTAAAGTTGTTCAAGAGCCCAGTCTTCTGATTCAAACCAACTGAAGTGGATAAAGAAGGAGTTTTCTTGCTCAAAAGTGCTTCCGCTTCTCTTTTCTTTTCCTCCATATTAAAAATACGTAGGAAAAGATCGTTAGCTTTCACGTTCCTCTCTCTCTCTCTCTCTCTCTCTCTCTCTCTCTCTCTCTCTCTCTCTCTCTCTCTCTCTAGTTTTATGCCCTATTTATTGTGTTGGAACAAAAAGGTTGGTAGTATTTATTTTAATAAGTGACGTTTGAACACGTGATTTCGTTCTACACACTGCTGAAATTAACGACATACACAATTGATTTTACAAATGCCACCCTAATTTAAAAAAAAAAACAAAACATAATTCCTTACGCTCAAAAAATTCGAGGGACTACTAATAACAATATTACCAACTATAAACTAGGACTACTAATAACAATATTACCAACTATAAACACACATCAAAAACATATTACATCACCAAGCTTTATTGAACCCTTTCTTAAAGAATCTAACGTATAAAACGGACGGCGTGTACGTAAAAACGTTCCCAAATCAACGTGAGAAAATGCAACAAATATGTCTACTAGATAAACACACACTTACGGATATACATTATGATCTGAATCCCACATACACAAACTAGAATTAATATACACTTACATACATAAAGCAGTATTTACTGTTTTTCATAGAGGGTTGGAATTCGTTCATTTCTTGGAACTTCAAAAGGACGCATCGTCTCTCCTTGAATTCGGAACGTCATAAATTATACTAGCGTTTGTTTAACAAGTTGAATTCACGTGAAACATGATTAATCAATGAAAGTCAAACAACACAGAAGGAAAAAATATCAGAATTTCTTTCTTTTTTTCCTGCATATCTCTTTCTCTGGTGGTGCATTAATAAAAATGAAACATGTTCAACTGATAAACGTTTCCTATTTATTCTTTATCTTATCATACATATTCTGAAAGGTGACGTTTCAACACGTTTTTCTATGATTCATGTATGGATTGTGAATTTTGAATGTTTTTACATTAAAAGTGAAAATGAGATGAATTTTCATCATTTGATGCTCTTTTATTACAAGAAAAAGAAAATCACTGTACAAACAGCAAAAAAAAAAAGATGTGCCGTTTATGAAGATGGTGCCATAGCTGAAAATACTGTCCATAAGTGGTTCGTTAGGTTCAGAAGTGGAGATTTTGAGCTGAGAAGATCGAGAATGTTTCGGCAGGCCCATAGACTTTGATGAAACGTTAAGAAACAGCAACTGGTCATATCCAGACTTTAGAAAAACAATACAGAACAAATACACCCGTTTTTTTTTTCCTTTTAAATAGATACTAGCAGGATTTGCCCGCTCGCTATAGCTTCGCAAAGTAAGATATATTTACTATTTGAAATATTTGAAACAAAATTTTTAAATGAACCTTTCATTCATAAATTGACTTGTTATAGTTAAGGAATGTTTTACAAATAGATGCCAACTTTTTGAAGGCCAAGTAAAATGCAAATTTCAAACACTTTTCTGCACTATATAAGACAATATTCCTAAACAGAATTATTTTTTTATATGAAAATCAAAACAATCCTCGAATAAAAGAACACTAGGGAAGGACAGTTAATTAATGAAATATACTTTTTTAAAATCAATATGCAAATTGAAGAGTGATATCACCTAACCACCACAAGGATCCATCCCTGCATCCCATTAGAATGTCTGAAGACCAACTTCTCGAGAGCTCCTCTCTGCGGCTGCTCGGTCTCACGCTGTCCGCTGATCTGAGATGGAACAAATACATCGAGTCAGTTGCATCATCCACCGCAAGAAAAGTTGGTTCCCTGTGCCGAGCCAGGAAATGTTTCTCCCCGGAATCGATCCTGCAAGTTTATAAATCGACCATTCGCCCTTGCATGGAGTATTGCTGCCATATATGGTCTGGGGCCTCTGCTGTTTGCCTCAGGGTTCTTGATAAGATCCAGAGACGGATATGCAATGTGATTGGCCCTGATCTGTCATCTCGTCTGCAGTCGCTCTCTCACAGACGCGATGTTGCATCGCTCTGCCTTTTTTTACAAGTACTTTCACGGCAATTGCTCCGAGGAGTTGCTTTCGCTTGTCCCTAGGCTTCGTGAATTTAAACGTCCTACGAGGCTGGCATCCCGTTCCCACCCCTTCACCGTTGAAACTGTTAGATGTAGACGTCTCTTCTACTCCAATAGCTTCATGTCTCGCACATCTCGCCTATGGAACTCCCTTCCCTATTACTGTTTCCCTGACAAATACAATCTCCAACGGTTTAAGTGTAGCGTCAATCGACATCTCCAGATGCCTTGATCTATCCACTTCCCTTCTCCATATCCTTTCATCTTTCATTCCTATCTGCTCTCGCTCCAAATCTTCTGTAACCCCCTTGCCTTGACCGACCCACTGTCTTTCTCTTTCTCCACATCCTCTCCTTTACCACTCCTATCTGCTTTTCCTCCAACCCTTCTATAACCCCTTGCGTGATAGTGGCCTCCAGCCTTGCTTGGGGTGATACGCTTAAAAAAAAAAAAAAAAAAAAGTAGATAATATATAATACAGATATTGAGCTTTTCGCGTATAAATTACTATAAAGTAATTTGTACGCATTATTTATCATCTTGGACAGAGTGCGCTCAGGGGCTTCTCTGTCAAAGGACAGAGGGGTAACTGAGAAAATTATACTCAGAGGTACCCAGTCCTGGGGAACAGCTACCCGAGGCTGCGCCCTCCCATTGCACCAGAGGGAGGGATCGGTGCTCGCACCGAGGCCAGCGTAACCGACGGTTGCGGGGGCTGTGGGCAATTTTTGTCCCGTGCCCGGGGGCACGCGCTCGGGTCCCCACTTTAAAAAGGCCTTGTGTCACATCTCGTCCTCGTGGGGGGGAACGAGTAAACACCGTATAAATTACTATTAAAGTAAATTTTAACCCCAGAATTCGTTGGAAAACTGTGCTCCACTTACGCATTTTTTCATATAGATTCCATAATATCGGTATTACTTAATTAGCTATTATGTTTCTCTAAATGTTCAATGTATAGCCAATTCTAATTTTTATTTTCCCATCTTTACACTATATTAATTTTATCTTATAAATTGTCCCCTGTTCTGTCACGCATGAAATAAAAATAATTGTACGGAAAATAAGGATCTACGTATATCAAATCGTCTTTAAGTGGCAGCAGAAGAATTATCGTTGAACTTTTCAAAAGTAAGTTTAAACATTAATTCAATACTTAAATGCAGCGATCAATTTTGAGTTCTTCTGTAGTTGATTGATACCTATCACATCTACTCCTCCCTAGCTATTGTGATGATGGCCAAACCAAGAGTCCTCCACATGAGTTAGTTTAAATGCTGCTCGATGGGGCGTATTTAAGCTAGTTTATAATAAAACGTGCACTGCAATTTAGGATACAAAATAAGGGTTATCCCCTTGAACCATGAAAGCAACAATAATGGCTAGAATAGTATATTAATATATACTTTTAACCTCGCATAATCTGGCAACCCTGAATCTGAGCTCAACGAAAATTGTTCCCTGTGCCTAACTTTTCTAGGGCTTTTGAATGAGCCATGAATCATTGAAATCGCACCAGTGGGAGCAGAGTTGTTGCTTGGATACACACACACACACACACACACATGCACTGTACTTTATATATAAGATTGTTATTAATAAAATAAATTATATTGAATTTCAGGGGTACTTCGATGTGGTGTAATGGTTGGCAAGCTTGTCTCGCTAGATCAATTGCGACTGAGTAGTGAGTTCGATCATCACTGGGTGCTCCTTACTTTCGGCCTTGTGCCACATCTAAGCTACGCTTAGAAAATCACTAGTGGACTTGTGCCACATCTAAGCTACGCTTGGACAATTACTACATTGCATTTCAGACGCCATTTTCCTTTTTATTTCTGATGTAAGTCTTTTCAGATCCAAAGGAAACAAGTTTAACCTTTTTTATTTTATTTTTTCCATTTTACAAATTCTTATTGTTCACGGAAATTGAATATTCCATTTTCCTTTTATTTATGAGGAAAATGCGTTCTCAGAGTATGAGTCTAGGTAAAGCAATCTATTGGAAGTAATCCAGTAAGAAAATCATTTTGGAAGCTAAAATAGAAAATACATAAATGCGGACAGATATTTAATACATAATCTATTAAAATATCCTCTTCATGAAATATTGGGTTAGAACAACTTTCTAGCGTTTTTCAATATAAGGCGTTTAAACACCTGACTTTCTTTCACAGGTGACTTAAATTTATGGTACATATTCTGAAAGGTGATATTTCAATGGCTTTCTATATGATTCGTGTGTGAATTGAGAATTTTAAATGTTTTTACATTAAGAGAAAATAGAGGAAAATGAGATGCATTTTCGCAATTTGGTGTTTTTTTGTTTTTTTTTCCGGAAAGAAAAAAAATCACTGTCCAAACAGAAAAAAAAAACATGTGCTGCTTACGGAGATGGTGCCATTAACTGAGAGAACTTCTCAGAAGTGGAAATATTGAGATTGAAGACAAGGAACGTTCCAGCAGGCGTGCATTAGTTGATAATGACCAAATCGAGACTAATTAAACGTGATCCCGGTCAAACGACACAGGACATCGCAGAGATATTCCATAGTTAGAGCTCCTTGATAAAATCCAAAGAATCAGCAATATTATCAGCCCTGATCTGGTATCTCGGCTTTGGTCACTTTCGCACTGACGTAAAGTTGCCTCCGTTTCACATTTCTATAAATACTTTCATGGTAATTATTTGGATGAGCTCTTCGCTCTGGTGCCGAGACTCTTTGAATTTAAGTGCAATACTAGACTGGCAACGAGTTTTCCCCGATTTTCAGTTGAGTTGGCTAGATGCAACCGTAAGTTTTATGCTAACAGTTTCTTTTCTCGTTAGTGGAACTTCCTTCCGGCTCCATGCATTCCAAACAACTTCAAGTTGAAAAAAATTAAATTCAATGTCAATCGTTATCTACTGTTCTCCTGATTACTCTTCTTTTGTACTTACTCCTTAGTAATGTTACCGTTTCTAATTCTTACACACCCAGTAACCCCTTGTGTCTCAGTGGCTTTACTACCTTGCTTTAAATGAACTCGATTAATCATATATATATATATGAAGGCATATAGTTTTAAGGTGTGCTATATTTATGGGATAAAGTTCTCAATATCAGAGATAGAGCGTATGTAAATATAAATATAAAAGGTGGTCTGACGATTGCGTCTAGCATGAAACAGCCTGTCGCCTGTGAGTGTTGATTTCAATGTTCACGTGTATATATATATATATATATATATATATATATATATATATATATACACACATTAAAATGAGATATTTTTGTATTTTTTAAACTAAAAGATAAAAATATGTAGACACGATGCTTGGGCACCTCACGGAAAAAATAATAGGCATCGATTCCGATCTGTGAATCTCTGGTCAAACGTAATAAAAAGCGAACCATTTTTAAAAAAAGATCTGTTACTTGGCGATGAAAAATGGATTGTTTATAGCAATGTGGAGTGAAAAAATGTCCAGAGGAAAGCGAAAAGTGCCACTGTTAACCACTCAAAATGCCGATCTGCGTCCGATGCTGGGTATCTTGTGTATTACGAGCACTTTCCGCAAAATCAAACGTTGATTATTTTTTTTTTTACTAATGTTCACACAATACAAGGCCCAAGAGCCACACAAGGATAGAGGGTTACTGTGTGGAGTTATATTAGCATAGGGAAGAGCAAGTGTTTGGAATATAGGACTGAATTAGTTTTTTTAGAAGGAACCTGAAACCCAATCCAAAACAGGAAACACCTCTACTCCTGTTCAAAAGACTGGGAGGAGTGTGAACCAGATGATAGGCGAACGTATCTACACCTAGACAAGCAATGTTCCCAGTGGGAAAAGTGTCCGAAATTGGACCATCGAAAGGGTGTCATCTTCCATCAGGACAAAGCCAGATTCCAAGCCTGTTTGTAAACTGGTATAAGTTGGCTGGGACGTCCTTCTGCACACACTATAATGACCTGACCTTGAACCTCTGAATTACCATATTTCAGTTCCTACAAAGTTTTCTTAATGGGAAGAACTTAAATTCTCTGGAAGCCTGTAAATGCCTTTAAGCCAATCCATCACCCAGAAAGATGCCAAGTTCTGGGAGGATGGAATCATGAAGCAGCCTAAAAAATGGCATGACTGTCTTCTAGAATTAACTTTTTAAATAAGTCAGAAACTTTTGTCCTGACTTTCTTTTTGTTATTTGCTTATTGTACCATCCGGTTTCTTTTCTTTCTAAGCTTGGCTTCATAAATACTTTCTTCTTCTATTAGGCTTTATAAAAGAGAATGATTGGGCAGGACCAATTTTGTGAGAAGACACTGCCAACCGACTAAGAATATCCGCTTTCAAAATCCTGACTTTCAGCAGAAGTGTCGAATACCAGGTTCTGTCACTAATGGGCAATAAGTTACTTCTTTTTTTTATGTCTATTAGCAAACCAGCCGAATACAGATAGAAAATGAAGGAGAGTGAAAACTAAAAGAACAGAAATTGAGAAAACAGAAGATAGCAATTGACATTGCATCTACATTTTTTAAGATCAAAATTGACTGGGAAGCAAGAAGTGCGATAGAAGAAACTAAGGGGGGGGGGGTCTTAATTTTTTTTCAAGGGTGTTTTTTGTGCATAAGTGAATATAATGAACCCAACTGGAATTGGAACTTAGCTCTCTGAGTAACAATTCCTAGCCATTATCAATTACACTACCTGCACATCCAAGCTTACAACACATGGTATTCCCAAGCAGTCATTCATCTAGATACTGACCAGACTCAACACTGCTTAACTTTGGTGACAGTATGGGAACTGGTGTTTCAATGTGGTGTGGCCGTAAGCCGAAAAATAAAGAATGTCATGCCTAATAAGCCATTTGAATTAATGACAATAACTGAGGTGATCCTGCGTACAAAGCTTACTTTGGTATTTCTTAAGTTGAATTCAGTATATAATGGGGTCACCACAAATCAACTCTTCTTAGATCAAAGGTTCCTGAAGGACATTAAACACGATTCAGATCTCTAGTATTTTCTGATATTAATTATGTACTAAAATTTAATGAATTTAACTCACAGGACATGTTGAACACAAGATGGGCATGGAAAACAGAAAATAACTTACCACACACGTTAATGTAAATGCCTGCAAAACAGGGATAGTAAACAGTGATACGGGGGAAAAATGTTGCTTGGAGCTACAAAGGAGAGGAAGGTGTGGAGAACCATGATCATCCAAATTGTGAAGGGGTGTGGCCCATGAAAAAAAGAATACATAATTTAATAAACAGTTTTTTTTCAGACCACTCCACCCAAAAAAAAAAACAGAGCAATTTGATTATTCTTGTCCTAAATCAGCAGTATTTCATCTGTCAATCAATAAAAGGCCAATCTTGTTCTCTAAAAAAGCAAAAGAAAACATAAGCAATTCTTTCTGCTTTCAAAAGAATCTGGATGTGTAGGCAGTGTGATGGATATCCATGTCTAAAATGGAAGACTTTCTTTTCTTTCCCACCCACAACTGTAGGGGTTAAATAGTAGGGTAGACTGGGCTATATAGCATTGAGTGGCAACCAGTTTAAAAGAAAAAAAAGGAAAATTTCTTAATTCCAAACTCTGAAGGGACCTGGAAACCATTCCACTATTATTCTCAAGAAGTCATGGGTCATGGCAATTCACAGATAATAAAGATGAGGACTCTGGACATCCTTCATAAAACATGTCCAAAAAAAAAAAAAAAAAAAAAAAATGAAGCAAGGGAAAAAAAAATATCAAAAGAACAAAGGTAATCAAAAGACAAGATTTAAGAATTGTATTGTCTTTTACTTTATTTTTTCTAATACCCAGATATGGTGATCAGAATTCTAGGTAAAAATTTCAAAATGTCGGCTCCTCACTTACATTTCTGCACTTGAAACACAAAGCTCTGATTTTTAATGCCATTCAAGTTCAACATTGCAATTTTCAGACACTGATTAAATAGATCTGATCGTGCAACAAAGGAGGGAAGTGTTTAATTTATTCACAGGGCAGGGGTAGGAATGATGCCGACATCTATTGCTGCACAGAAATCAACAATTGTTTAATAACCCTTGTGTACACACAGGAAACTTTCTTACAAAATATTGTAACATCAATAAAACAACAAAACAAACATTTTGGCAACAAATTAGTAACAATGTTTTTTAGTTGTTGTTTACAGTTTTCAGTTGCAATATAAACATCGTATAAATACATCCATTAAAATATCTTTTTCTGGACATTTTTTTTTTTTGTGGGTACATGTTTGAGTTGACACCTCTGGGTTTTTTTTTTTATTTTCTTTAACAGAAAAATTCAACTCAACATGAGGAAGTCACAATAAATAATAATGTGCCACCCAACAAGAATTGAACCAGTATTCATTTGTACCATCAGATATCAGATTATTATTATTATTATTATTATTATTAGCTGTTTCTCTGATGGCAAAAGAGAATACAGGTTCAGGTAATCGTAGGAGGCACATTTTTCTTAAGCAGGACTACTCAATCGAGTCTGGTTGACTTTAATTTCACTGTTGAAGAAAAGAAAATGAAAAAAAGTGATATCAATTCAAACACGTGTACCAACTAAAAATAATCTTTATAGTCATAAGAAATAATATCAGATTAAAAAAAAAAATCCATTGAAAAATACATTAAAATATATAAATAGATATTTCCCATTTCTAGTAAACAAATTTATCACACAATACAATCTACAAAACAAACTGAGTGAAAGCAAGGGAATTTAATATCAACTTGAAAATATTCACAAAATATACAAAGGTTAGAAGAAACTGACTTTCTGAGCTTGTACACAGTATCTTAATTTTATTTCTTTTTTTTTTCTTGCTTTTCCCATGTTAATAAACTTACAAAAATCAATATATATTCTATCTGAAAATGGAAAGAAAATTGGAATGGAATATTTGAGACACTTTTTTTTTTTTTTTTTTTTTTGCTGTTCAATAAATTCATTATATTTTAGAAAAAATAATAGAAACAGATTTGTCTTATTTGCTTCCACTGGACTTAATATTTAAATATCATTTTCAAGATCAGTTTAAAAGATACAACCTGTTGTAAATTTATTAACAAACCTGTTTGCAAGTTTGTTTTTTTTTTGGGGGGGGGGGGGGGTCATTCAAACTGTATGTAAAAAAAAAAAAAAAATGCTGCATTTGACAGATCAATTTTCTCTATAAACTGAGAGGTCAAAGAACAGAGTAGACTCTTGTATTTTAATTACTGACTATAGCAATAATATTAACGAAACTCTCCTGAATTAGAAGGGAGCTTCCTTTCCTCTCTGCTGGCAAGTCTGATGGTTCTCAGATATGTGGAAGTGAATGCAAACTCACAATCAATGTTTCTTTTTTTTGTCTTTATTTCTATAATTTTTTATTTACTTTAAATTTAGAAACAGCAATGGTATTAAAACATCTTTATCTCTAACAAAATTTTTTTTTAATTATTTTTATTCTTGGAAACTGTATACAAAGAAAAACTTTTGTTATTATTATTTTGTTATTTCCTTGGATTTTTGTTGTATACACATTTCCTGCCAGGCCCCAACCAGAGACCTAAAATCAGAAATGGCTTCATG
>OZ038501.1:33336696-33356696 GCA_964036315.1 Acanthosepion esculentum | reverse complement strand
GAAAAAATGCCTACAGAAAAATATAAAAAATCTTACAAAAGAAAAAACCTTTCACACATGAACAAAAGTATGTTTTTTTAAATAAGTAAATAGAGAAATAAAAAAAAAAACATTGTTAAAGTGAAAAGTAAAAAAAAAATATGCCACTTTTTCTTTTTTTTTTTTTAGCAAGAAAACAAAAAAAGCTGGTGTGAAAGGTCAAAGAGCAACATCTAGAGAGGTTTGGGCTGATTTCGTTTCTCAGCCATCACTTGTTCATATGAAGGTGGAGGAACGGAGAAGTCATTCTTGTCTAACTCATTGTATTGAAAGGTACATGGCTGATTGTATACATAACTACTTTCGGCCTGCGGATATTGCATTGGGTCATTGGTACGTTCATTCACAAGTTGGGAGTGGCATCTTGTACCAGTTGCAGTGACTACATGCATGCCACCAGGAATTCTTCTTGGATTTATCATGCGAGGTGGACGTATTCTTGTGGTGATGATAGTGTCTGGAATCATTTCCTGGGACATTTGGCGTTTGCGCAAGTAACGCCTAACCATGAGAACAACTAGTGCCAAAATTAAGGCAACAAAAATTCCAAGTCCAATCAAAGAAACTGGAAAAGAAAAAAAAAATGTATTGGTAATTGCTAACTATAAAAAAATGAATTAGAAATAGTTTATTATAAAAATGCATTGGAACAAACAGTTTAAATAAAATTATAAATAATTGATAATAAAATAAGTTATTGTGACACTATGACTATAGAGAAGGATTTTATCTCAATCACTTTGTGTTTTATGGCTGGCAGCTAAAATCTTTGAAATTAGATCTTCTGAGTGGCACCCACTTAACCAAAGGGGAAGAAAAAAAAAATAAATTAAAACTTTTGGGGTTAAGTAACAACAAACCAGACATTGATGATTTCCAGTTGCTGGAAACAGTTGTGGCTTGAATTGAGGGGTCAGTTCTGTCCACCCTTAGTAGGGAACATATAATGAGGAAAGAGTGTTTGGAGAATTTGACACTTACAGGGCATATTGAAACAGCAACTAACCTACCCAATGAGCTTGTGTAAACGGATGGCAGAACAGGCAGTGGGAACGATAGTAAAAAGAAAAACATTACTAAGAGCAATAAAAGAAATAGAAAGCTGTGGAGAGTCATGATTGGCCATGTCCTGAAGGGGCACATCACATAAAAGATGAAGCTATTTATTATAGAGATACAGTGCAAAAGCCATTACTGAAAAATTTATTCACTACAGAATTAGTTATTATACAGATTTATTAACACTTATTTTCTAGGGAAATGATTTGCTATGAACTACTTTGTAGTTTGTTGGAAAAATATAGTTTCTGACTTAAAATGAAACTGCACTTCAAATTAAGTTGAAGAATTACTATAAAACCTTTACTACTTCTGTCCTATAATAATTGGTACATTTACTGCATATATGGGTATGCAAATGTAACAACTATTATGGGACAAAAGTATTTTTTTTATAAAAATCATGTACGGTTAGATTTTGCCTGTGTCCCTACCTAACGACAGTAGAATGAAATGGTCCACATTGTTAATACATAAACAATCATTATGGTATTATGCACACACACACACACACCCACCCACACGCACACGCACACACACGCACACGCACACACACACATGCACACGCACACACACACGCATCAAGAACAAATAGGAAATGTTTATCAATCTAACATGTTCAAGCTTCATCAGAGAATGAGATACGGAGAAAAAGAAATTCTGGTATTCTTACTTTTGTATCAGTTTGAAATACATTGCTTAAACAGCTTTTCACATTTTGACTCTTTAAACCAATGTTAGTATAATTTGTGGGGGTTCTGAATTCAGGGAGAGATGACACACCCGTTGAATTCAGAGCACTACAATTCATACCAATATTGGTTTAAGCTGTTGAATGTGCATGAAACCTGATTAACCAATGAAAATCAAACACAAAAGTAAAAATACCAGAATTTCTTTCTTCTTTTTCTCCATATCTCATTCTCTGATGGTGCCTTCATAAACATGAAACATGTTAGATTGATAAACGTTTCCTATTTGTTCTTTATCTTATTCTGTCAGATTCTGATCTATGTCTGATCCCAATTCATATATTTTGAACAATAAAAATTATTAAAAAAATTACAATCTTCAGACACACTGGGTTGTAGATTAATATTCTTTTGTTTTTATTATTATTATTTCGTTTAGATTCCTCAACTAGTTTCAACCAACATGGCCATCATCAGGAGAAACAATATTTCTGCTTGCTGGTAGCAGTGAACTACAGAAATGAATGCCTTGATGGAGAAAATGAACTTTTGTCTGTAGTTTTCATTTGTTTTTTATCTTTTTAACATGAATTTTTTAACATTCCTTGTGTTGGTCAAACAGTCTCTTTTAAGTTGTTATTTCAGATAAGAGCTGGATGGATTCATGCTGCTCTGATATATATATATATATATATTGATTTACTAAGTCTAGTTTAGACGTGGCACAAGGCCGAAAGTATGGAGCACCCTGTGAGCATTGAAATCCCTACTCAGTCGCAATTGATCTAACAAGGCAAGCTTACTAACCATTACACCACGTTGAAGTATATAACATATATATATATATATATATATATATATACACACACACACACACAAATACACACACATACACTATGAAAAAACTTGCACCAATATTAAGTGCATATAAAAATGAAAAATCAAGGAGTATAAGCTGTCAATGATACCACACCCCACCCCACACCCCTGACAAATGGGCAGATGTTAAAACTTTTATACAATTCTATATACTTGAGGCTGGGCAACATTAGTTACAATCTTATTTCCTGCCACATTTGTAGTAACAATTGTCATCAACTAACATTTCACATTATCAAGAGTCAGTTGAACAGACCCTCAAAAAAAAAAAAAAAAAAATTATGGAATTATCTAAATAATCTAATATATCCGATTAATTAGATTATCTTAAAACTGTGTCAAATTATCCAAACATGTGAAAAAATACTAAGTTTTCAGAATTCATTTTTATTATTAACACAAAAATTAGAAAATTATTCAAATGTTTCTCTTATTGCTCTATGTAGCTATATCTAGAGCAGGGTTTCCGACACTGAACAACATCGCATACCAGTTGGCAATTTCAACCGTTGGGTAGGCAATGAGTAACTGAACAGAAAATAGTAGGTGATTGGAAATTTTGGTGGACGATATATGATTTTCAGTATTGAAAAGGTATATCAACATATGCTACCTGAAAAAAATTTTCAAAGGAGATATGCAAAGAAGCTGTATAAAAAAATACAGGTGGCTAATTGGGAATAAATGGGTCACATTCCTAGATAAGATATAAATATCCCTGCTAAGGATCATTAACAAAGTAGTGTATGTTCTTTTTAATTAAGAACAAAAATCATTTAGATTTTGGTCAACACTTGCAATACTAAGCTTGACCATAAAACTAAATTATATATAAAGTTTTCAATGGTTAAGTTTGCTTTTGTTTGTTCTTTAATATGGTAGTAACAGCAAGAGCAGCTGCCATATAAGTCATTGTTATTTGTTACCTCCCTTTGGTATTTTTTACTAACCCATGAAGTCAGTTTATGAACCAGTAAGAAACTTGTATAAAATAAAATTTTGGTATGCTTTTGAATATTTAGCAGACAAGTGGACGATAAAAATTTTTTCCATGTGTAAATGGATGATGATACAGAAGAACGGTTGTGAATCTTTGGTCTAGAGTATGAAATTCAAGTGAATTTAGCAAAATGACAGAGAATTTTACAAAGTAGATGTCTTGCTGAAAATGTTATTTATACAGAAATTTTATACAGATAACTTCTATAACAACTTACTTATCTCTGTTAATAGAACAGGTAGTTGGCTAATAAAACTAAATACATTTTTGAGTTAGTTTAAAAATAAACCTTGTTAAAAACTCTTATTTCCAACACATTTAACCTCAGAAAGCAAGTTATATTTTGCAGACTGCATCAGATATCAGCTGAAAACAATTTGTTAGAATTCAGTGGATTTTTTTAACATTTTAGTTTTAATAAAAATAACCATTACTACAGAAATTAATGTAATTTACTGTTTAAAAAAAAGCCTTAGAGATATTTTACTACATTTTTGTGAACAATAAAAAGGGCAAACATGGACCTTCATGCCTGCAAAAAAAACAGTGTCAAAAGGACAGTTTCTTCATTGACATTGCTACTATTTTAACTACCTTCATTACTCAGCAATGTTTATTGTTTTAAAAAGTGATGATTAGAATTGTAATAAAACCTAAACATATGAAAATGAGAACTGATAAAAAAAATAATAAACACTATTTATTTATTAGATTGTTTATTGGAATGGTTAGCAAAACATCAGCTAATTGCCAATTGATTTAAACTTTATAAAATGGCAAATAATAAGGATTTCCTTATAGTTCGTTCACATATTTTAATACTTTTGTAAATGTTTATAAATCTATGAATAAAAAATTGTTTTCATATTTATTTCTTTATAAATTGGTTAATAATAAATATTGCATTGTATTAGTCTTTAGAATGTTGTAAATATAAAATTATTCTTGTAAATAAACAATCTAAGAAATAGTGTTTAATATCCTTGTAAATCCTCAAGAACAAAAAAAATGGTATAAATTCAGTTTCATTATGTTTAGGTTTTATTACAATTCTAATCATCATTTTTTAAAACAATAAACATTGCCGAGGGGTGAAGGTACTTAAAACAATAGCAGTGTGAAGGGAAAAACTGTCCTTTTTTTTGTGGGCATGAAGGTCCAGGTTTGCCAACAACAGTTTCTTACTTTGAGTTATTTTCACACTTATCATCCTGGCATCAATTTAAACTGACATTTTCATTTTCTTCCCCCACCTCATATATCTATATAATTATCAATTATAATTTTGGAAAATGAAAATTCCACTGAAATATACTAAAAAATTTCTATGCTTTCATCTGATGCCAAGAAAATGTTAGCTTTATACAAAATGACCACAATATATATATAAAAAAAAAAGAAAGTACTATTTTAACCAACAGAAACTGCTTTCAAGCAAGATGAAAATCAGTAGTCTGGAACTTAACCTTTATCACTCTGTATGCTATACAAAAAGTTTTTATCCTTCCACTGAAGATGACTGATCACTGAACAATAGTAAGTTTAAATTTCATAGTTGTGTTGTCATATCTTATTATGGCAACAGGAAACAACCTTGAGTGAAATTAACAATAAGGATACTGCAATTGAGATGCCTTGAAAAAAACGCAGTGGAAAGGGAAGTAATATTAATAATGCAGAGTGCTAAAATGTTAAATATATATATATATATATATATATATATATATGAAAAAAACTGAGTGGGACAAAATTTTAATAAAGCTATAAAAGCAAACATATTAAAAGCAATATACTAAGAAGATGAGCCTATACTTTCGGCCTTGTGCCACATCGAAGCTACACTTGGAAAATCACTATACTAAGAAGAGGAAAAGCAAGGAAAAATACAGTGTATATATAATTAGCATAAAATAAAACAGGATAAATGAGTAATAAAAAAAAAAAGGAAAAGCTAACTGGTTGTTGTTCTTCACTTTTCAGGGTCCTAGTTGAAGTATAAAAGATTTTTTGATTACTTAGTATTTTTATTATTCATTTTGGATTAGGTTTTCTTTCATTCTATTTTGTTGTTTTTTATCAACCTTTATCACTCTGTATGCGACTTCATATGCTGTACAAATTTTTTTTATCCTGCCACTGAAGGTGACTCTGATCTCCAAACAATACTGTGTTTGAATTTCATAAACACGTTGTCATATCCTGCTAAGGCAACAAAAAACAACTTTGAGTGAAATTAACAATAAGGATGCTGCAATTGAGATGCCTTGAAAAGAAATGCAGTAGAAAGGGAAGTAATATTAATAATGCAGAATGCTGAAGGTTAACGTAGAGAGCCAATTCAAATATCTTGGCTCTGTTAGCAGCAAAGAGTGTTTCAGAATAGAAAGGATTTTAAGAGTAGTACAAATGATGGCAGCTGGTGCAAAACTAAGACAAGAATATCCGCATTGAAATGAAATATTAGACTAATATGGACATTTGCTCTCTCAGTCTTTCTTTAAACTTATGCATTTTGGATACTGACAGAAGAATTACAGTGAAGAATCCAAGCATTAGCAGCAAGGTGCGACAGATCTATTCTAGGCATCTCCTACAGTGACCACATTATAAATGATGCAATGTGAGAAACAGGACTATTAAAAGATCTCGTAAGAAGGGAAAGTTGAAATGGTTTCACCACGTCATAAATGCCAACAATCTTTCTACTGCCATCCTACGAGGTACCACTTTAGGCAAAAGATGAAAAAGCAGACAGAGGTAATAAAAAAAAAAAAATTTTTTAAAAATGGATGATAACATCACCGAGTGGACTGGAAGATCATTCACAGAGATTCAGACAAATGGAGGGAGCTGTGCAGCAACATTACAACCACACCCATGGTATGGTCATCTCACAAGAGCCAACAATCTTTCCACCAACATCATACAAAGTCCCACCTTAGGCAAAAGATGAAGAGGCAGGCAGAGGTAAAACAAAATGGGCTAACAACATCACCGAGTCGATTGGAAGCACACGATCGGGATATATATATACAAAAGATGCCAGGTCGTCAGCAGTGCAAACCTGTGACCACACCCGGGGATGAGGATGATGATGATGATGATTTGGCTGATATATTTATTTGCATTTTTGTATTGTCTGAAATTCTCAGATCATTATCCTTCAGAGTCTGTCTATATTTCTGAGATGAGGTATTATGTACAGTATTTACATTAGTCGGACTATTGTTCTCATCTTTGTCGCTATTTTTGTCACAACGTTTCGGCCGTTGTACGCTCCGGCCTTCTTCAGGTGGTTGGAATTTTGAACCGAACCCTTTATTTCGATCACTGGGGTAGACTGTTCTAGTTCCACGAGCCATGTTTGATGGATGTCAGTTATCAGTTATCTCCTGCTAATTTTCCCTCTGAAAGTTCTCCACTGCCTGAACCGGGTATTGAACTTACACTCTTTGGGTCTGTCACTGGATCTAACCAACGCCTTTATCCTTGAGGACATCTGGGTATGAATTTCTGAGTATTATAAACCTAATTTTTCAGCAACGATTTTTTACCAGTACTCATATTGCAATTTTGCTGTTATCATTGCGTGTTTTTACCAGATCTCATAAAAAGTTGCAATATGAGATCTGGTAAAAACACGCAATGATAACAGCAAAATTGCAATATGAGTACTGGTAAAAAATCGTTGCTGAAAAATTAGGTTTATAATACTCAGAAATTCATAATTCATAGTTCTGTTTAAGAACTAGATGATATCCCTAGACATGAGTAGTGGAACGAGAAGAATCTACCCTCATAGATTAAATAATGGGCTCAGTTTGGAATTCCCTATAGGTTACTCAGATCGATATGAACCTGAGGAAGGCCAGATGAGACAATGACTGAAATGCTGTGATCAAAACAACAAAGATGAGGACAATAGTCTGAATATAAATAGTAGGAGCTGATTCAGTCATTAACTTAAGCTCAAATCTTCAACAATGCAATAAGAAAAGAATCCAAGCTTTAGCATCAGACACTACAGAACCATCCTAAGACACCATTGGACAAAAAACAGTCCCACTGAAAGACTTCATAACCACCGTCAACAAGAGAAAGTTGAAATATTATGGGCGTGTCATAAGAGCCAATAACCTTTCCACTGCCATCCTACAAGATAACACCTTAGGCAAAAGAAGAGGCAGACAAAGGGGAAAATGGGCTGACAACATAACTGAGTGGACTAGAAGATCATTTACAAAGACTCAGACATTGGCATGCAACTGAGACATATGGAGGAAGCTGGTCAGGTGCTCAGCTGTGCGGTGACTTCATGATCGATGATAAAGCAAAGTTATGTTTTAAAATTTGTGGTTCAAAATTGACATTTCTTTTCTCCCAACCGAATATTTCCTTCACTGTTGACAAATTTATTGTTCTAAAGAAACAATTTCACTCTCATACGTACAATTTCTCTCCGAACAGCGTAAATGATCCGTAGTGGGTGCCAAGACTCGTACATTTAGTTCACGGTAATATGTCCGGGCATCTTCTCCACACAAAGCAAAAGCTACATTTTCTATACACTCCATAGTTTCATGCAAGTACCTGTAATATAGGGGGAAAAAAATCAAGAAAAATTCAATCATAGGATTAGCATATTGCTATAGGAGTACAAAACAGATACAGCATCGAAAAATAAGTATAAATGAACAAGTTTCAAATTCTGGTTGTTGGATTTTGGTTCTGTACTGTACTGTTTTTTTTAGCAAATACTTAAACTATAAGAAAGGGATCTTTCACAAGCACAAGCACAAGCAGAATAGAGAGATTAAGATAAACTAGATATCAGGACTCCAGACAAACTTTTTTCACCAGTGTTCTGGAATTCAAATTCTGGTTGTTGGATTTTGGTTCTGTACTGTACCGTTTTTTTTTTTTAAGAAGGCATGAACTGAATGTTACATGATACCTTAATAAGGGTGTTATCTTATTAGAAGTAGCAATAGTAAAGTTTGAACTCCTCATTCAAATCTTACTATTCACAGTCATTGTTACTAAAAGAGAACTTTAATCAATTTTATTTGTTGGTGATTTTTGTTCTCACATTTTATTCGATCCATTCTACGGCAATTATATCTTCACTCAGTAAATAATAAAACCGTAAGAAAGAGATCTGAATAAAAGCAGAATAGAGAGATTAAGATAAACTGGAAATTAGGGTTCCTGACTAACTTTTTCACCATTGTTCTGGAACTGTCCTGAAAAACAACTTTAATCATCACCTCCACCAAAAATCTTTTTAAAACCATCCTGAAATCAAGATGTTATTGTTTTGTTTTTTTACTTTATCATTTATTGTTGTTCGTAGCATAAGAAAAACATCATTGAAATTTTTAGGAAATATTTATTTTGATCCATGCAATCATTAAACTAAAATTTCCGTGCTATGAACCCACTATTTATTTGTTTTTAATGCAATTAGTACAGGCTATAATAAAGATTTAAAAAGTTAAAACATCAACATTTTTTTAAATGAATACAAAAATAAATAGGTAAAAAAAAAAAAAAATAAAAAGTCACTACTTATTCGAATGACTGCTAAAAACCTCCCCAAAATTAGAGAAAAATCTTACAGATGTATGCTGCGATTTCTTCCTAACCAATAAAAAACAGTCGTGATACTATAGATACCCATGTAGAAGAGGAAAAGATGGTTTTTATCTCGATATCAAGTGGTTCTGTTTAATGGACCAGCAAATAGTTCTTTTTGAAGTTTCCTAAGTGGCATCCTCTTTAACCTAAGAGTAATGTGAAAGTAAAGGGGAGGATATGGATATTTTGGCAATCAAGTGACAACAAAACCAGAAATAGGGTATATCTGGGTGTTTGTCCACACTAACAGCCATGCTTGGGATCAGGGTAGTGCTAGTCCATTGTTGACGTGAGATGGACTTATTTGTCATGCAGTTCTGAAGCCTCGGTTTTCGTATTGACACACCACCATGTACGTATGCATAGATGTGCAAGGACTTGACAGGGGGAAGAGCTGATTTTGCAGAAGTTGTCCCACATAACACCTACCTACCCACCCTGACAAGGAGACGAAGCTCTGAATAAAACACATACATATGATATGGGAAACAGAGTTCACATTCTTATTTCTCAACATAGCATTTGTCTTTCATTGTGACCTTGTGAAAATGTAGCACACTCTTCCCCAACTTTTGGTGAACACTGTTGAGGACAAGATCGTAATGCAATGTTGGGTGATCATTGGCTGGTCAGGCATAAGCTTGGATGAAGATTGCATTGTATGTTTAAAGAATGGAATTCAATTTTGTACATTTTGCTTAACCATGAGCAATTATTCTATAGGTCATGAACCCAGACATGGGCTCTGTTTTAACGGCAACAAATTCGATTTTGTTTTAGACTATTTTTATTTAAACATTTAAGCCAAACCACCTTGATTAATTTTACAAGGAAATGCTCTTATTAATTAATTTTCATGCAGAACGTAAGTTTTTAATCACAGTTTAAGAATGGTGGTCTATGCATACATTTTCTGTATTATGAATATTAATGCATTTCAACTATTTATAAAATCTTTTAGTCTTTATCAAAAGATTTTCATTTACAATTTCCTGCCTCATGTGACTAAAATTTCCTTATCTTTTTTCAAATTTTCTCTTGTATTTTGAATTTAGTTTATAAGCAGAAATTATTTAGTTTATGATAAGCATAAACTTTATGATACTTTATGATAAGCAGAAACTATTTAGCTTATGATAAGCAGAAACTATTTAGCTTATGATAAGCAGAAACTATTTAGCTTATGATAAGCAGAAACTATTTAGCTTATGATAAGCAGAAACTATTTAGCTTATGATAAGCAGAAACTATTTAGCTTATGATAAGCAGAAACTATTTAGCTTATGATAAGCAGAAACTATTTAGCTTATGATAGGCAGAAACTATTTAGCTTATGATAGGCAGAAACTATTTAGCTTATGATAGGCAGAAACTATTTAGCTTATGATAGGCAGAAACTATTTAGCTTATGATAGGCAGAAACTATTTAGCTTATGATAGGCAGAAACTATTTAGCTTATGATAGGCAGAAACTATTTAGCTTATGATAGGCAGAAACTATTTAGCTTATGATAGGCAGAAACTATTTAGCTTATGATAGGCAGAAACTATTTAGCTTATGATAGGCAGAAACTATTTAGTTTATGATAGGCAGAAACTTTATGATACTTTATGATAAGTGTAAACTATTTAGCTTATGATAAGCAGAAATTGCAATGCAAAAACATTGTTAATGATTCATTCATGTTTTTTAACTAAAAATTGACAGAAAACATGTTTATTAAATCTTAATGTTTTTCATGTTTTCAAGGTAAACAATACAAATTCAATAGAAGTAGACATGTTTGCTTATGGCCCACTACACACTCCTTCCCCGTCTCTTGAACAAGAGTAAAGGTTTATTTTTTGTTTCTTGTTTCGGATTGGGTTTCCGGTTCCTTTTAAAGTCTTCGCATTCTCTCCCATTCCCAGTAATCCCTTGCATCTTAGTTGCTTTATTGCTTTGCTTGGGGTCAAATGATTAAAAAAATATAAATCTACAATTAAGTCCCTAAACGAGTTTTATTCACCAGTTTAAAAAGAAGTGCTGAAGGTGTGTGTATTTGTGTGCATGACATTTTATTTAAAAGCCCATCTTTATTGGTGAGAAGTAAGAATTTTATTTTTTCTTTTAAGAAATTAGTTGACTTTAGAATAAACAGGGTTTTAATTAAAAAAAAATTTTGTGTTATCCGAGCATGGTCCGATAAATCCTAGCCAGTCATCCACACTAATATTCTGTCATCAATGGTATGCTAATCTCAAGTGTTGCCGGATATATAAGTTTACTTACCTGCACGCCTTTTCTTTAATCATATAGTTAGTCATCAGCCTCATCTTTGTTTCATTGAATCGGTAAATGGCACTCTCCGAACATTGACCCATTTGTTTCTTGAATTCAGGCTTTTCGGTGCATGGCTTGATTTTCATTAACACTGAAACAGACAAAAGAAAAAATCTAAATTAATTGGAAGATATTCAGAGTGCCCTTCATGATGAATGCCAGTCATTCTTTCAAAAAACATTTTTATCGTAAGTTTTCTGAACATCCTAGATGAACCACTGTTCTTATTAATTTTCACTAGTTTTTTTCTTTATTTTTGCTACATTTTATTGAAATGCTCTGTTAAAGCAAACAGTAGGAATTGATAATAAAAAGAAGTCTTCTTTTATAAGCCGGTGGCAAAAATGCAAAAAGAGTCCCTGGAAAACATATCTGCCAATACCTTTTCTAATATTTTTTTCTATTTTCTTTTTAATAAATATTGATCTTTCAAATTGCCATTAATTGTAACAAATTTATTATTATTTTGCACCTGTCTGATTTCTTCTTTCCATTTTTTTTTTTTTTTATAAATATGTCTGTTTTTAAATGAAAAAAAATAAAATATAAAAATTCAAGATAAAAAAAACAATTTGCTACCAGTAATAGTGGTGTATTAAAGAGTTTTTTCTGAAAATTGCTAAATTACTTTAAAAAATATAAAATGTAAAAATATTTTTTTTAAATTTCCATGTCTAAAATGAAAACACATTTTTTTAAATTATTTAAGATCAAAACTTTTTAAATTAATTTCTTGAAAAAAGTAAAAATGATCAAAATATTTAAATGATTGTATAAGCAAATCACACAATTTGTACATAAAATAATAAAAATTGTGCAAGATTTGTTTTGCCTGATATGAATAAGCGTCAGCATCAACTGAGATGAGATTTGATTTAAAAATTCCAGTGATATAAAATCAAAACAGTTTCTATGCAGATTAGAGTTACTTCCCTTGTATAAGTAAAGTTTAAATGACATCCTCCTTGTTCGATGTGAAGTGCTACACACTAAAAAAATAAATAAATAGTTCTAATAAATATACTGGGTTGGAACAAAATTTAGTATCATTTTTCAACAGGTGATGATTTAACACATGATTTTATTTCACACGTGACCGAAAATTATGAAATATATCCATATTCTAAAATATACACTATCATATTGTTTATTGGAATGATTGACAAAACTGGCTAATTTGCAATTGATTCAAACTTTATAAATGGTAAATATCAAGTATTTCCTTATAGTTGGTTCACATAATTTAGTAAATATGAATAAAAAAGTTTTTCATATTTATTTCATTATAATTTGGTAAATGATAAATATTGCATTGTATTAGCTTTTAGAATGTTGTAAATATAAAATTATTCTTGTAAATCTAATAAAGAAATAATGTTTAATATTTTTGTTTTAAATTCTCAAGAACAAAAAATATGTATAAATTCACTTTCATCATGTTTAGATTTATTACAGTTCTAATCATCGCTTTTTAAAACAATAAACACTGCCGAGGAGTGAAGGTAGTTAAAATAATAGCGGCATGAAGGGAAAAACATTTTTCGACACTCTGTTTTGCGTGTCCAAGTTTGCCAAAAATGGATTGTTTGCAACAATGTAGAGGGGGAAAAAGGTTAATTGAGCCACCATTAACCACTCCAAAAAGCAGTTGGCATCTGGAGATGAGATGCTGTATATCTGATGTGATTGTAATGGCATTGTCTATTACAAACCCTTCCGACAAGATGTTGAATTCAGACAAATACAGTTTCCAATTAGACCATTTAAAAGTAGCAATTGATGAAAAGCATCTGGAACTGGCCAAACAGAAGGATGTTATCTTCCATCAGAAACAATGCCAGGCCTTACATAGCTTTGCAGACATGAAAGAAATTGGTTGGGACATTTGACTACACTTACTGTACACACTTGACTCTGCACCTTCAGACTACCATTTAGATTGATCCCTACAAAATTCTCTTACTGAGAAGCACTTCAATTCTCTGGAAGCTTGTAAAAAAATCACTAAGACCAGTTCATCATCCAGAAAAATTCTGTTCTGTGAATATCAAATCATGAAGCCACCTTAAAGATGATGAAAGGTAACAAAACAAAATGGCACAAATGTGGTTGAATAAATCTGTCAAAATACAGACTTTGAAATTCATTTCTGAAAAAAGGCTACAAATTTTTCTTCCAACCCAATATTCGCAGATAATCACCCAAATTCCTTTCTTTGGTCCCATCCCTATTTGATTCTATTCTTTGCTTGTACATCATCAGACAAAATCACTTCCTTTGAAAATGTTTGGAATAAATACTGAAATATTAGCAAAGCTTATTTCTCAATGGTTCATTATTTACATTATTCAGACTATTGTCTTCATCTTTGGCGCCAGATTTATTACAACATTACGGCCGTTCTACGCTCCAGCCTTCTTCAGGTGGTTGGAATGTCGAACTGGAGTAGACTGTTCTAGTTCCACATGCAGTTAATTTCCCTCCGAAAGTTCTCCACTGCCTTAGCCGGGTATTGAACTCATACTCTTTGGGTCCTGTCACTGGATCTAACTAACGCCTTTATCCACTGTGCCATGTGTCCTTGAGGACATCTGTGTATGAATTTTTAGGTATTATAAACCTAATGTTTTCAGTAAACATTTTTTACCAGTGCTCATATTGCTGCGGAAAAAAATATAAAGGGGAGACAGGTCGCCCCCTTAAGGTATGGCTTCAAGAACATCAGAAAGCTGTAACACGAGGGGAAGTGGAAAAATCAGGCGTGGCTGACCACATATGGAGAGAGAAGGGAGATCACCACTCTCTGAGGAATCAGGTTGAGATCATAGACAGAGAACACCATTGGAAAATTTGTAAACTTAAGGAATCAGCACATATGCTATACCACAAAAATTTCCTGAGCCGACCAAGCATAGAAATGAATACAATATGGGAACCAGTAATAAGGAGTGCCAGAGAAAAGTGATAATAACAACAAAAATTGCAATATGAGCTCTGGTAAAAACATTATTGATAACAGCAAAAATTGCAATATGAGCACTGGTAAAATGGTTGCTGAAGACATTAGGTTTATAATACCCGGAAATTCATACACAGATTTTCTCAAGGGCACAGTGGATAAAGGCGTTAGTTAGATCCAGTGACAGGACCCAAAGAGTCAATAGTGAGTTCAATACCCGGCTAAGGAAATTAACAGGAGATAACTGATAACTGACATCCATTAAACATGGCACATGGAACTAGAACAGTCTACCCCAGTGAGTGAAATAAAGGGTTCAGTTTGACATTCCAACCACCTGAAGAAGGCCGGAGCGTAGAACAATAGTCCGAATAATGTAAATAATGTACATAATACCTCATCTCAGAAATATAGACAGATTCTCAATTGTTAATGAAATACTGATGACAGACAATCAATCATATTACAATTCAATGTTTGTTATCAGAACAAATTTTCATGAATATTTAATTTTACAACTCTATCCCGATTACTAATCTGTTACAAGTGGTAGAATTTATTGGTTTATTGTTATTGTTCCCATGCAAAGTGAATGTGGTTGGTTAGTTTTATCACAACCAGCCAATTTAAACAATGCTGAAATAATTTGAACACAGAAAAAAAACACTGAAAAAGTTGGACAAAATCTGTAACAGTGTTGTTATTCACTCTAAAATGTTTGTCTAGGGTACCTTTTTAAAATGATTAAGTTTATTGCTGTTCTCATGTCTATGAAGAGAAAATGAACACTTGAGAATCAGAGAGGCAAACAAAATTGCACAAAAGTGGAACGTCAACAGCCAAAGCACAACAACAGAAAATAAATGTGGCCAGCATCAATTATGATTTGGGATAATTGTACAAAAAATGAGAGATTATTTTGGCATGTATTGAAGATGAAAAAACTTGCATCCACAAAAAAAAAAAAACTGCAGTTGACAGGAGACAACTAGTACAGAAGCATTATGATCATTATATATATATTTTTTCCTTGCATCAACATCACCAATGCTTGGGTAATATTGTTGCAGAGTAACTTTCCGCAGTGGAAACTGTATTTGGACTAAATTTGGTCCTAAATAGGTTCAACGTACAAAACGTTAGGAACTTGTTTTAATAAGTACTACGCAGAGTAATCTAGTTGTGGCAGCTGACTACTTTCGTATTCGACTCCCAGTCGACCCTCACTGACCCCTACTTATATTAGGTGGGAGAGTCTATTATCTATAGACTAGGTGTGTTCCACCATAACAAATATGTAACACCAACATTAAAACAGACAACGATGAGAATTGGATCAACAATCCTACAAGAATTGCAGAGAAGTACAGATGCTGTATATAAAGAAAGTCTGAAACTAACAGCTTATAAAAACAGCCGTCAATGATTTATGCCTTTTCATGGTTGGTTGGCATATCAACATCTCTATAGGTTATTTAATTCCAAAATCTAAATATTTTGAACCCAATTTTATGGCTTCAACTAAACATATTTTGAAAAGGTTTTTGAAGATCAGAGTTGACTGGAAAGCAAGCAGCCAGAAGAGAGTTCCACAAGAAAGAAGTGCGAGAAGAAATTGTTTGCACAGAACTTACAGTTCCATCTAGCCATTTCAACTGTAAAATAATGAGATTTAGTTGCCAATCTAGTACTGCAATTAAATTCATAAAGTACCAAAGAGGAAAACTGGTAAAATGGTTGCTGGAGACATTACCAGGAAAACTGTTATAGAAAAAACACAGGGAAGCTACATTACAGTGATGGGAATGTGACTGAAGCCAAGATGTCAGGTCAGGACTAATAACACTGCAGATTATTCTTTGGATATTATCTAGAATCTTTAAATACATAATAGAAGCATCAGACCAGATGTGATAGCAGTATTCAATGTATGGACAAATGGTAGACTTACAAATGTGTAAGATAGATTCTAGTGACAAAAATGATCAAGCACAACAAAGTGAACCAACTTTTTTAACAGGAGACCTAACAACTGATTCAATATAATCTTTCACTTCAAGTCAGTAGAAAATGTTAGCCCAAGAAGTTGCAATGTGTCGCTTTCTTGGAGGTTAGCATCAGCCATGCTGATGGAAGGCAAAAAAGATTCTCTTAGATGATTAAAAAAGAGCAGTTTCATTTTTGGAACTGTTAAAATTAGCAAGCCATTTCATGACTCAGTTAACAACAGACTGTACGTCAGCTGCCAATTTGACCGTATCAAACTGATCTGACTCACCATTAAGACAGTAAATAGTTGTGTCATCAGCATAGATACAGAGTTGAGAACTGAGGACATTGAGAAGGCTGTTGATGAAAATTAGAAACAGCGTAGGTCCAAGAACAGAGCCCTGGGAAACACCTGCATTCATGCAAAAAGATCCAGAAGAGTGGCCATTCAAGACAACTTTCATTTCATGATTTGATAAGAAAGGTGTAATCAGATCAAAAATTTGTCTAGAAATACAATAACCTTTTCATTTTTCCAAACCCTGTCAAATGCCTTCGAGATATCCAAAGCAATTTATTTCCATGGGAAATGTTCAGATGAACTACATCTTTTAGTTCCACCAGTTCAGACCCTTACAGCTAGGATCCACCATGCCACGTATACAGAGAGTTGAATCATCCTTATTCCTTTTGTATGAGTGAGAAGGAAGTTCCACTTAAACAGTTTCTTCTCCAAGTACCACTACTTTATATAACACTCCTGAGAGAATGCTTCCCCAGTCATTACAATCTTAATCTATTCCAGTCTAGGGTCAATCCTTATCTATCCTATATATCCTCATAAGTTGTGCTTACTTCCTTCTCTTATTTCATGCAACTTCATTCAGTAACTGTTGTAGCATACCTACGGACGATAATGGGTATGCCCCCAATCCCATAAATACAGTATTGAATACTGTACATGGTCTAGAGTTGGAGATTCATTGTGGAATTAACTTGACTCACTTATAGCAGTTGACTACTTCTACGCGCTGCTGGCAAATCTTATATGTGTTGTTCTTGTCCTAAATATTATCATTCATTAACAACCTTCATTTGATTATTCTATTCAGTAACCTTCTCTAGGTTACAACAGTAACCCCCTACCTTGAGCAGCTCTTGGGCTTTGTATTATGTGAACATTTATTCAAAAAAAAAAAATTTCAAAAGATAAACCATTCATTATTAACCAAATATTTGTGCAAGCAGAGGTAATTTTCAATGTCAAACATTTGGATTATATTGTCTGAGAAATGGACCAAACTTACGTTCAAATCCTTCATGGCAGATGTAATTGAAGGAATGCTCAAATGATTCAAGAATCTTTTTCAGTTCATGTTTGTTGTCAATGCAAGCATATAATTCTTCCTGAATGCAATCTTCGAAATTGCGAAATAACCTGTAATAAAAAGATTAGAGATAAATATTTTAGAAATATTTTATTGTTAGAAAACAGCTGCCTTCTTCATTTCTGTTCTTTCATTGTTCTCACTCTTTAATTATGTTTTTTCTTTTGCTTATATTCTTTCACACTCAGTAAACCCCTGCATCTTAGTGGCTTTGTTGCCTTGCTCATGGTGAAATGAATAAAAAAAATTGTTGTGGAAAATCTTTTTTGGACAATGACAATAATGTTATAAAGAGAATCGAATGTTCACATGATTAGGATTTTAGAAAATATTAGACATTTAATTTGTTTTAAATTTAATAAAATTAAAATATTAGCCATGGAAAAAAAATTAAATGAGCCAAAGAACTCTGTTTCAATATTTTGAATCAACTTATAGAGGAAAATTTTCAAATGAAAACATCGCAGAACCTTTATTTTCAATAAATTTCTGGTCATCCTATTCATAATTGCTTTTAAATATTCCATTAAAAAAACAAACCAAGACTTGTATAATTTAGCATCCCAAAAGGGCAAGATTTATTGAGCTAATTAAAAACAAGAAGAGACAAGATTTGAGCATATTTAAGCTTCAACTAGCATTAATATTTCACATGCTGATTATCAAAAAGAAGCAAAATTGAAAGTAATTGTTAACAACTTCAATTTTATTTGAACAGGGAGAACTTGTTTCATGCCTTGAAGACAGTACATGACTGAAACATGGAAGATTAAAAAATGGGCAAAGTTATTGTATTGTAGTTAGTTCACATATTTTTATAATCTTGTAAATAAACAATCTAACAACTAAATAATATTTAACATTTTTGATGTTATTAAAATTTTAAACATCGTTTTTTTTAAAAGAATAAACATTGCCGAAGGAGTCAAGGGAGTATACAGTAATAGTGATGTCTAGAGAAAAAAAAAATCCTTTTGACACACTGGGTCCAGAGGTCTGACTTTGCCAATAAGTGAAAATTCAATTTAATTCTTTTAAGTAAAGATTTTTGTCACATTATTTTATTTTTTTGACATCATTTTACTTTTCAAGCAAGTGAACACCACCTGACCTATAGACAAGTTAGTGTTCACTATGCATTACCACTATCAAATTTATTAATAGGATTCTTGTTTTAATGTTTAACAGTGTATAATATATTATTTAGAAAGCTGCTTCTCCTTCCACTGTATTATACTGATCTTTCAAACCCAGCAGCCTAGATATCAGTCAAGGACACTTTAGCTGTTAGCCGGACATGACAAAATTCAGGCACAGTCATCTGCAACAGGAGGACACACATTTTGCCTGTAATGTGCTAAAGGTTAAAGTGTGAGTAGGTCTCCAAGACGACAGCTGCATCTAAACTGTTGGTTGGAGACAGCTAAAATCCAACATACACGTGCTCGTTGATTTCTGAGGTGGATATGAAGCTACTTACCCACCTACCAGCCACAAAACAAGGTCACATTTAATGTGAGGTTCCTTCCTTAATCCACCCCCACCCATATGCAGGCAGTGCCAAGGACATGATAGGCATTATGAAACTTTGTTAAATTATTACTGGAAAAAGAAAAAAGTCATTTCAACTGGTATATAACATGTATGATACCACTCTTACACAACAGAGTTACTTGCCCTTAGTTTTTATTTTGCTGCTAATTTTCTCAAAAGCTACTTTTCAACCAGTCATTTATGTGCCATGTTCCTTCAAGACGTGGATGATCATGGCTCTCCACAATTTCCTATTCTTTGTAGCTCTTAGCTAGGTTTGTGTTTTTACTGTTGCTCCCACTTCCTCTTAAGCCATCCATTTACACAAGCTTGTTAGATAGGTTGTTTTTTTTTTTTAATCATTTCACCCCAAGCAAGGTGGAAACGCCACTGGTACACAAGGGCTTACGGGGAGTGAAAGTAAAAGAAAAGACAGAGTATAAGGAGAATTGGGGAAAGGATAAAAGATGAACAGGATTCAAGAAGACAGAAGATGGTGATT
>OZ038501.1:33198850-33321350 GCA_964036315.1 Acanthosepion esculentum | reverse complement strand
CCCATTAGGTATTACAAGTACACGTGACACTGTAAAGGATGTCAAATGTCCCCACAATTTCAGAAATGGAATAACCCATCCATCTGACATCCACTATCATGTTTGTTCAAACTCCAATAATTCTAACAATGAGCAGCCTATATCATGTCACAACTTATAAAAGGTCTGGGCATTTCAATGACATGAAGGTACGATGGTGCCACCTATTATTACCTTTACATACTGCTAACCCATGACTATTAGCACATCAGTGTAAATTATCTTGCTTTCAGAAATACTCAATATTTTTAACCTATATCCTCCTGCTGCTGTGGATGTCAGTTTAAACTGACACCTTGTTTTTCCGTATATTGTAACCATTTTATTTAAAGTTTGCATTTTATTGATTTCAGACGAAAGCGTTGATATTTTCCAACATATTTCAGTGAAATTTTAACTTTTCAAAATTATACTTTAGCTATATCGGAAAAAGAAGGTGTCAGTTTAAATTGAAACCAGGAGATGGGTGAAATAAGAGTTTTAATTTTTAAAAATTTTACACACACACACACACACACACATATATATATATTTGAATTTGTAGGTCTGATGAATTAGATTGTGATTACGATTCCCACATAATAAATTATAACCATGGAATATTAGTGGTTGAGCCTTTTATATTAATTATATTCTTGCTCTGTCTTTGACATAGAGCTCTACCAGGATTTTATCCTCTTGGAAATATATACATATATATATATATCCTTTCTTTTTTGTTTTCATCATAAATGCTAAATTATAGTCTATTTGTATTCTAGATGGTAACTACCAAATTATACTCTATGGCAAAATGGAAACTTCATATCAAATAAAGCAAATTCTTTCTCAGATTTCACAGGCATCACTATTTACATAATTATAACATGATATATTCATGTTCTGTAAGCATTTTTGGGAAAATTTTATTGAATTTCACTTTGCATGACCACAAAAAGTTTGTTATATCTAGAAAAATAACAAATCACAGTTTACATCTTTTTCTAGTTCCATAGATTATTGAAAGAATTTTTCTAAAAATAAGCAAATATATATTTGGAAAAACATGTTGAAAGTCACAAAGCATAAAAAGTGTACTATACATAAACCTATGGAAAAATATAATATAAAAAATATATTGGTTTAACATTATTAGAAATCAGAAAAACTAATACATTATTTACCTTGTTTAAACTGTTGTCCTCATCTTTATTGTCATATTCACAATATTTCAGCCATTGTATACTCCGCCTTCTTCAGGTGATATACGTTGGAATTTCAAACCAAACCCTTTATTTAGTCCACTGGAATAGATTGTTCTAGTTCCACTTGCCATACTTTTTCTGGATATCTCAGTTTCAGTTTAGTAACTTTTGTTCACATCTGCTGTGGCCATGTATTGAACTCACAACTCTGAGTCATGTCACTGGATTACTTCGACCAACCCCAGGGCCATGTGTTCTTGAGGATAAAAGCATTATTCCAATGTATATCACCTGAAGGAGGCCAGAGTGTATAATGGCTGATAAAATTGCAAATATGGCAATAAAGATGAGGGCAAGAATTCGAACAATGTAAATAGTTACAATACCTTATCTCAGAAATACAGACAGAAGAAAAACTGTACTTTTATACAATTTGATATCAAAGTTTTTCACCCCTCTATTAAAGAGAAATAAATAAAGCATAAAATTTAGCTAAACAATATTTCAAAAGCTGAAATACAAATAGAGCAGATAATCGATATTTCTCTATAATAAAAAATATATTGATAAAAGGACCCAAAATGAGAACTTTGATGTAACTATGGTCACATATGACAGTAAGAGGGTTTGTGGACTTACTGGAATTTATATAATGAATAAACTTTACAATAATTGATATATATTTTTTAAAGAGAGAAAAAGCCACAAACGTTTTTTTTATTATGATGTAGATTTTTTTTTTTAAACTTTATTCTATATTTTTCAGGTTTCATAGTTGGTCTAAAGGTATATTTTGTGCTAGTTCAAAACCCTTGTTTATTTGTGGTGTGGAGTATCCTCGTTTTTTGAGAGTTTTATGCAATTCTTTTTGGCCTTTTTTTTTTCGGAAATGTTTGCTGGCCACTATAGTGCAAATACTACGTGCCAGGGAATAGAGGGGATGTATTTTAGACAGTTTTTTGGTTGATGGATCTTAAAATGAAGATATTGTTGGGTGTCAGTAGGTTTGTGGAAGATGTCTGATAATATGGTTATTTCTATTTCTGATATACTTTATTATCACACACATACACACATATTATATATATATATATATATATATATATATATATATCACCACTTATGACTTTTGCTCAATGTTGTAAACAGCGGATGATCCCTTTCTTTACATTGTATGGGTGGTGGGAGTTGAAGTTGAGGTTGAGTCTGGTGAATGTTGGCTTGTGGTATACAGATGTCTTGAATCCATGCTCTGTTCAAAATATTAGTACATCCAGGAATGTGAGTTTGTCATTTTTTTTTGCCATTGTGAACTGTATCAATGATCTTATTGAGTTCACATGGTCCAATAGTAGCTGGACCTCTTCCTGGTGTGGCCAGAATATGAAAGTGTCGTCTACGTATGTCAGCTATAGGGTTAGCTTTAGTGATGTGGATTCTAATGCCATTTCTTCAAAGTATTCCATGTATGTGTTTGCCATTGCTGGTGATAATGGCAACCCATTGCTAAGCCTTCATCCTGTTGATACATGTTTGATCCCATTCTGAAGTGCATTGTTTGTGTACAGAAAGTCAGCATCTCCATCAGGTTATCTATTGGTATACTTGTCTGTTCTCCTAGTGATGAGTCTGAGGCCAGTCTGTCCCTGACTACTGATAGTGGCTCTTCTGTGCATACCTTGGTAAACAAACTCACCACATCCAGGCACACCATCTGGTTAGATTATAAGGAAGCATATTTGATTATTTCCACAAAATGGGCAGAGTTTTGGAGGAGGCATGGTACGTGGAACTAGAACGATCTACCCTGACGAAGGCCGGAACATACAACGGCCGAAACATCATGAATATAGCAACTAAGATGAGGACAACAGTCCGAACGATTCAATATTTTCTTAAAACATAATTTCACTCCTTTTGGAAAAGAAATGAAAGCATAAGTGGAATGCACTAGCCAGATATTTTTAGTTTAAATAACGTGTGTATCCATCTTGAGTGTGTGTGTTTGTTTATATATGTCTATGCGTTAGTATGTTTATGTATCTGTCTATGAATTTTTAGTTTAATTTATTGTACGTTTACGCTGTTGATAGGATATGTTATTTCTTCAATACTCCCCTCATTACATTCCTCACTTCAACCCTCCAGTCGATGAGTTAATTTCTTTGATTTTTGCAGACTTTAAGTCGGGCTAAATTTAATTAGCCTTTTTTTCAATTGATACATTCTTCTAAAAAAGTTTATACTGTACAGAATAGATTATGTAAAATGGACATTTGAAAACAGTAAGTTGAAATAAAAATGTGTTCTTTGAAGAAAAGGGCATACAAGTTATTAGATATTTTTAAAAGATTATTTATAAAATTAAAGCTAGAAATACATTGCCTATCGTGTATGTCTCCAGCTTGATACACAGCCTGACAAGTCACGTTAATTTTATTTCATTCTTTTTTTTGCAGTCTTTCTTTGATTTTTTTTTTCTTTCTTCTTTATTATGAACAAATATCAACAAAATGTATTTTGGTCAATATTTTAAGGCATGGAGTCAAAAAGATCTTAGGACCATCTGAAGTCAAGAATGAAAATGATGCACTACAAAAGATTTTTGTTGCTTTCAAATAGATATACTTGAAATTTGACTTACTCAGGCTGAGTCTAACAAGCCCAACTCCTGGAGTTACCACTGATATATATATATTATATATATATACTAGCAGCATGGCCCGGCGTTGCCCGTGCTTGATTCAAAATTCGTACGTTTAGGTAGTTTCCTCTTACTTTTCAATGAATATGTGTAAACTGATTAGCAGTTCAAACGGTAGTTACACTCACCAAGCGTTTCATGTGACAAAACATACTGCCTCCGTTGAGATTGACTGGAAAGCCTGAAAGAGGCCTCTACCTCGGTTTCCTCCTCCCGCTTTCTCTTTGCCGCAGAGGCTCTTTTAGAACGCCTGCTAAGGTTGCCTCGCCATGGTATTTTGGCACGCTTAGCAAAGCTACCAGGTCGGTCATCGCCACGGCACTCAGAAGAGTGCAAAGCAGAGGCTGAAGTAGACGCCAGCCGCTTCTAACCCCAAGGAGGCGCACTCAATGGAATCCTGCTCCTGTCTCCCTTTAGCCGGTGAGGCTTTTTTAGAACGCCTGCTATGGTAGCCTCACCTGGGTGTTTTTGCAGCCTTTGCAGAGCTGCCAGGTTGGTCATCGCCATGGCACGCAGAAGAGTGCTAAGCAGAAGTTGAAGTAGACACTATATGATCATCTGTAACCAGAGTTATTATGTGTTACTCCGCAGTCGCCTGTTCTGCATGTGTAACGTTAACGGTGTTAGGGGTCTTCAGTTGCTGATGTGCGGATGTTCGTCGTGTAGGAGCCATTTGAAGGGTTGTAGAAATGCTGTGTAAGAATGCGAATAGAAGTTGATGCCGAAGCTGAAACGGTGCAACCTCGTTGTATACGAAAACTAAAAATGCAGTGGAGCGGTATGGAAAAAGCTTCTCCTAGCTATGGGCCATGCTTTCTGGCAGCATGAAAACGTCGCTGTAGGAAGAGGTTACGCAACCAAAACGTTGAAGCGTTGAAGGTTAAAAAGTGGTGTAACACTGATGTGTACTGGGCCGCATAGTAAAGGCAGAAGAGAAGTAACTTGCGACAGCAGTTAACTGTCTAATAGAAAAACTGAACTACGAAAAGGTAGAAATAGGTATGGAACGCTAAGATGGACTGGGCTGCGCAGTAAAGGCAGCATGCTGAGATAAAATGGGTAATGCAAACGTTTAAGCAAATAGGTAACTTGCGGTAACGTTAATGGCGATCAAATCAAGACGTGAGTGTGGATGCAGCCACACTGAAGGTATTTAAAGGGAGCATGACTTGTCATTGATTGGTGTAGCCTGGACAATGGCCATGACTTAGACCAATGAATGAGCTCACGCAAAATGGAAGATGCTAGCACACATTCACGCACGCACGCATGATTTGGCAAATACAAGGCTTGGCTGTAAACGGGGTCAAGCTGCCTGATGCATATGCTGCTTGGCTCTAATGCGCGTGATGCCGGCGATGAGAATGCAAGGAGCTGCAATGAAACATTTGTTAGTTTGGTTTGTGCAACAATGAAAAGCCGCTAACCGTTTGCTGGCATTAGCTTTGAAATGGATTGGGAGGAAGCCCTGCTGTTTTAGCGCAAAAACTCCTCGTCGGGTCTGGGATGCGGCCTGGGCTAGGAGAAAAGGTTTAAAGAATTGGAAAATGGACTGCTGAGGGCAGAACCATTTTCCCTCAGCACGTATGCGGGTTTTTTTCAGTAAAGGCACGAATAAAGGAAGTGCTTATTTTGGTAAGATGCGACGATTAAAGCAAAAGTGTTGACAAGTCGAATATGTCATTTGTGGCTCAAAGTCAGGCCTGGTAGCAGGGATAAAAGTAGAGAATCACTGCACTTAGTGACACACACACATGTGTGTGCATGTGTAATGTTATCATTGTGAATGTGTCAGTAGTGTAATGGTTAACGGTTCAGAACAAGAAATCAGCAAGCCAAGTTAGAAGTCCAATCAAACATCCACTTTTGTACAAATACCCTTGGGAGAGGTATGAATTAATTTCTTCTCCTGCCAGATTTGGGTTAAATAGCAGGGCTCTCTAGCTATGGTTGGCAAACAGTCTAGGAGAACAACAACTCTAAATTCAAACCTCAGCCACCTGGAGTGATATAAAGATGGTTAGACCTGGAGTGCCAAAAGCTTGTAGGGGTCATGTCAATGTTGCTGCTGTACAGTCTAATAAGAACATGAAACTAAATTTCTCACATGCAAAATTATTGTTTATTCACCTCCAGATTTTGTCACTATTGATGTGAGGGTGTATAGTTAAGGAAGCTTTCTTCAAACATGGATCTCCTTGTGAAAATGTGAAAGATTCTTTGTTGTTTTTTTTCCCTCTTGAGTGGGGTGCTTATATATCACACTGTCATCCAGCTGTCCCACATGTGCATATCCTAAGCTCAGTTGGGTCGACCACTTTACATGTTGGAGGCAACCATTGACATCCTGTCAGGTGGCATGAATCTGCACCTGGTGGCTATGAGGTCAATGCTATGATGCAACAGGCTCTCGTGATGTGACACTGAGTACAAATTGCATACTATATATCAGAAATGACAAGAAGAAAAACTATGTTAACATGTTTCGGTCCTTGAGGAACTTTAATCCAAAAAGCTTTCTAGAAATTTTCTTAATAAAATTTTCTCAAGACACAAAACATAAAAACTATCCTCTTGTCATTTATTTTATTAATATTGTTTTTACAGATAAATTTATTTTATTTCTGGATGAATCTTTTTGTCTTTACAGATAAATTTATTTTATTTCTGGATGAATCTTTTTGTCTTTACAGATAAATTTATTTTATTTCTGGATGAATCTTTTTGTCTTTACAGATAAATTTATTTTATTTCTGGATGAATCTTTTTGTCTTTACAGATAAATTTATTTTATTTCTGGATGAATCTTTTTGTCTTTACAGATAAATTTATTTTATTTCTGGATGAATCTTTTTGTCTTTACAGATAAATTTATTTTATTTCTGGATGAATCTTTTTGTCTTTACAGATAAATTTATTTTATTTCTGGATGAATCTTTTTGTCTTTACAGATAAATTTATTTTATTTCTGGATGAATCTTTTTGTCTTTACAGATAAATTTATTTTATTTCTGGATGAATCTTTTTGTCTTTACAGATAAATTTATTTTATTTCTGGATGAATCTTTTTGTCTTTACAGATAAATTTATTTTATTTCTGGATGAATCTTTTTGTCTTTACAGATAAATTTATTTTATTTCTGGATGAATCTTTTTGTCTTTACAGATAAATTTATTTTATTTCTGGATGAATCTTTTTGTCTTTACAGATAAATTTATTTTATTTCTGGATGAATCTTTTTGTCTTTACAGATAAATTTATTTTATTTCTGGATGAATCTTTTTGTCTTTACAGATAAATTTATTTTATTTCTGGATGAATCTTTTTGTCTTTACAGATAAATTTATTTTATTTCTGGATGAATCTTTTTGTCTTTACAGATAAATTTATTTTATTTCTGGATGAATCTTTTTGTCTTTACAGATAAATTTATTTTATTTCTGGATGAATCTTTTTGTCTTTACAGATAAATTTATTTTATTTCTGGATGAATCTTTTTGTCTTTACAGATAAATTTATTTTATTTCTGGATGAATCTTTTTGTCTTTACAGATAAATTTATTTTATTTCTGGATGAATCTTTTTGTCTTTACAGATAAATTTATTTTATTTCTGGATGAATCTTTTTGTCTTTACAGATAAATTTATTTTATTTCTGGATGAATCTTTTTGTCTTTACAGATAAATTTATTTTATTTCTGGATGAATCTTTTTGTCTTTACAGATAAATTTATTTTATTTCTGGATGAATCTTTTTGTCTTTACAGATAAATTTATTTTATTTCTGGATGAATCTTTTTGTCTTTACAGATAAATTTATTTTATTTCTGGATGAATCTTTTTGTCTTTACAGATAAATTTATTTTATTTCTGGATGAATCTTTTTGTCTTTACAGATAAATTTATTTTATTTCTGGATGAATCTTTTTGTCTTTACAGATAAATTTATTTTATTTCTGGATGAATCTTTTTGTCTTTACAGATAAATTTATTTTATTTCTGGATGAATCTTTTTGTCTTTACAGATAAATTTATTTTATATCTGAATTTTGACATCATATCCATCAATTATGTTGTAACTTTTTTTATTTTTACTCACATTCACCCCAAAGCTACTAAGACAAAAGGGGTTACAGGGTGTGGAAGAAAAAATAATAATCAGAATGCCATAGCAATTGACATTGAATATAAATTTTTGAAAATTAAAGCTGGAAAACATGGAACTGGAAAAGAGTTCCTCAAAAGAAGTGTGAAAAAAAGAAACTGATAGCATAAAATGTATGGTTGCATCTAGCCAATTCAACTGTAAATTGATGAGATCTTGATGCCAGTCTAGTACTGTACTTAAATTTAAAAAGTCTAGACACCATAGTGAAAAGCTCATTCAAACAATTACCATGAAAGTGTTGATAGAAAAGGCAGAGAGAGGCAATCCTTTCAGCAGTGGAAAAGTAACTGAAGCCAAGGTGCCAGATCAGGACCAATAATATTGCCGATTCTTTGGATTTTACCAAGGAGCTCTAGATAAACAGCAGGAGCACCAGACCATATGTGGCAGCTAGATAGATATGTAGGATAGAAAAAATATTTAGGAGAGAAAAATTGTCTTGCATGACACAGTTAACCAACCTTTTAAGCAGCTGACCTAGCAATGGTTTCAATATAGTTTTCCATATAGTTTACCATTAGCCCAAAAAGGCATGATGAGTAGCTTTCCTTCACTGATGAAAGGCAGAGAAGGGTCTTAATGAAGAGCAGATTAGTTTTGGATGTGTTAAAATTGAGAAGCCATCTTTTGCCCCACTTAACAACAGACTGAAGCTTGTTTTGGACATCAGTTTCCATTTTGAACTGATCAGATTTGCAATCGAGACAGGTGTAAATGGCTGTGTAATCAGCGTAGATATCAAGTTGAGAGCTGGTGCCATCATGAAGGTCATTAATGAGAATTAAAAAACAAAGCAGGACCGAGGATGGAGCCTCTTGGGGGATAACTGGATTAATACGAAAGGATCTAGATGAGTATCCATTCAGGATAGCTTTCATTTCATGATTTGATAGAAAAACATTGGACCAGTTCAAAAATTTGTCTGGAGACACCATAACTCTTCAGCGTGAAGAGAAGGCATGTGCATGCCAAACCCTGTCAAAAGCTTTTGAGATGTTCAAAGCTACAATGATCTGGGAAGTGGAAAGAACAGAGTACAAGAAAAATAACTGGAAAAAATATTTAAATTTATATTTAAAAAATATTTAAATTTATATTTAAAAAATATTTAAATACACGCACACGAAAACTTACAAATAACAATATTGACTAAAAATATACCATAATTTTTGACAGCATAAGTCAGTTATGTACCATGCGTGATAAACACTTAGGTGATCATGTATCTTTTTGATACATGACTGACGAGGCAGATTTTTCTCTTACAATGGTATAAATGTTGATAAATTTAATTTTATTAACATCTGAAAGTCTTTTTCAGTAGTATTTCTTTGGATACGGTCATTCTTAAAAAAAATGAACGATTTCAGTTTCGTAAAAAATTTTGATGCGGTCTCACAGTGTGAAAATGAAACCAAAAAAAGTTTTTTTCGGTTAAACTGCCCATCTCTAAAGCAAAGGCATCAAGTAGAAATACTGCACCAAGCTTTACTCGTCAAGAACAACACCACTTGTTCAACAGGCTCCCTACTCTGTGACTTCTGGCTCTTCTCCAATCTAAAAACCATGTAATTTCCATGCGGAGTTACTTCTGCTGCTCCACAGGAACCTTGAGGACGAATTTCTCCAACATTCTTAGCATGCACAAATCCTCTGTTAAAATGGAACCCTCGACTTATTCTCACTTTGTGAATAATTTACACAGTTACAATTTACCCAACGGTTTTCCACTGAGGTGTGGCCATGTTTGAAATGGTAATACCACTCCTTGATCAGAGTTTTCCCCATGGCATCATCACCAAAGGCCTGCTGAATCTTCTAGATGGTTTGAGCTTGAGTATTGCCAAACTTCTGGCAAGACTTAATGCAATATCTCTGCTTTGTTTGGTCATCTCACATTAAAACAAAAAGCTGACAAGTGTGCACTACATGCATGTAGACATAACAGCCAGCAACTGACATGTCCTACCATCATGAAAAGTTTTGCAAATGCACAAGATGGGTAGCATCACCTCCCATCCAAGGGATTTTGCCCACTAGGCATTAGTTTTGGCAGGAAAATATAAAATCAGATACTTTTTTAACACACCTCATATATATACTATTTACATTATTCGGACTATTGTTCTCATCTTTGTTGCCATATTTATCACAATGTTTCGGCCATTGTATCTTCTGACTTTCTTGGTTAGAATGTCGAACTGAACCCTTTATTTCGCTCGCTGGGGTAGACTGTTCTAGTTCCACATGCCATATCTAATGGATGTCAGTTATCAGTTATCTCCTGTTAATTCACCTTTCCCAGTTCTCCACTGCCTTAACCAGGTTAACAACTCTTTGGGTCCTGTCACTGGATCTAACCAACGCCTTTATCCACTGTGCCATGTGTCCTTAAGAAGGCCAGGGCGTACAACGACCGAAACATTGTGATAAATATGGCAACAAAGATGGGGATGGTAGTCCGAATGTAAATAGTGTACATAATACCTTATCTCAGAAATAGACAGCAGATACTTCATATATATTTGTTTATTTAAAAATTATAACATAAATATGTTATAATATCACTACAAAAATAGCCATTTTGTTTCAACACCTCCGGTGTCTTATCAAGTGATGATGTTGATGATTTCAACATCATCACTTGTGTCTTATTATCACTGGTGTCTTATCAAGTGATGATGTTGAAATCATCAACATCATCACTTGATAAGACACCGGAGGTGTTGAAACAAAATGGCTAATTTTGTAGTGATTTTATAACATATTTATGTTATGATTTTTAAATAAACAATTATATCTGCTCTACTCTGTATTGAGCACTCTTTTAAGAATAGTAATTGTTGTTTATTGGAATTTATTCTGTATACACCAATCCTATACTTGGGTATATATATATATATATATATATATATATATATATATATATATATATATATATATATATATATTATGAAATGGACAAAGTTCGACAATTATTTTAAGACATTTTTATGCTTATACATTCTTTTTATAGATACAAATATTTAAGTAAATGCTCTGTTTATAATTATTATTATTATAAACAGAGCATTTACTTAAATATTTCTATGTATAAAAAGAATGTATAAATATAAAAATGTCTTAAAATAAATATATATATATATATATATATATATATATATATATATAGTCACCCTAACACAATAAAAAAGCACATTAATGAATTTTTTTAACTTAATATAAAAATAATGAACAGAGAAAACTAACAGATATTTGCTGATACCTCCCGACAAGTGGACTGAACAATTACCCACATGTTTGTCTATGAAACTCTGGAGTAGAGCTGCTGAATATAACATCAATTAGCTAAGTGACAAATTTTATATTTGTATTAATATATATAAGTATCAGGTAATTTTAGCTGAGCTGGGTCATGTTAACCAAATTCTCAAGTTGGTGCTTTATTTCATGCTTAAAATTTAACCTTAATGAGAATTAGAAACTTCAGCTACTTCCCATAAGTTGAGGGAGGTAACACTAATGTGGGGTTGGGTGATCACTGTTTAAAGGTCTTTCGGAAGATATTTTGAGGTGATGTTACAAATGCTTGAGCAAAATTTTGAAATGTTGGCTTCTGTTGATAGTTTGACAGATATTCTCTTGTAAAAACCATTTCTAGTTCTTCATCTTTATCTTTTTTTAATCAATTCATCCCAAGCAAGGTGATAATGCCACTAAGATGCAATAAGCTACTGGAAGTGAAAGTGAATGTAAAAGACTTTAGAAGGAACTGGAAACCCAATACTAAACAGGAATTAAAGGATAAACCTATAAACCTGTTCAAAAGAGGAGTGTGAACCTATCTATTCCTATTGAGGAGGAAAAAAAATAGTACATAAAATTTCAGAGTTTAGGTGTAGATGTTAGAAGTATAGAATTGAAGTAGACCTTAGAAGGAACCAGAAAAACAATCCTAAATAGGAAACAAGGGATAAACCTCTACTTCTGATTGGGGAGGAGTTATGAACCAGACAATAAGTGAACCTATCTTCTCCTATTCAATGTATATATTCAAATTTCAAAGTACAAAGAGCAGAGATTTACTGCAAAAACAAATTTCATTACAAAATTTGAAAAAGTTTAAATTTTTCTTTATAATAAAGTTGCCTAAAAAAATAAATCTCTGTATGGCTCCTCTAGAGCCAATTGATATTATTAGATTTAATTGTAAACAGTTGCACCAGGAAATACCATAGCTTTGAATCAAATTTAAAGTCCATCAGGAACCTTTGATAAGAGATAATCAGTCATAACCCTAGTATGTACATCCTAAAAGATACATCCTAAGAGATACCATCCTAAGAGATACCAAAGTAAGTTTTATAACCAGTGTCACATCAGAAAGTCAAAAGACCTTGGAAACCTGAGAGTTGACCTAGATTGTTGAGCAGAGTTCAAATTTTAACCAATGTTGGTGCATTCACTTTTATATAAAAAAGAAAAGAAATGAATCCAACTATTCTCCTCCCCAGCTAAGGGTTAAATAACAGCATAGACTGAGCTCTTTCTAGCACTGAGTGGTAACCTGTATAAGAGAAGAAAAGTTCTGAATTCCAAAAATGTGCAGAAGGCAAAAGGAAACCACTCTACTATCTTTCTCAATAATGCATGGCAATTAATAGATAATAAAAGAAAAAGGAAACTGTGGAGAGCTATGATTCCCTATGTCCTGAAGGAACATGGTATTAAGAAAAAAACATTGAAATCTAGCATATAAAACCAGAAAGTATCAAAGCATGACACTTTTTTTTTGCTCTCTAAAAGACACAAAACCATTTTTTATTTTGTGTTTCAATCAAAGAAAGTACTCCTACAGTTATGATGTTATAGCAATATAAAATCTGACATGCTTCCGGCTGTCAAGGAATATTCATTTTGAGATTGAGTGAGGTGGGATTTGATTCGTTTTTTATGGCTTATCAACCTTTTGCAAGTTATTTTATAGCCAGAAAATATTTTTAGATTTTAAGAATTTTTTGGAAATAATGATTTAAGTACTGATATAAGTTGGTTGATTTTGTTTAGCAACATATCAATGTGGAGAATGAATGTTATTCAAAGCCTATGAATGGAGTAAGGCAGGTCTTCACTGTAACGGTTTGAAATGATGCCCCCAACCTCCGCTGAAACAATGAAGTTCATCTGAACATTTTGTTTACTTCTTTGTTTTTGTTTTATGAAGACTTCGAAACAACAAAACAATATAAGGATGACCATAAATAAACTCTTTGTTGATGAAAAAATATATATTAAATCGGATAACAAAATATTTCATTCTTTTTTTGTAAAATATCTGATATGTTTGCTCCTTGGAATATAACTTAAGAGTGTTGTAAACTAGAAAAGGTTACTTAAAGAGGAATAACCAAAATGGATGTTGGAACTGAAATGGTAATCTTTTTAACATCAACAAAATACAATACTCACCAGCAGCGTGAAGTAGGTAAACCACTGCTAGGGGTGGACTATTTAGACAGCATATTACTCCCACTTACAATAGTGTCTGACATATTTATGAGGATTGGGACATACCCATTAGTGTTCATAGGTACGGTATATAACAAAGAGATAAAATGTCTTTATTATGGAGCATTTTTTTTATCAAGAAATGTGGGCCGATTTCTCATCATTCTCTCCCAAAAAACACAAATTGCTAAACTTTGTGTGAGGTTACAAATAAATGATGAGACAGAAAATATTGTATTTGCAGGAAAAATATAGGTGAAAAGGAAAAGATTATTGAATATGATGTTCAAATATCCTTTCAAACACACCAGTGATATTTCAAGACAATTTACATCTTTAGCACATCTATTTATGAGACTTTTGTGTGGTCATCCATATTGACAACATAATTTCACTGAGAAACAGTTTCAGAATGTCAACAGTACAACACTTGACATTTATCAAAGTAATAAAAATTACTTTGAAAAACGCATGATAAAGAATCAATAAATTTAAAACCAACGTATCTTTTGATACACATTTTATTTTTATTTTGTTTAGTTTTAAACTTTATTTTTATATTCTGTTTCTGTTGTTAGTTGTGACTATGTCATAAAAACTGGGGGATGGAGTTGTAGCTAACAAGTCAAGAACGGATATTTAAATGAAAAATGCATAAAAAATTTTTAACTGTATTAGTAATATTAGAAATTAAGTATAAAAAACAAAAGAAATAAAAATACTAAACGACTACAGATGGAATATACCAAGGGTAACAGCAAAATTGTCCAAATCATGTAAAAGCAAAATAGTCCATTTGTTCGATTAAGCTTTGAAGCATTGTATCTTAGAAATGATTAAAGTTATTGTTGTGGCCTGTTAGGGGCCAGAGAGACACAGGAAGAAAAAGGTAGGTTAAACAAGTGTATTGAAATAACAGATATATACAAAGTAAGAGTGTGATTAGTCAGCAGATAGAAGTGTCCATACAAACTGTCAAGTTACACAGCGCCTCGACTGCCTCCCGTAGGAAGTCTCGCAGGTTGGTATTTATGAAAGGAGGAAGAGTTCATTCCCATGTAGGTAGGTACCATAACAGTTATCTTACTGGAATTCCCTGCAGTTTTTATGACACTATTGGACTCTAATTTGAGGAAAAAGCATGTATTATTATTCTCTTAACAGAAGAATCATGATGAAATCTATCAAAAACGAAAATGACATGTTCATCATTAATTAATCATAGCTAAGGATCGAAAGCTCATGAAGGATTGAAATAAAGTTAAAATATATATATTTGAACTTTATTTATTAAATATATTAATATATATTATTCCAGAATTATTTCCCAACCTATTCAAGATGATCTTCACCCTCTTTAACCTTCTAACTTTCTGTCCTGGAGTAACAAGGTGCCTCACAGGTTTCACATACGATTTCATTTTCAAATCTTTTTTCACTACTCTTTGAACAGTCATAGCTGAAACTACTCTCTCAAATGCCAAACATCTTATGGATTGAGTTGGATCTTTTCTAATTGATCTCTTTAGCTCTAAGTTGAAATGATGATCCCTCTTCCTGTTGTGACCTCCTGACCCAATTTTCCTCTCTACTGTTCCCTCTTTTTTAAACTTATTCACCATTCTCTTGATGGCTCTTGAATGGACTTTGGAGAAGAAAACCAGAGTATGAATGTTGGTACCATTACTGAAGGCCTGAATGGTATTTTTCTCACACCATTGCTCATTTATGAAGAGTGGGGCTGACACAAACTGATTTTAACCTGTTCTCTTTATAGCTGAATAACTCAAAGGGTTTTTCAGTGATTCTTATGACAAATGGTGTCAAGATGGCTAAATATCTTATTTGAAAACCTGAAAAAAAAAAAAAAAAGAAGGATCTCAAGCATTTTAATGTTTTTTTAGATATTAAACATTTTGTGGGATGGACAATTATGCTGTTACATGATTTGGACAATTTTGCTGTTACATGATTTGGACAATTTTGCTGTTACACCCGTTAAATTGTCAGTATGTTAGTTGTGATAAGTTCATTTCAATTTTCCCTTTTTATTTGATGATGGAATTCATTTTTTTAAAGTTTTTTTTTTTTTTGTAATTAAAAAGTAATTCTATCATCAATGTGGGTAATTTATTTTCCTAAAATGTCCTCCAAAATATTATGGTAAAAATTGTTTTAAAAAAGATTTTTTTAAAAAAAACAAAACAAAAAAAAAACAATAATTTTACAAAAAACGGACAGGTTAATTTGGAGTTTGAGCGAAAAATCTCACTTCGACCCACTTAAACGAAAGTTAACCTGAAATAAATTAATCAAAGTAGTATCAGAGAAGTAATAATAATTATTAATAATAATTTATTCAGATTGAATATCTTTTATATGAAATTATATACACTTGAATGTTTGGTCATATTTTGGTGGGTGAAGGGAATGAAAACATGTTGTTTTTGTGCATGTTGTTGAACAGCACAACTGAATGGAAATGCTTAATTTGAACCTGTGTCAAATGCTTCTGAACCAGATAAGCTGACAATAAACTATTCTGTTAGAAATAAACAAACAGAAATTCCTACACTCTAATGAAAGCTTTACTTTATAAACCATGTCCTTCAGATAGACTTAAGCAAATGCTTTTACTTTTTTTTGTTAATAAATCCCCAGAAAGTAGCAATATTAACGGATAGAGTAGTCATATATATTTTAAGCCTTAAAACGTGGGGGGTGACATTTTCTCTAGCTCTTTCCTTCCCTTAAACATTTCTGTTTACATTATTTTTTTCAAACTGAACACATTATTAATTGTCCGCCTCGTGGCTGAAGTAATTGGGTATTTTTCCTCCACATGTGCCAGTCGTCAGGTTTTGAGCCACCAATTAAAAGCCAGGATTTCAAGGGGCTGCTTTTCAAGGCAGCTCCTACCCACGTAAAAATTGACGTAACACAATTTTTCAAAATGTGTTCTTTCACTTCATAACCCAGTTTTATATAAAGCTTAATAAATAAGTATCTATATAAATAGCTAAGTAACTATGTAAATAAATTATTTATATAGTTACTTGTATTTTTAAAAGAACTATGAGTATCTACTTAAATACATGAATTCATTCATTATGAATGCTCATTTCTTGATCAAAACAAATTGAGCTAGTCATTAGAAAACATATATGTTTATGCACACAAGCGAACACACACACAGATAGAAAGATAGACAGAAACAGATTTAGATAGATAGATAGATACAGATTTAGATAGATAGATAGATACAGATTTAGATAGATAGATAGATACAGATTTAGATAGATAGATAGATAGATAGATATAAACAGACTTAGATAGTAAAAATAAAATTCCCATGAATCCACACTTGGAGTTTCATGGATTTTTTTAATATCTCTAGTGATATGTAAATGATTGCCTAATTAGCATAACTACAGCATAGCCAATATAAAAGCCCAAGTAAGAGTAGCACAGCTCTCGGTATGCGAGTATAATGTGCTGACTAGAAGAGGGGTTCACTCCTCTGCCAATAATATTTGCTCAAGCCTCAGGTGGCCATACACTTAGGTAATACCTCTTCAGGAGGGGGTTGGGTTTATTTCCCATTGCATGAGGCATTCCCAAAATGGGGAAGTGCCAAGGAAACTTGAGAATTTTGCTGTGGTATTTGTGATAAACACACTTTAAACTCAACCTTTTGTCACAAGGAGTTGCGACGTGGGTACACAGCTAACTACACCTTTTGGTATGGAAAATAAACGACTACTGTCAAATATAACAATAACTTAATAACAATATCAAATCTTTGGTGGATTTAGTAAACTAAGTTTATTTTATACTCAGATAGATAGATAGATAGCAACAGACTTAGATAGCAACAGACTTAGATAGATAGATAGATAGATAGCAACAGACTTAGATAGCAACAGACTTAGATAGATAGATAGATAGATAGATAGCAACAGACTTAGATAGCAACAGACTTAGATAGCAACAGACTTAGATAGATAGATAGATAGCAACAGACTTAGATAGCAACAGACTTAGATAGCAACAGACTTAGATAGATAGATAGATAGATAGATAGCAACAGACTTAGATAGATAGATAGCAACAGACTTAGATAGATAGATAGCAACAGACTTAGATAGCAACAGACTTAGATAGATAGATAGATAGATAGATAGATAGCAACAGACTTAGATAGATAGATAGCAACAGACTTAGATAGATAGATAGATAGATAGATAGATAGATAGATAGATAGATCTCAGTATGGGAAACAAACAACTACCGCTGGGCTGGTAATATATGGAGGAAATTCCACTCCATAACAATATCCAATCTTTGGTGGATTTAGTAAACTAAGTTTATTTTATACAAATTGTATTTTTTGCCATAAATATGATATAATTTTAAGAATTTAATATTAAATTTTAGCTTCTATATTTTATACATTACAAGAATTATGTTTAACTGAATCAATTTTAAATTTCATCTTAAACATTAATCTTAATTCATTTATAGAATTTTTATTTATTTTTGACAATGATATTCACCCTGAACATGGCCCAAGAGTCACTCTAGGTAGAAGGTTACAGATAATAGGCACAGTTTATACAGATATGTGGAGATAACATTTATCCATAGACTTGAACAGGTTAGGATTGTAGTAATCGGAGAAGGAATTCTCTTCGGAGTCTGTAAGTTACACCAATAGAAAACATATAAATTATTTTTTTAACTTTGTATAAAAATAACAAAAATGAGAAAATGAGCAGTTATTTGCTGAAACTTACTGACGAGTGGACTGATTAATTACAAGAAGTTTTGGCTATGAAACTCTGGATCCAATCAGCTTAGTGACAAATTTTATATTTGTATTAATCCTATGTATATATGAATGAATAAGATATATTTAAGCAGCAAGTATGCATCCAAGCAAGTTTGATTAAAAAGAACTGAGGAGGTTTGTTTAATTTTAAATTTAAAAATTTAAAGATTTAATTTAAATTTAAAGAACTGAGAAGAACTGTCTTTTTAATTTTTTATTTTATTTTTCCTTTTTTTTTCATCTTATTCAGAAACTAGATAAATACAATAAAGAATTAAACAGACAAACCTTGTTGGTTCTTTTTAATCAAATTTGTTTAGATAATATATTTTCTGTTTATATGTTTTTGCATTAGATACAATTTATTTCACTAAATGCTCTTTAAATTAAACAGAATTAATTATATTTAACAGCCTGAATGTTAAAGAAATTTCATGGGAAATATGCATTCTCCAACAAGGAACAAACCAGTGTCCTGTATGGAACCGCCATTTGATCTGGCGTACTATACTATGTAGCTATAGAGAAATGTCTGGTTCGAAAAGTCTAAATTAATTTAATTAATATTATTTAATTAAAATACAGAAAATATATTAATAATTGTCAAACTTAATCAATTTCATTATATATTGTCATTGTTTATGTTAAAGATAACTTTCATGAGCAGATATGATTGCTCGAGAAAAATCATCGAAGATTGTGTGTTTAAAAACATTAATCATTTTGCAAATTAATTGCTGAAATATAAAAAAAAGTTTTTATATTTCATCGATTGATTTGTGAAATTCACCGAAATGTAGAGTTTGTAAATCTCAACAAAAAAATATTAGGGATAACATCAACTATATTAAACGCTGTTTGTATTTCAACATACATCAGCGTGTTGCAAAAAATTCTAGTACAGTAAAGCAAAATACATTCAGGTCAATCTAATAAGAAAGACGAAAAGAAAACAAAAATAACGTTAAAATTAGTTATTTTCATAGAAGAAACATTCAGCAGTCACTGACCAAAGTAGTGTTACTCTCGATTGAAACTTTTAAAATCGTTTACTTAAAACAGATTTTCAGGAAATGGGACTTCTCACGTTCAGTAAATGTTATATTTGATTGATTTGTTTTTTTACGACTTATCAACCTTTTTCAGGTTATTTAAAGCCAGAAAATATTTTTAGATTTTAAGAATGTTTTTTGACGATAATTATGATTTACAGATATAAGTCCTACTAATTAACCCATAGCTGGGGGAAAAGAGGTGGATTCATATCTTTCCCAAGGTTATTTGCATGTAAGTGAACCTGACTGTAATTGGAACTCAGCTCTCTGATTTCCAATTCTGAGCCATTATCCATTACACCACCAACACATCCACTCGAACAATTTTTTCCTGTGAACCACTACTCTGTGGAACAGACTCCCAAGAGGATGCTTCCCCAATCACTACAATCTTAACATGTTCAAGTCTAGAGTTAACCATTATCTTCCCCTCTTATCCATATAAACTACTCCTTAACATAATCCATTACATTAAGTGGCCACTGGGCCTTGTACAGGGTGAACCTTACTGTAAAAAAAAAGAAAAAAAAGAAGAATCTGAGATTCCCACGTGGTTACCCATTTAGGTACTGACCTGGCTCGATGTTGTTTAACCAGTGATAATATAAGAACCAGTATTTCAACATGATATGATAAGCCACTAAATGTTATAACTCTTTCTCACAGTGGATAAAGGTGTTGGTTACTTCCAGTGACAGGATCCAAAGAGTGTGAGTTCAATACCCCGTTAAGGCAGTGGAGAACTTTCAGAGGGAAAATTAACAGGAGATAACTGATAACTGACATCCATTAAACATGGCACATGGAACTAGAACAGTCTACCCCAGTGAGCGAAATAAAGGGTTCAGTTTGACATTCCAACCACCTGAAGAAGGCCGGAGCATACAACGGCCGAAACGTTGCAATAAATATGGCAACAAAGATGAGGACAATAGTCCAAATAATGTACATAATACCTCATCTTAGAAATATAGACAGATCTTTCAAGTATTTCTTTCTGAATTTCAGGGATGAGGATTTATTATTATTTACATGTGGACTATTGCTTTCATTTTTGTTGTTGGCATCACAACGTTTTGGCCGTAATGCCCTTTGGCCTTTATCAGGTGTATGTCAATGCAAGTAACCTACAGGGAATTTAAAACTGAACCCTTTATTTAATCTAGAGGCAGATTGTTCTCATTCCACTGGCCATGTATAGGGATATCTCATCTAGTTCTTTATTTAATACTACTCAGCTGTTGCTCACCCTGTTTCAACTGAGTCCAAGTACACCCTACCAAGTACAGGGATTGAACTCACAATTACTATGTGTTATGGTGAAAGACACCTAGTATATAGATAATAGACTCTCCCATCTATTATAAGTAGGAGTCAGTAGGAGTCGAATATGGAAAGTAGTCAGCTACCACAACTCGATTACTCTGCATAATACTTATTACAAGTTCCTAACGTTTTTGTACGTTGAACCTATTTAGGACGAATTTAGTCCAAATACAGTTTCCACTGAGGAAATAACTACAACACTATGTCACCAAATTCACGAACCAACACTTAAATCCACTAAGTCAAAGATGGCCAAACTTGCTTAATGTAAGAGCCACATATGATAAAGTTTAGACCTTTGAAAGCCACAAGACATGAACAAAATTTACACACGTGCCACATGGCAGATAAGGCACAAAGGTTTACCTCCTTTAACAGTGAATGCAAAATCTTTCTCCTACTCTGGCTTAAAATGTCTGTTTTCATCTTCATATTTTCATTTCTTATAAATTGTGGAGGCCATCTTCCTTCACAAAATTTTCACAGACACTTTTTTACAAAACTTGTATCCAAAGTGTACCAACTAGGTCTGCATAGTTCAACGTCTTGTGTTATAATGCATTAATGTACATGACGTGAATGCAGTCCCCTTAATCACCTTACCCCTGATCTCAGTTTTCTGACATTCCTCTATAACACTTGTTGACCAGGAATTTCTTTAATCCATCTGCCTCCCACTATTCCTCCCATCAGCACTAAAGAACAACGCCTCACACCGATCTAGCATTAAAATTAGGATTTAAATTCTTAAATATCCATCTAGCCACGAACATTAAACTTGCATTTTAATTCAAGAATATCTCAATACACAACAAGTAAATAATTATAAAGCTTGAAATTTGTTTTTATTTACCTTTTATACTAACTATGATGTAAAAATGAGCTCAGCCAACATACATCCACAAGCCGCATATTAAAGGTCAAAGAGCCAAACTGTGGCTCGCTAGCTATGCGTGGCTCTTTGATTGCATATTAAAGGTCAAAGAGCCACACATAGCTAGTGAGCCACAGTTTGGCAACACCTGCACTAGGCTATTGTCCCACCAATACTTTCTAGTATTGATGGAAGTTTCCTTCTAAACCTTTAGTTTTTGTAAGTGTGGAAAGCTTTATAATATTATTTTGTCTTGTCACCCATTTTAGTTGTTATTGTTGCTGCTGCTGGAAGTTTTCAAGTGATGTGCTTTTTGTTATTTGGTAAGGCTCTTCATTATTTTCTAGTGCCAGTCTAATGAAGGATTGTCTTTATCAAAATTTTATAGGGTTAATTCATTTGAAGTCATTTTTAACCATTGATCAGCGAAAATGGTTGTGTACAGATGATAGTTGATCAGGTATGAACAACTAAAAAAAAAAAAATGTGAATGGCCACACTGATCCCAGAAAATGAGTCACTAGCTGCAAGAGTAAGTTTTTTTTTTTGTTTTTTTTATTTTTACTGAATAGGAGTCAGATAGAAACAGATTTAGACAGACAGAGATAACAAAAAATTCTGTCTTGTTGTTTTCTATGGAGAGCTAAAGACAGTGAAATAATTGGTGAATAAAGTTATGTTTCCATAAAATTCAATTTTTCATATGCAATCAGTTACCGAACTTACTCTGAATAATACAAAAAATTGACTATTTTGAAAAACACCCTCACCCCAAGGGGTAGCATTTTGTGCAAACCTGGTTTAGACATTTCTGAATAATTTGGATGCCGTACCTGATTCTCATATGAAAGTCTAGAACTGATGAAGCTATTTAAAACTGAAAGATATAGGTAATAATCAATGAAAATGCTAATAAAACTTTAATATTTCAATAAGGAGAAAGAGTTAAGCTTCATTATTTACAAAGAAGGTTGGTTTTGTTTAGCGGCATATCAACCTTTGTGGATTATTTAATACTGAAATCTAAATACTTTGAACACAATTTTATGGCTTCAACTAAAGATACAATGTATTGTTTGTCATTTTTATATAAAAATTTATTGCTGGTATCTTTACTATGAAAACTGTATTTTTATAATTTCATAGTGTTTTGTTTTTATTTGGGGGGGGGGTCACTATTTGCCCATAACAGGAATACAAAGGAAAAGGAAAAAAAAAATCAGGTTAGTTGACAAAGAGAAATTTGAATAAAATAAATTAATTCTCAGAAGGAAAAAAAAAATAAATAAAATAAAATAAAACCAAAAAATAGCTTTATTAAAGAAAAATACTGAAAATAGGTCATTTAATTTATTTTGAACAATGTCGGTGATTACCAGCTCAGAAAGCAAAATAAACAGTTCAAATTCTTGCCAAAGTTACTAGTGTTCACGTCACCAAGTGCATTAACAAAGAGTAGAGCTGTACTTGGACTTTGTCTAATTAAAACATATGCTAAACAAAAATCGATCTTATCATTGGTATGCTATTTTCCAAATTTTGCTTTCAGCCACTTTCACACCACCTTAATACAGCTTCCCTGTGCTTTTTCTATAAATACTTTCATGGTAAATTGTTCTGAGGAACTTTTTTCTATGGTCCATAGACTTTATGAATTTAAGCGCAATACTAGATTGTCGATAAGGTCTCATCATTTTACTGTTGAAATGGGTAGATGTAACCATACATTGTATGCTAATTTTTTTTTTCTCACACTTCTCACATGTGGATCTCTTTCAGGTTCTTGCTTCCCAGCAAACTTTGATCTTCAAAAACTTAAATGCAATGTCAACTGTTATCTTGTCTTCTTAATTACTGTTCTCTTATTGATCACTCCTTAATAATGGTTTTCTTTTTCTCATATTCTCTCATGCTCAGTAACCCCTTGCATCTTACTGGTTCTATTGCCTTGATTGGGGTAAGATGATTAAAAAGAAAGAAAAAAAAAGATGAACTCTGGCTCTAAAAAGAGTTTGAACCCAAATTTCCAATCAGACAATGAAACAGTCTTGATGACATGCTTATACAATACACCTGTGTACGGGAAAAGATGAAACAGTCCAAGACTGAATTCTAAACGAATGAATTTTGGCTCCATTTTGAAATCAGAATCTCAATATATATTGCAGAGATGCACCATGGTGCATAATCAGGATTGTTCGTGTTGTGTTCATTGATAGTTTCAGACCTTGAAGCATCATACTATCTCACCCACCAGGTCCCACCATCCAGACCCCACAACCTCACCTGCCAGACCCTACCATCACAGATCACATGACAGAACGCATACCAGCATCAAACTATGTTTAACCTTCAAAGCCTTGCGTCAAATCAACCTAGAATAACCGTAAACAATAATGGTGCCAATTTACAGTAACTGATCAGCACATCAGCCAATAGGAAACATTCCTTCCCATTCATCTTGTCTAGAATATGATACAGCACAAAGCTTCTAATTTTCTGACCCAAGAGTGTACAATAAACATGAACACATTAAACAGCACTTCATATCAGTCAATTTTTGCTTTTGCAACAAAAAAACTGTACAAGTGAATTAGCCAGACTAATTACAGTTAAGGATCTTAAACTCAACCATCCCAGTTCAATAATGATTGAGGAAAAAGATATAAAAGGTTCAGTAAACCTGTAACTTCCAAATTTTTAGGACCAAGAATAGTATAAATTTTGTAAACTGCAGACCGCATGCAACACGACAGAATCAGTTTACCAGTTTACAATCTCATATTGTGTGGAACTTTCTCAATAAATTAAAAAAGCTTTCTAACTGACAAACAAATTCCTATAATGTCACGACTGGAGTCTCCTAAAGATTTTTCAGAAAAGGGTAAGAATAGCTAAGTTTGTAAAATTGTAACTCACTTTCGTATTTACAGCTACACTGAAACACAGGTTCTCATTTGATCACCAAGGTTAAGCAGCAGTGTCGATTTCTTAGTACTTAAACGGTGGACCACTTGGGAACCCCAGGTATATTTACCTGGCCTCCCCATGAAGGTTGAATGTGACACAAGTTCGTTTTAACATGGAGAGCACCATACACATACTTATGCATATGGGCCAAGGACAAAAATTTATTTTTACCCACTGCCCACTGTCAGGCTGGCATTGGTATGACACTGATCCAACCTCTTTATTGCGATGAGGAAGGTGCAGCCACAAGGTTGGCATCCCAAATAAATGAGAGTCATAGCTCCACTTACAACACAGGGGACATTAATCAGTAAACCCTCACTGGCTAATGGTTAACTCCTGTGACAGGTTTGGTTTGTTTTATGATATATCAACCTCAATGTGTTATTTAATGCTGATAAAATTTTTTATTTCTGGTAATATTTTTCATTCAAAAATGTATAGCTGGTAATAATTTTTTTTTTCCCAAGGTATTTCTGGTATTAAAACCTATTTTTACACTTACATAGTGTTTTGACCCCAGTTTGCAGGCTAACTATTTACAATAGTTGGGACCCTAACAGGTGCTACCACCCCGGGTCAGGGTGAACCTGGGAACACCAGCAATTAAAAGGTGGTTCCACGCCTCCTGATCAGAGGCCTTACTGTTGGACGTAGTTTATCGTCTTACCCAGGACGCGGATGTAGTTTATGGTCATACTCAGGATGGCTGTGACAGGTACCCTAAGTGACGTCCTGCACCCTGAAATGTTTGGGCTTTAAGTAGCCCTCAAATCTGTACAAAACATATCCATTGTATTTACAGAATGGAATCAAATTTAGACTCTCTGCAGTTCTATAGTAATGAATTTACCAAAAAATATTTCAGTAAAAGAACAAATATGCCAGGCAAAAATACATGAGAAATGACAAGTAAATTTTTTTTTAGGATAAAATTTGAAAGTAAAACTGTATATTACATTAAACATATTGATTCCTGTTTTTATTTACATTATTTACAGTCAGACTAACATCTTCATCTTTGTTGTTACAATCACAGTGTTTCGGCCAATGTACCCTCCTACCTCCTTCAGGTGTCTATCAGTGTAGATATACCAGAAATGAGATTAGTCCAACTGTAAATAATATAAATAAGGAAAACAACTCATCCCAGAAATTCAGACAATTTATGATCCTTGGCTTGTTTAAAAAATTTCATATGCACCACCGAAACGTCTTACCACTTCTGCTCCCCATGAATAATGAATAAAGCTGTACTTTTTATAAGAAAATGTTGTGGCACTAGTTATTCACACTCTTAACAAACTTAGGATAAAATAAATTGGATACTTATTTTTTTGTATTTCCTATCAAATAGGTCACAATGGAAATAATTCAAAACTTCAGTTTAAAACAAAAAAGGGCAAAAAATGTGAAAAAGAAAAAGTGTAAATGGAAAGATAGAAAAGAAAAAAGTGAAAAAATGAAAGCGATAAAATGGAAAAGAAAAAAGTGAAAAAATGAAAGCGATAAAATGGAAAAGAAAAAAAGAAAAAGTGAAAAGGAAAAAACTGGAAAATAAAAGAAGTGGAAAAAGAAAAACCTGAAAAAGAAAATTAGAACCTTTATGCAAGATCTGTCTTATTATCATCAATTCCATTAGAAAAAAGCTTCTTTGCTTTGGTACTTCAATCAGATTTCTGAAGACTTATAGCCAAACTTTTATAAAGTAACTAATTTTTAGCTCCTGACTCTTTTGTCCAATGATATTTATAATCCAATAGATATCCTTAATAAATAGAAGTCATCATTTAAAAAATAAATAAATAAATAAAATGGGTGGATGGTTGATTTTGTTTAGTGGAATATTAACATCTTTATGGGTTATTTAATGGCAGAATCTAATTATTTTGTATGCAATTTCATTTTAATGGCAGAACCTAATTTTTTTGTATGCAATTTAATGGCGAAACCTAAATATTTTGTACACAATTTTATGCCTTCAACTACAGATATTTTGTACATAATTTTATACTTTCACAGTAAAGGTATGTTTTTTAGATATATAATTTGTAGATCATTTGTTGGTCATTTTTTTTATAAAAATCTATTGATGGTAATTTTACTATACAAATGCATTTTTATACATCTTCAGTGTTGTATTGGTCATTTTATCATAAAAATGTACTGCTAGTAATTTTGCTATAAAAATGTATTGTTGGTAATTTTATAAAAATGTACTGTTGATTTGGAGGATTCACTATTTGCCCATAGCGGGGACCCTAACAGATGCAACTAAGCTGGGTCAGAATGGACCTGGGAATAACAGCAAGTAAGAGGTGGTTCCACATTCCTCAAAAACTTCAATCTCCCGATCCAAGGCCATGCTGCCGGATGTAGTTTATCATCATAACCAGGACGGCCATGCAAATGGAATTCTGATTAAGATGAAGATCCCAAATTAAGATTGCTTAAGTATGATAGATTGACTAGCTGACAAAAGAAGCCATTAGTCACAATACTGTTTAATATAAAGAGTGGAATGTGCCAAGTTTGATTCCAAGTACAAGAGAGTTTTATCAATACAATAACATCCTATGCTGGATTCACTGAGAATGAGGTCAGGTTAGATTCACTCCTTGAGAAGCTAACCCTTGACGCTAGACTGACCATGTTGAGCACAGCAAGGGGCCTATCAAACAAGTCTATGAAGTGATGGTTGAAGGTAACAGTAGAAGAGGACAGCCCAAGTTGACTTAAGAGGAAATTTTATGGAGGACAGGGAAAAATTGTGCCTAGAATTAGCTGATGCTAGTGACAGGTATACATGGATAGGTAAACTGAGATCCCCAACCAGGCAAGGCCCGACTTGCTTTGTGCACAACTAAACATGGTCCTGTCTCAACAAAAAAATAACAATACACCTATGATGATGTCCTCAAATAAATGTTTAATATATATATATATATATATATATATATATATATATATATATATATATATTGAATTGGACAAAGCCTGACAATTTATTTAAAGACATTTATGATATGTTTAATGTTCTTTTTATAGATACAAGTATTTAAGCAAATGCTCTGTTTTCTATGAAAATTTCTCGGACATTCAGGCCGGTAAATGTTATTTAATACTGTTTATTATAAAACAGACCATTTGCTTAAATACTTGTATCTATAAAAAGAACGTTAAACATATCATAAATGTCTTTAAATAAATATATATATATATATATATATATATATATATATATAGTCATACACACAGACTGTTTCGCTGTATCACAGCTCTTCAGTGTGGCTAGATGTCCGATTGCTTCAGGTTGTGATTGAAACTCAATCATTTTGGCATTAGTCAGAGATCCTACCTCTAAGCCATCAGTGCATGGCAAAGAGAAAGGGAAATTTTAGCATTTTCTATATGAAATACGCCAGCAGCTAAGAGAATTTGTACTTGAAGAGTAATGCATTTATAGCTGTTTTATTAAATGTTCTCTAAAGAGCTCTATCGAAGGGTCTATAATAATCAATTCACCCCAAGCAAGGTAATAATACTGCAAAGTCACAATGGGCTACTGGAAGTGAAAGAGAATGAAAAGACTTTGAGGAACCAGAAACTCAATATTAAACAGGGAACAAAGGATAAAATACTACTCCTGTTCAAAAGGTCTGTGTGTGTGTGTGTGTGTGTGTGTGTGTATCTTGTGGTTAATCATTATTTTTAGATGCCAACTTTTACAAACATTAATGCTGGTCAACACTCGTTACTGGTTCGAAAGTCTCATGAGAAAAATATTATTTAATTAATCTCTCTACACTTTCTTTTAGAATTCTGTACACTTTCTTGCTGGCGTCTTTGTTTCATTTCAATCTATTTAAATATTCAGCATCTATCTACATCAATCAATAGACAGAGAAAGTCATTTGTGTTCATTATATTTTGAACAGAGAAATATTCATGAAATTCTTCAAGACATTTATTTACTAATAAAAATATAACATGTTCTTATAAAATAAGAATAAACATTTATAAAAATAAAAATAATATCTGGAAAAAAATTATGTTTTAACAATATATATATATATATATATATATATATGTATGTATGTATGTATGTATGTATATTTTTGAATTGGACAAAGTCCGACAATTTATTTAAAGACATTTATGATATGTTTAACATTCTTTTTATAGATACAAGTATTTAAGCAAATGCTCTGTTTTATAATAAACAGTATTAAATAACATTTACCGGCCTGAAAATTTCTCGACATTCAGGCCGGTAAATGTTATTTAATACTGTTTATTATAAAACAGAGCATTTGCTTAAATACTTGTATCTATAAAAAGAATGTTAAACATATCATAAATGTCTTTATATATATATATGTGTATATATATATATATATATATATATATATATATATATATATATATAATTTTTTTTTTTTTTTTTGAAAGCAAAATGAACAACCCAACATGCAAATTACAGATTGGCAGTACCAAAACCAAACAGGTGCAACAATTTAGATATCTGGGAATCGTATTAACAGAGGATGGAAAGTGCAACATGGAAATCTAAAGATACATTGAAATAGCAAAAAATAGCTTCCAGAAGTATTAAGAAACAGAAAAATATTGCTAGAAACAAAGAAAAGAGTATTGAACTGTTATGTAGTATTAGTCCTCCTATATGGCAGTAAAAGCTGAAAATCTTCTGATACTTGAAGCAACCTACAGAAGGATGCTGAGAATACCATGGACTGAACACCTGAGTAACAACAAAGTTCTAGAGATAGCGGCAATAAAAAGGACATGTATACTTAACATCAGGAAGAGACAGCTGAGATTTCTGGTGCACATGGGGAAAGAGGGCTAGGAAAATTTGATACTCAAAGGACATAGTGAAGTTAAGAGGGCTAGAGGAAAGCAACGCAAAACCTACCTGGTGAGCTTGAACAAATGGATGACAAAGCAGGGTTTGGAAGAGATGGCAAAAAGACAAAAATTATCAAGAGTTGCAAAAAACAGGAAATTGTGGAGAGTCATGATCGCCAACATCCAGGAAGGACACAGCACATAGAAGAGGAGGAAGCAAATCATGAGAAAGTCATTTTCTTTGGTCAATCAGAATTTAGTCACATATTTTTTTAATACACTGATGTAGTGTTAAAAAAATACAAAAAAAACACAAAGTATATATGTTATGATGTTGGTTTGGGGTTTGTAGAGACAAACGCCAAATAACACGTAACAATAAAAAGGGTTTTAGTAGGTTGGTAAAAAGGTATAGAAATCGCCTGAGTAGTCAATAACTAGCTCAGCCAAGAACTTCTCTGTCTCCCTGTCTCTCATGTCAACTGACATGCCACTATTTAAAGTCTTTGTTCACATACGCAGACAAGTTCATCTTCAAGAGGGGGGGTAGGTTTCCGACACAACAATATAAAATGCTTTAAATAAAATGCTGGGTTCTTCTGTTCGAAAAGAAATCCAATTCTGTTTGAAGAAATGGACATGAATGGGAATAATAAGGTTTTGGGATCATTTTCTATGAATGTAAAAACAGTTTGGAATTTCAGAGAATTCATTGTCAATATTTTGAGTTAGTTTAAGAAGAAAAATTGATATCAAGAAACGAGATACTCTTACAAAGCTAGCAAGTTCAATTCTCACTGGGGGCACCACATTTGAAACTTTTTTTGCCTAAACAAGCTAAAACATGATATTTACACACACGTGTATATAAATACACACTGACATTCATACATCTTGAATCAAGTGGGGACTTTCAGTGCAAAAAAAGCACATCAACTGATTTTCATATAAAATCAATTCATTAAAAATTGTCCTTATATATATATATATATATATATATATATATATATATATATATATATTAGACAGAGTGATCCCGGAGGGTCCATCTATGAAACTCTGGAGTCGGGATGCTGAAGATAACATCAATCAGCTAAGTGACAAACTTTTTACTTGTATTAATTCTATTTGGGGAAAAATGTATGACAAAGTAGAAAAAGTTTTCTTGTGATGCATTTTATCCTTTGAGACTTCATTAGTCTGATGAAGTCCTTAAGGACGAAATGAGTCACAAGAAAACTTTTTCCACTGTGCCATATATTTTTACCCAATATTGTTCCTGATATATAAAAATATATATATATATATATAGTTATCTCATATATATTTTTGGTTTTTAATGGTTTTTTTTAGAAGAATTTTCTTTGAAGTAAGCAAATCATAATAAAGTCATTTTCCTTGGTCAATAAGAATTTGGTTACGTGACAAGAATGAAACCTGAGGACTAATAAATTAATGTTGATAATTACTAGTTCAAAAGTGCCAAGAGAAAAACATTATTGAATTAATCTAACACTGCTAACACTACTTTACACATTGTTTTATTATTCTGTCCATTGTCTGTCATTTTTGTCCATTTTGATTTATTTATACTAGAAATATCTCTGAAAATTTCACGGTTTTCTTATTTGAATTTCTGTTGAATTTTAATTAAGTTAATGATTTAATAACTTCACGGTGAATTTTATGACAATAAACTATCCATAGAAATTCCTCTTTCACATCATTATATAGTTGAGCTTAACTTTAACAAAATATTGCAATAACAATCATAAATAACGTAGTATAAATGAAAAAATTTGAAATTGACTCTTTCCATTTCACTGAAAAACTATCTTCCCTTCTTCCTTTCTTGCACTGAAACCAAGTAGCCTTTCTGAAGTCTTTTCTGTCTTTCCATGTGATCAAAACAGAATAGTCCATTATTTATGAGGTATTATTGGCAGGGTGTAATGGTTGTGCTAACTAAGGGAGAGACAAGCAGTGTTATAATAAGATAAAAATATGTTTTTTTATATAAAAATAAATGGAAAAAATTTTCTAATAGAAAAATATATAAATTATATATATATATTTTGTTTTTTTAAATTTTTTTTTTTGAGAAGAATTTTCTTTGAAGTAAGCAAATCATAATAATGTCATTCTCCTTGGTCAATAAGAAATTGGTTATGTGGCAAGAATGAAACCTATCTGAGGACTAATAAATTAATGTTGAAAATTACTAGTTCAAAAGTCTCAAGAGAAAAACATTATTCAATTAATCTAACATCACTCACTCATCACACTTTGTTTTAAAATTCTTTTGTCTTACTGTCATCTTTGTTCATTCAATTTATTTATATTCTTGTTTGGCATCTATTTACATGAATAAATAAACGGAGGAAGTCCCTTGCATTCATAACATTCAAAAGATGATGTGAACAACAAAGAAATATTTACAAAATGGCCATCACTTGTTTATGAATCAAATATCTACAACTGAAATTTTTAAGTAAATAATTTTTTTTTAAATAAATAAATAAAAGAACATAACTGATTTCTGACCTATTAAGTTAAAGAATATTTATTTAAATACCAATATAAAAGCATGGTATTAAACAAAGAGAATTTGATTACGAAATTTGGGGTGCAACTACTATGTGCCACATCTTTTAGAACATGAGCGATCATGGCTCTCCACATCTTTCTATCTATCTGCATGCCTATTCTTCTTCTTCAACGTGCCACGACCCATCAGGACACAGGCAATCATGGCTCTCCACATCTTTCTATCTATCTGTATGCCTATTCTTCTTCTTCAACGTGCCACGACCCATCAGGACACAGGCAATCATGGCTCTCCACATCTTTCTATCTATCTGCATGTCTATTCTTCTTCTTCAACGTGCCACGACCCATCAGGACATAGGCAATCATGGCTCTCCACATCTTTCTATCTATCTGCATGCCTATTCTTCTTCAACGTGCCACGACCCATCAGGACACAGGCAATCATGGCTCTCCACATCTTTCTATCTATCTGCATGTCTATTCTTCTTCTTCAACGTGCCACGACCCATCAGGACACAGGCAATCATGGCTCTCCACATCTTTCTATCTATCTGCATGCCTATTCTTCTTCAACGTGCCACGACCCATCAGGACTCAGGTGATCATGGCTCTCCACATCTTTCTATTTCATGTGGTTCCTAGCAGTTTTTATGCCTTTGCTGAGGCTCCTGACCTTGTTCTGCCATCCATTCACAATGCCTTCTTCTATCTCTCGTGCCTTCAATATGCCCTGTAATGGCTAAGTTTTCCAAGCCCTTCTTCCTCGTTATGTGTCCAAGAAATTTTAGCTGACTCTAGAATAAGATTTTTTTGTTGCTAACTTGCTCCATCCCTAAAAGTCTCAGTATGCACCTGTAGAACCAGAAAATCAACTTTAAATTTCTGCAAACTGATTTTCTATTCTAAAAGACAGTCTGCTCCAATAAACAAAGTTTACAAATTGAAAATCGTAGCAAATAAAATGTAGTGATTTTTTTAGAATAGATATTGTTTCAACATTGTAAATATCAAACAGAATCCAGTTTGGTCAAATGTTTGCAAAATCCATAATACCCACAAAGGTTTATCATCTAGAAATCAAGACTTCCTAAACTAAGAAGATATGTCATATATACATATTTGTATTATAGAAGTTTTAAATTTATAAATAATTGCTTGAGAAGTACAAAAAGTTGTACAATTTTTTCCCCCAATAACATGTATATAGAAAATCAAACAAACATTGCACAAAATATGAGTTTAGACTGGATTCTACTTGGCTAGAAGCCAATTCTGAGCTGCATATATGTTCACAGAGAGAATATATGAAGGATCTGTGGATGTTATCAATGACAATGTCCATCTTCACCATATATCAGTGTAATTTCTTTGGGTGTATATTGGTCTTGTGTAATGATTGAAACAAAATGCACAGCAGGTTGAAAAATACAAAAGAAATCTTTATATGACACAATATAATGATACAGAAGGATAAAGTGAAAGTTGAACTTTCAAGAGTTCAATTGCAAAAGTCCTGGCGTATACAAGGGAGAGGTAGAGAGAGAGGGAGTCTGGATGGAAGTAATTATATGCATATGTATCCAAATGTAGTAGCCGCCTACTTAACCTTTATCGAGCTGGAGGTGAAAATTGTCGCCACAGAATTCTCTCCCTTTGCAGCTGTAGGTGCATTCTGTCACCTCGAGAGGACTGCTATAAATAAACACTTGTCAACTGCTATTTTCAGTATTTTAAGCTGGAAATAGCCGACTACTGCTTTGGAACAAGGCTAAACTTTCATTTTCCGACGACATTTTGAATTTTCCTAGGCTCTACATGAGGTGTAACGTTGATTAAACCCACATTAAATTTATCATGATTTTTTTTGTAAACAAACATGGCCGCATCAACATCCAACAAAGCTTTTATTCAGTCAGAAGTTTTTCTTTGATTCGGACTCCGCTGATGGTTTTGAAGGCTTTACTCAAGCGGACATTGACGGTGAAGTGGTCAGATTGAGATAACCATGCTAGTGATGGGGAGGAAAGCTATGATGAGCACTAGGTGCCAAGTGGCTACTATCATTTATGCCGGATTAATTTTATTGAAACTACTGGCCCCATGGATGTACCTGATAGTCTTTCTGAAGGTGAATTATTTCATCTATTTATAAATGACAAAATAATAACTTTATTTGTCAACAAGGCAAATAAATATGCTAGTCAGGTGAAGGAAAGAGCAAACAAATGCTGGTGTCTACTGGTATGTAAACATGTGGAAGGACGTTACTTTTGATGAAATGAAAGCCTTCTTAGCCATTTTGCTTTTTAGTGCCCCCCAGAACTCCACAAGGAGTAATAAAAATTAAAGTATGTTAAATTGCTAATGTATTTGTTTTTTATTTTGTGTTTTCAATGTCAAAATGTAATGCATTACATCAAAATATTATTCATCCATTCTTTTATTAGTATACAAAAACTAAAATCTATACACAATACAAAGAAAGTTATAACAATTGTAAAACAGTACATATTTATGTTCTTGTGCCCTCAAAAAAATGTAGTGGCATTAGCAGGGGAACCAATTCTATAAGGAATTTGGTGGAGTAAAGGTTAACAATGTGGGTGAAAGAAGATATATATGTTTTTAAATGTAACAGTACAATTAACCATTTAAATTCACCAGCAAGTTGTGTAAAATATCATATTTCAACTCTAGGTATGTTACAATGAGTGTATCAAAATTAATACATTGACTCTGGTTGTGGTTGATTTTCTATCTAGTTATATAAATTTCAAGAGATCTGCTTTGAAAGTGCCGCTTTAACTCTCATTGGCTCACGGCCTTATATCCTGACTGTGAAAGCTTTCTAATTGGTTGGTTGAACTATGGCTTTGCAGTTTGACAATTCTGAATATACATCTATTTTTAGAGGAATCACTTCTTTTGGCTGTACCAGAGCAACATGTTTCATTGCAATAGACGTCCCTTTGTCTCTGCTCATAACAAGTGCAAGCATGTCCTCAATAAAGTTTCTGTTTACTGACAGAATGAAACAACATATAGCATCTCACAAGTTCAGTTCTAGAGATTATTGGTGGGACTGCAAGAGTGTGTGTTGAACAACAGCAAATCCTCAATCCCTGCTCTATTCAATCAATTCAGTCCTGACATCTACAGCCCATAAGGTTGAATGCTTTGCTTGTAAATTCTCTTCCAAATCAACTCATTTGGACTACCCACACCCAATTTCCCGTTAAAACTGAGGCTCTACTGAGTGATATGCATATAACCCCATCACTGGTCTTGGACATCCTTTTGTAAATTTGACTCCCATAAGACAAGCGGAGGTGACAGGATCTCAGCCATCATCCTAAAGAAATGCCCTCCTGAGCTTGCTCCAGCACTCTCTAAACTCTACAACTATTGCCTCACTGGTTCCTGCTTGTTGGAAGCCCGCCTCTGCAGTTCCTGTTTTTAAGAACTCTGAAGAACCTTCCGACCCCTTTATCGCCCTATTAGTCTCCTTACTGCTTTTTGGCAAAGTATTCAAGGCTTTAATCATTGCTGAAGTGGTTAAGCATCTTACCTCTCATGACTCTGACAAATAATATGGATACTGTTTTGTCCAGTCTAGTGCTGATGTGCTTATGGCCACCACTGAATATGTATATCAAGCTTTCTTTCCCCATCTGCTATCAACCGGCTTTTTCTATAAGAAGTTTGAAATATGTTTCTTTAAAAAGGGAAAATATTTGTTACATTTCTACAGTATAAATAAAAATAATCATTGTGAATTTATATAAGGTGGCACTTTTATTTCATTTAAAAGAACTTTTTTTTTAAACTTTAAAACTGTCTATATTTCCAAGATAAGGCATTGTAACTATTTACATTGTTTAGACTCTTGTCCTCATCTTTGCTGTCATATTCACAACATTTTGGCCATTGTACGCTCCTGCCTTCTTCAGTGATATACGTTGAAATTTCAAACCAAACCCTAGGACACATGACCCAGTGGTTGAAGTAAGTAATCTAGTGACTCACCCAAAGAGTTGTGAGTTCAATACCTGACCATAGCAGAGGTGAAAAAAAAAATTGGAGAGTTGAGTTTTAGTAACTCAGTAACTGAAATTGAGACATCCAGAAAAGGCATGGAATGTGGAACTAGTGGAAGGGTTCAGTTTGAAATTCCAATGTATATCACCTGAAGAAAGCCGGAGCATACAACGACTGAAACGCTGTGAATTTGACAACAAAGATGACACATCAGTCCAAACAATGTAAGTAGTATAAATACTTTTAACATTGGTTTAATATATTCATTTGTTTAACTATAACAATCTATATATAAGAAACAAAACAAAAAATATTTGATTTGTTTCAAATATTCCTTGGTTTATTGTTTTAAAATAAAAATAAGGAATTAGAATTTCTCTTTCAAAGACTTCAAAAACAAACATTTTAGCTGAATTTTAAAGAAAAAGAATTATTTAGTGAAGAAACTGATCTGAAAATGTAAGCAATTTAAAAATTGCCTTACTTGTTTCATATCAAAATAATTTATCAATCAAACTTCAAGAAATGCTAAGTGTTTATTCTTTTTGTTTACACCCACGAGTGACCTTGAAAGGCCACATTTCAATTTATCCTATGTTGTGACTTTTAAATTGAATTTTATGTTAGTTTAAATTTTAAAATAAGAAATAGGACATTGTGAAAATTTCTTGTGTTCCAGGCTTTATATACACTTTGGGGATCGAATGTGTAATTTTAACACAGAAAGCAAAAAAAAAAATTTGCCTGATTTCAGTTTCCTGCAAATTCAAGTTGATGAATTAACACGGACAAAGGTTACAAAATGAAGGTCAAGTGTGTGTGTGTGTGTGTGTGTGTGTGTGTGTGTGTGTGTGTGTGAGTGAGAGAGAGAGAGACACACACACACACACACACATATGCTATGTATAAAACAAGCTTGCAAATTTCACTCTAAAATTTTGGATCATTACATTTTGGATTTCAGTTTAAAGCTTTGGATCATTACATTCCTAAATTTAGCTTATGATTCAGTCATGGTTGGTTGATTTTGTTTAGCAGCATATCAACCTCCAGGAGTTATTTAATGCTGAAATCTACATATTTTGAGCACAATTTTATGGCTTCAGCTAAATATTTTGATTAATTGTATGCCTTCAGCTACAGATAAAATGTATTGTTAGTAATTCTATGATAAAATGTATTGCTGGTCATATTTTTGTAAAAATGTGTTGCTGGTATTTTTTACTATAAATATATATTTTTATACTTTCATAGTAATTGTTTTTGTTTCACTATTTGCCGATAGCTGGGACTCTAACAGGTGCTACCACCCAAAGTCAGGGTAGCAATTAAGAGTTGATTCCACACTCTTCAAAAACCCCAAGAGGTCTGGCTGCCGGGTGTAGTTTATAGTCAGATTCGTTCATGGGTACAGGTAAGTTTAATGGATTATAAAATAGGAATCATATTAAAATTCTTTTTCTTGGAACAGAAACATTTCCCTGCATGTTGAAATGATAACAAGAACCTTTGGATATCTGCAGACACTGTATAAAAATGCCTCAATTTATCCAAATTTATTCAAAGTCCTTAAAAGTGTTTGCTGAGTAAATTTAAACATTTTATTGAAGTTGGTTTCAATTTTTGAAAATCTTTGGCCAGTCTACAATAAGGTGAAAGCAACAATAAATGTAAAACAATAAAAATAATCTGATACAAATTTGTCTCCTCAGCATTTCAAAACCTGCCAAAATATTTATTGGTGACAGTTTACTTGCACTTCACACAAATTATAGCATAAATTCATCCCTTCTCTTTGACCCCATCAACGAGTAAAATAATAATCTTCCATTTTCTTGAAGCCTGTTTCCTTTTTGCCCTTTCCTAAATTCTCCCCATTTTCAATCTTCTCATTCACTTTCACACTCTGTAACCGCTACGTTCCAGTAGCATTGTCACCTTGCTTGGGGTGAAATGATTAAAACAAAACAAAAACAAAATAAATACTTTGCTGTATTTCAAAGCAAATTTAAATTGTCTGGAAAGAGTTTACGTTTTCAAATCAATAACATTTGCTGATTTTAGCGCCATATTTTGCCATTTGACATTACAATGTAATTCTCTGTATTAAAAAATCTTTCAAAAGTAAAAAATACATGTCTGAAATTTTATTTGAGGAATATTTGCTGATTTAAATTTTAAATAATCTAATCTGAAACAAATGCTACTTTAAGGTTAAAAGATTGCAGAAATGCATTTTTATTTTAGGTGTTGGCAGCTTGAATGACAGACAAAAGTTTATCTAATGTTTTTATACAGTGGACACATCTGTAAAATTTACCTGAAGAATATAACATGAGCACCTTTTTTACATAATTTTTAACTACCCAGTAATCTTTAAAAATTAGGAAAATATTCTCTGTAATCTAATGTTTTATTGAATTTTAGGTAATTTACTATAGTTATCACTATTATTTTCTAATGTGTATGGACATCCATATTTGTAAAAATGCGACACAAAAAAAATTTCAAAATTCTTTTTAATATATTGGGCATCAATGAATTGTACTAAGCTTTTCTATTTATGAATAATAATATAGTTTTTATATTACCTTACGCTTACCTCGACAAAGATAGAATTTTAAAATATTTAAAACTTTAAAGAATCAAAATTTTTAAAAATGAAAACAATTCTTGTAAACATTCATTATTTGTCGATTTTTTTCTTTAAGACAATTGAATATAGTGTTTATATCTTATTCATAAAAGCAATTAAAATCTTTTCTAATTAAATAATGTAATGATTTAGAGCAGGTTTTCGGTAATTGGGGGGGGGTCTTTTTTTATTTACAAAAAGAAATTGACGTTCTCCAAGGAGTTCTGCTTTTAAGCTCCACAAAAAATTTAATTTCTCGAACTTTCATAAAATTAAATAAGTGGGGACGGAGTTAACAGATGTATAAAAAAAATATATTTTATCAAGATTTTCCAAAGATCACAATTCATTTGTGAATAAGTCCTGAAAGTTTCATTTAAAATCCGAAAAAAAATTGATTTTTGCAAGAATTTCCATATTAATGAGCTATTTTTCACTGCAAAAAAGACGCTAAATTTCCTACTAATCTTGGTCCTTCTGCTGAGCCAAGAAAAACAAGATTTTTTTTAACCAAAATTTGGAACGTTCTAAAAAAAGTATCAAAAAATAATAATAAAATGAAAATCCCTTCGTCTTTAGTTTCTCTTAGTCTTAACAAAGATGTTTAAAACTTTGTTTTTTAAGTTTGTTTAAGTTTTTATTAAGTTTGGACTTTGGGGTATTTTTCATCAATGGTATTTATTTATTTTGCGAATCAGTGGTGGTACATACAAAAAAAAAACGGACACATAGAATCAGAAAGAAAGAGACAATTGAAATTTCCAGGGTAGACAATGATGAAAGAGAGCTTGGATAATTTACAGGTCATCATACGGAAGGCAAAAGGGATAGAGGATAGCAGCAAATAACCTACCTAACGAGCTGGTTAGCAGAACAGGGATTAGGAGAGATAGCAAAACCAAAATGACAAACATTGCTAAGAAGTACGTCCTGAAGAGACACGGCATATAGATGTCAAGCAAAAAGAAGTAGTAAAGTAAATAAAAAGAGGCACCTGTTTTTGTTCATCCCACCCTTCTTAAAATAATAATCAGAAAATGTTTTCTTGATTTAAGGTTGAAGGAAAGACAATGCCTGATAGAAGGCGTTACTTAACCTTTCTACTAATTTAAAAACTATTTGTGTTTATATATCGGAATCGATTTTTGCGTTTTATTTTTAGAGATTGAATGAACGTTCTGGTTTAAAATATTTCCAGACAAAACAGGATCCAGGTCCATCATCTTTTTTTAGATTCAGAATTTGTAGGCTACACATTTTGAACCTTTAAAAAAAAAAAAAAAAATGATTATTATTACGTAATAAAAAAATAAATAAAATAAAATCTGTCTTTAGAAAAGCAAAAGATCCTTGGATTTGATTTTTTTTATCAAAGCATTCAAAGATGGATCTATAATTTCTAAATAAGGTTTAGCTTGTTTTCTTCATTTTGTTTTTTGGGGTTTTTTCATTTTTTTATTTAAACCTCTTTTTCCCGCTTTAATTTTAAAATTTAAATTCACAATGCCGATTTAAATTTTGAAAATCATTTCATTTTTTGTTTTTAACTCTAGCCAGAACTTTGTAATGAAATAAAATAGAAAATATGTAAGCTTAATAAAAATAAATTCTTACAGCTTACTCAATAGTTAGTGGAGAAAAATACTAACTAATAAATAATTGAATTCCATGATCCCTATTTTCATTTTGATTGTGGGTAAGAAGACTGAACATGTGGAAGCAAAGAAATTGTAAAGGACACACTGAATTAAATTAAATTGGAAAGTTACCTTAAAAAAAACTAGAGACAACAGTTTGACTCGAAATTAAAGAAATTAAAAAAAAACAACAAATAAAAGTAAAATAATTTAAAAACATTCAATTTTTTTTTACCTCATTAAGAACAGGATCAGTCTCGTTAAATTAAAATTCCAGATTCTTAATTCATTTTTTTTCTCAGACTTTTTTAAATTAGAAAATTGTAAAAAATAAAAAACCCTTAGATTTCTTAATCCATGAAAATCAAGTCGTTAGCAACAAGAATTGTTTTATTTGCAGTCAATCACTAAACATAAGAGGAAAACATTTCAAATGTGTTTTAAATATCAAATAACACATAGTTGTTATGTAATAATAATTATTGAACAATAATAATCTTATTCTTGTCGAATTACAGATAAAAAAAACTTTAAAAGCTAGCTTTTTTTAATCCCAAATTTTCTTCAACATTTTTTAATTTCTTGTCAATAAAATTTCCCCACCTCCCATTCGATCTTGACCTGAAAATCTCAAATTGCTTTAAAGAAAAAGCTTTTAAGGTACATTCTCAATATGAGACAAGGTAAAAAAAACAGAAGTCATTTTCGTTTTTTTTTTACGATTCCTCTCTGCAAATGGAGGAAAAGTAACAACAATGAGATCATAAATAAATCTAAGCTCGTTTGACCTTTGATTACAACATGCTTCTTAGCTGGATTTTTGTTTAACGAATGAATAATAGGCTATCTATAAGCTCCGTTAGATAAACAAATTAAAACGAAATTAAAAAATTGCAGAACAAGAGAGGCTTAAGAAAAAGACAATCAAATTTCAAATAATTATTAATTAACAATGCCATGATTATTTTTAGCAAGTGAGTTTTTGCTTTTAATTATTAAAAAGATGTCTTTTTCGGCAACATTGACAATAATTGCCCATGTGATGATGTTTACTGAAAATAAACTAGAATTAAGCTTTTATTTTTATGAAAAAAAAAATCGCTTTTAACTTCACACCTTTTTAGTCTTAATTGGAAAAGAAAAAAAGACAATATTATTTCACAAAATTAAATAATGATCAGATCATCAAAAAAAAAATAAAATAAAATAAAATAATGATCAACAAAATCAAAAAGTGAAGAAGATCCATTGCACTATATTGCAACGAATTGAATTTTAAAAAATAAAATAAAAACATGTTTAATTTTATAAGAAAATTAAATTGAATTTTTTAAAATAATATCTTAAAGAAAAATTAATAAATAATTAAAAATACAATTGGTGTTTATTTATTTTTTCTGAAATCATTGGTGATGTGTTGGGAAAAGATTATTACCAAAAATTTCTCTAGTCTAAAAGAAAAAAGGGAGACTTGCTTATTAAAAGAAGCGAAAAACATACAAATTAACATGTAACTCATTGTTGTAATTAGTGTAATTATTATTTAAAACAAAAAATAGAGAGAATAAAAAACGAAGAGATCATTATAAATGATTCAATTCTCACATTTTCCCTCCAACTTACCAACAACAAATAATGATGCAATTCCTGCGAAGATTGTAAGAAGTTGTAAGATGACCATGTTGTTGATGAAGATGCTAGTGACCAGGTAGGGGACATGTGAATTTGCTTAGCCAGCTTGATTTTGGCTAAGAATTTCTCGCTTAAAAATATGGTTTGTTTTTGACAACAGCACCAAGAAAAAGCAGTAGCAATCTGTTAACGTTAAGCTCTTGATAGTAATGCAACCAGCCTCCGTCCAAGTTCAATATATACGGAGGCCTGCTGGTGACACAATTGTTTCTACATTGAACTGCTTGAACAAAACGACTAGTTTTTTCGGGAGAGATCCAGCAACGACGCCTTTTCCCTTCTTCGATTTGTTACTCTCTAATCGCAAGGGATGAAAACCTCAGGTTTAACAGATTAATTGGAAACAATTTCTGGGGGTTTTTTTTTGGTGGTGGGAGGATTTATTTTTTTTTACCAGAGCAAAAGAATTAATTAAGGATCTAGTTTTTGATCACCATAAATAAAGGTAAATTATCGACTTTTATATTTTTAGACTTTAACGGAAAAATATACGACTAAAAATAAATCTATTTATTTTTAATTTTATCGATTGTTTCTATTTTTAATTTTATTATCAATGGCAAATTTACTGCTTTTAAAATTTGGTTTTCTTGTGTCCACTAGATCTGGTAGAGTGAAGGAAACCTTTTTTTCTTTCATTTTTTTTTTTTTTTTTTTGGCAGTTTAACAAGAAAGCAAGCTCTAAAATTGATAACCTTAGTGGGGGAAAAATTAGCATGTACAGCTATGACTCAATTTGGTCATAACACGGCCTTCTAAGTATTTTTTTTTTTTTAAAGATACATCTTTTTACACTGGAATTCTAGTTTTCTCGTAAAGTTTCCTTTAAATCACGCAGAGGTAACATTGATGTATTGTAGATTTTGCTTTACAGGAGAAGAGCGTTATCATTTGTAAACGGAAAGAAATTATTAATTCACAATATGGAAGATTATTTAATTTAAGATCAACTTGATCCGTGGTACGCAGGTTCGATCCTTGACGTGCAACACATTTTCTTAAGATTTCTCGATATATGTGATACACTGTTTAAGTTTAATGAATAAAATGAGACGTCTATTTTAAATACGAAGTGTCCACTTTAATAAGAAATAGTTTTGTTTATGTTTCGGATATGAAACTGAGCAGATATGGGTATTCGAGAAAAAAATAATACTAAGGGAAGAGAAGACTAAGTGAATGGGTATGTAACGCACGCCTGATCTAGCGGTGGGTACCCCTACAGGTTCGATCTCTGCTGGGAACAGTTTTTTTTACTAAGATTTCTCGAACGTGCAAGCCGATTGACGTAATGATAATGCTTAAATAAAAATGGGGTGTTTATTTCAAATACGAAGTGTCCACTAGCGTTTAAGTAATTAATGTCGGATTAAAAATAAATCCATTAATTTGGGATGTCCAATTTTTCGCTAAAAAAGTGGCATATCCTGATGAAAAAAGGCCCCAAACTTAATAAAAACAACGTTTTATCACGAAAAACTATGTTATTAATAAGAGTAGAGACTAAAAATTCTCTAGAAATATTATGAAAAGTAATGGCACCAAAGGATTATTGATGCTATCCCGAAAATAATTGGCTGCTCGCTGCCCTCCTTGGAGGATATTTCTTATTCTCATTGATACAGCAGGATAGAAGACATAGTGAAGGACAGCATACATTCCGGGTACCACTTGTTTGACCTGTTACCCTCAGGACGACGTTTTAGAGTTCTATTATTATAATTAGTTATAGGACAAAGTGCCTGAGGGACAGCTAATATTCTTGGGCCCAGCGTAAGATGAACGCTGCTGCAAATGAACATGCGAAAAACCACCAAACATAATGTCTATTAGAGACACACACACAGACACAGACGCGCGTGTCTGCGCACACACGAATATACATTCTGAATCCTATATAGACAAACTAGAATTATTATACACTTACATACATAAAGCAATATTTATGGTTTTTCAGTTAGGCTTTGAATCCGTTAATTTCTTGAAACTGGCTGAGCGTTAGTTTAAAAAGTCGAATGAATCCGTTCATTTCTTGGAACTTCGAAGCGATGTGTCATCTCTCCTTGAATTCGGAACGCCATAGATTATACTAACGTTTGTTTAGCAAGTTGAATGCATGTGAAACCTGATATATATTCTCTGTTATAATTAAACACAATGAGCTCTCCGTGGATCAGTTTTAATATTTGATATTACTAGGATCCACCTGGATTATATACCAACGGATCTATTACCTGTACTATATATATATATATATATATATATATATATATATATATATATATATATATATATATATATATACCAAAATAGTTCTAAAAATAGAAATTATATTAATGTGTTTATCTGTAGTGTGTGTGGTGTGCGCGCGAGAGAGAGTGAGTGAATGAGTGGGTGAATGAGTGGTGCTGTGTGTGGTTTGGTTGAAATTCAGTAGTCGGCTTGCTCGGAGCTAGTGGCTATCGCATACTGTGGGTGAGAGTAGGTGAGTTTATGCCCTTTCATTTTATACAGTTCTATACAGGGCCACTAAGCGAGCATCAAAAGATTGTTTGTATGAGATGTAATAATAATTAATTTTTAATAAAAACGATAATATTAAAATTGTATTCGAAAAAATAATTAAAATGTTGGAACTGTGTAAAAATGCAGAAATTATTTTAATGAAAAAATATTAAAATTGTATGAAAAATTAAGAAAATGTTGAAATGTGTAAAAATTAATATAAAAATTAGTTTAAATTAAACAGATAATATTGAATTGTATGAAAAACTAATTAAGAAAATTAGAATGATACTAATACGGTTTCTTTGAAAAAGAAACCGCCAAAATGAAGTCAGGTTATAAAAAATGTGGATAAAAATTGATGTGTAGCGATTTGAAAAAAAAAAAAATGAGCCTCCAATGTGATGTGATAAAACCCGCCAAAATGAAGCCATTTTATGGCAAAGATTTATAATATGAGGCTCGGCTCTGATGTTGTCAGACCAAACAAATTAGAATTCAAAACGGACGGGGTTAGATTTCATAGTGATTCTCGAATTTTAACCAATGGGGATTTTTTTAAAAAGTAGACACCCCCTAACAACTTGGTATTCTATCCGGTTAGAGTCACTTGTTTGCTACATAACAGGCGAACTTTTGAATGCAAAGTCAGAAGGGATTTGACCTCATCCGAGCGTACGAAAGTTGTGAGCTGGACAGAAAGCGATAGACCTCACCCGGGCGAGAAAGGTTGACTTGGTATGATAAAAGACTGGTTTTGCTACTACTACTACTATTGTTTGTCTTGAAGAAGGAAGAAGAAAGTAGAAGAATGAACAACCCCTAAAAATCTATGAGAATTATCTTTACTAGATCTTCTTTTCTAAACATGCGAGAGTTTATCTCATATTTAAGAATGCATGTTCCAAACATCTGAACATTTTGTCTAAAGAACCCAGAATACTATATTCACCCAAGTTAGGTCAACCTTTTCTAATCCCTTTCGACTTATAACGTTTGAACTAACGACATTTTGAATTGTGAATGTTTTGATGAAAGTAAATTTCTTTTGATGCTTTGATGCTAAAGGGTAGTGGTTAAAATTTCTTTGTTGTTAAGGAAGACATCTGTTTTACATGAACTGTTGTTTTCTAAGAGAAAAAAAGCGTTTGTACTTTGAAAGAACTGTTACTCTATCGTGATAGTTTGAAGAACACAAGGGAAATTTTGTACTAGGCCTATGTTGTGTTTTGTACAAATTGTATATTGTAAAATATATTTTTATCGTTAATAAATATTTGTTTCTACTCAAATTTTACTCGGTGTATGAGTCTACTTGTATTTTTTGTATCTTGCAGCTTCAAAATCACTTATAAAGAGAGAAGTTTAAGAGATGTGAAATCTTCTATCACCCCCCTTTTTCTTTTTAAAGTCAACAGTTAATAATTATTTGGGAAGTCCGATTAAATAAACCGGGAGGCCCTTAACAGGTATCATTAAAGGTTTTTAAATCAATGCAACACATGCATGATAAACAGAATAGAATAATTATATTATTGAAAGAACCATTTCCATCTTCCATCAACATGGCTTCTTGGGGTGATGTTTTCCGCTGACATGAAGTGGAAAGATTATACTGAATCAATTGCTAAGTCTGCTGCTAGGAAAGTTGGTTCATTGTGCCGTGCGAAACAATTTTTCTCACCCGAATCTATCTTACATATTTATGCTGTTTTGAATATTACTGACGCATATAGTCTGGTGTTGCTGCTATATATTTAGACATCCTTGATAAAATCCAAAGAATAATCTGCAATGTTATTGGTTCTGACCTGGCATCTCAGCTTCAGTCACTTTCCCACCGCCAAAACGTAGCTTCCCTGTATCTTTTCTATAAATACTTTCATGGTAATTGTCCTGATAAACTTTCCTCTATGGTATATTTGACCCCTTTTATTTCTATACCTATTTTCTTTATTTTAATTCCCCATCCCTTCCCTCGTTAGGTGGTCAGTGATGTCAGTTCTCTAGTGGATGCGGGGCGCCTTTCGTTATTTGTTGTTGTGTCTGAGTGTGTGTTTCTGTGAGTGATTGGGATGAATGAATGTTTTATATTATAGTCTCGCATTGATTTTCTCCAGTTAACTGATGTTTCTGACACGTTTAAGGATTGTGGGGGGTATTACTAACATTATTTTGTTTAGTTTCTTGTAAATAGATTGTATTCATATTGTAAATACACATTGGGGCTAGTTTTTAATTGTTGTTTTTATTCCCCCTCACCTCACAGACAATGAATTGTACATATGGGGACTAGTTAAGATTTTCAGAGAGACAATGAGGTATTATGGTGCATGTAGTAAGAAAGGTAAGTAAGAATGTGTTGTTTTGGTGTTAGGAATATTGTTTGTATTGTTAGTGTTTGTGGCTAGCTAGGTTTAATATTAAGACCGAAGAAGACCATCCTTTTCCCCAATCCCCATTTTTGGCCTTGTGTCACATTTTCTGTATAAATACGGAAATAAATATCACTTTCCTCTATAGTACGTAAATTTTATGACTTTAAGCGCGGTACTAGATTTGCGGCAAGGTCTCATAATTTTACAGTTGAAATGGCTAGATGTAACCGTAAGTTCTATGCTAGTATTTTCATCTATCGTATTTCTTGCTTGTGGGACTCTCTTCCGGTTTCATGTTTCTTAATCAACTTTGATCTCCAAAAATTTAAATGCAATGTCAATCGTTATCTTCTGTCTTCTTAGTTCCTGTTCTTTTGTTGTTCTCGTTCCTTGATAATTTTTTTCTTATATTCTTTCACACTCAGTACCCCCCTGCGTCTTAGTGGCTTTATTGCCTTGCTTGGGGAAAATGATTTAAAAAAATAGTAGGATTCAAACAAAAGAAACGTTATAAAAAAGTAAAAAATTAATTTGGCACAATATAAAGTGGGTTGATAAATAAAAATTGCTGTGTGGCAATTTGAAGTTGGTGGTTAAAGAAACGTTTTGTGTGTAAATGTTTCTTTCTGGTGTCTGAGTTTAAATAAAAGCCACTATGTAAATGTGCAAAAACAGAGAGGGGCTTAACATACAGAAAAAGAGAGAAGATTTACATACACAGTGCGCGTGAAGAGTTCGTTGAATTTGGCTGTGACTTTTGTTGGTGGAAACGGGATAGGCGATTGAAGCTGTTCCTTTGAAGTTGCCGGTGGCTGAAAAAGAAGCTCTGTTGAAGGGGAGTGCGAAGACACCTCCTTATATTGCCTTGAAATAGCGCAAGGCTTCCGACTTTTCAACACTACAATTGAACAATTTGATTGGTCTATTCATTTTTCAACACTACAATTGAACTATTTGATTGATCTATTCATTTTTTCTCTCTGTCACATGGTATGTTCTGTGCTACGTCCGCAAAGAAAAACAAAAAACAAAAAAAGATTCAATGAAACTGATTTTGTAATTTCAAAATGAAAGATGCGAGTGTTATTTCATGTGTGGGTATATGTATGTATATAGCGCATAAATCCCCTGGGAGACAAGGTGAGGCACCCTCAGTATATTTGCCAAAGAGAATATATGAATTTATGCGTATCTGTTTGAAATACAACATTGGCTTTATAGTTAAGGAAGGGACAATATCTCTAAGGGCATTTTTTTAGTTTTTATTTGACTCTGTGTATGTGTGTGTGTTTAAAGATTATTCAGTAGTATTCAAATGCATAGTGCATCTACTAACGTGGTATTATTTCCTTCTTCCTCTTCTTCTATGTGCCGTGTCCCTTCAGGACGTTGGCGATCATGGCTCTCCATGTAGTTCTAATTAAGTTTTTTTTTGTTCGTTATCTCTCCTATACACTATTCTGCCATTCATTTATCCAAGGTCGCTGCTTTCTCCTGTCCATCTTTCCTTCAATGCCCTTTGAATGTCAAATTTTCCAAGCCCCTTTTCCTCATTATGTTCCCTCGAAATTTCAGCTGTTTTTTTCTGATGTTAAGTGTCTTTTTTATTTCCATTTTATCTAAAACTTCGTCGTTGCTCAGTCCGTGTTATTTTCAGCATCCTTTTAGAATCACATTTCTGCTGCTTCAAGTCGTTTCTTTGTCTGTGATGAGATTGTCCAGCATTCAATGCCATATAGGAGGATTGCCATTACATAACAGTTCAATTCTCTTTTCTTTATTTCTAACGAAATTTCTTCCTGTTTCTTAATACTTTGCTTAGTTTTCGAAAGGCAACTTTTGCTATTCTAATCCGCCTTCGGATTTCAGTATCGCACTTTCCATCGACTGTCAAAGCCCTTTCCCAGATATTTAAATTTTTGTATTTGTTTGATTTTGACATCTCCAATTTGTAATTTTCATGTTGGGTTGTCCCTTTTGCTAACAACCATACATTCTGTCTTCTTGCAGTTGATGTTTAATCCATTCTTCTCGTTTTCCTTTGCTACATTCTGTAGGAGGTCTTGTAGGCTGTATTGAAATAAAAGTGGTTTTAATGTTGGACTCGCAGTTGAAGGACATTTTCGATTTCTAGTAACTTAAACTATAGCACATATATTTAAGCGATTGTTATCTTGACCGATCAGTAATCATCATTCATTGATGTATCCAGGGCTGTTTTATCCTTGTCGACAATGTGAAACTTGTGAATGGACACAGGTTGCGTTCTTTTTAATTGGAGACACATCTTAGTTATCATACACCTCCTCGGGTTTTTTTTGGGGGGGGGATTCTAGCAGGAGTAAAGGTTTATCCCTTGTTTCCTGTTTAGGATTGGGTTTCCGGTTCCTTTAACTCTGTACATCTGACGTCTTCGCCTGAAATCTAAAATTTTAGTTATTATTTTTTCCTCTGCCAATAGGAGTACATAATTTTGCTTATCGTCTGGTTCACACTCCTCCCCACACATTTGATCAGGAGTAGAGGTTCATACACTGTTTCCCGTTTAGGATTGGGCTTCCGTTTCCTTCAACTCTATACCTGTAACGTATCCGTCTGAACTCTGAAATATTATTCGCTAATTAAATCTTGACCTCTTCAAGTCTAGAATTAGCTGTCTGTATATCTTTCCGGTTATCTTGCCCTTTTTATGCTAATACACAGTACTCTACACAGTAATCTTCTACCTTGAGTGGTTCTTGGGATTCCTATTGGGTGAACATTATTAAAAAAAAAAACTTACATGCAATCTGAGGGACAGAAACCAGTGTTTAGTATGTAGAAATCATTTGAAACGTTGAATTGGACAATACCTGGCATTTACATCTGCCACTTATCGGTAATTCATTACGTATACATTGACGACAATTTAACAATAGCTTACATTATAATGTCAATCACGGCCTTAAACATGCGTTAAAATTGAATAGGCCAAATGTTTGGAGCCTCGTTTTTAGAAAAAAGAAATGTACATATATATCCAGGAATTTTTACCATTATGGGTGTGTTATTTGATCTCGTGTCAAAATGCAATATTTTGGTACGTGTTCGAACTGAATGGAAAGGGGTGAGTACTTGTGGTGATTGTGTCAATTGTTAGAATGAATGTGTCGCGAATCGAACTAGCGAGGAGTAGGATACTTAATGGCGACCAGCCTTTTCCCCCTTCTCTCTTCGGGCTTGTACAAAGAGTAAGTGTATTTTTACTAAGAAAACACATTTTTTAGAAAAGGGATTACCTAATATTAAAAAAATACCATTAGCCAGCAAGGTAGATTAGACAAAGAGTACTAAAATTTAGAGTAAACTTTATGCTGGGTTAATTACGTTATTATTATTGATTTTTGCGGTGGAGTAATGGATAGTGGCTCGGATTGAAGTATCGGAGAGCCGAGTTCGAATTACAGTCGAATCCATTACATTCACTAATACCCTTGGGAAAAGTATGAATCGTCTTCTTCTCCCTCAGCTATGGGTAAATAGGAGGACAGACCAGGTTCTATAGCCTTGGATGGCAAACTGGTCTACCGCAGAAAAAAATGGCAACCTACTGTGGGGAAAAATCAATCATGAAAGATACATGATCGCCTAAGAGTGTATCACATAAGTGACACATAACTGACTGACTTCAAGCAAGGCGGGAATTCCGTTGGTATACAGGGGGTTACAGAGAGTGTAGGTGGGAGAAAATACTGGGTATAGTGGGGACTGAGGAAAGGATAAAAGCTGAATGGTGTTCAAGAAGATGGCGATTGACGTTGCATTTAAATTTTTGAAGATTGTAGTTTTCAGGGAAGCAAGGAAACAGAAGAGAGTTCCACAGGCGAGAAGTGTGGGAAAAGAAACTGTTGGATTAGAAGTGGTGGTTGCATTTAACTAATTCAACAGAAAAAGGGTGGGACCTAGATGCCAATCTAGTAGCACACTTAAACACACGCAGTTCGTGCACCAGGTGAAAAAAAGCTCGTTAGAGTAGTTACCATGTAAATATTTGTAGAAAAGACAGAGGGAAGCCATTGTCACGTCGGTGAGAAAGATGCCAAATCAGGGTCGATGACATTTCAGATCCTTCTTTGGATTTTGTCAAGAATCTCGAGATGGGTAGCAGGAGCACCAGACCAGATATGGCAACAGTATTCAATGCACGGACAAATGGTAGATTTGTAAATGTGCAAGACGGATTCTGACGAGAAAAAACCTAGCGTGACACAGTGACCCAGCATTCCTTGCAGTAGACGCGGCTATTGATTCAATGTAGTCGTTAAGCTTCAAGTCAGTTGTAAACGTGAAGCCAAAAAGGCGCAGTGTGTTGCTCTCCATGAGTCTCACATCAGCCATGCTGATGGCAGGCAGGAAAGTTTCCCTATGATGGTTAAGTAAGACCAGTTTCCTTTTAGGGCGCATTAAAATTTACAAGCCATTTCCAGCTCCAGTAAACTAGAGATTGGAGGTCCTTTTCAAGAGCAGCAGCCAGGTTAACTTTGTCAGCTTTGACAGATTTACTATTGAGACAGGAATAAATGGTAATATCATCAGCATAAATGCCTATTTGGGAACTGATGATATCAGGAAGATAATTGATGAAGATCAGAAATAGCGTAGGACCTAGGATAGAGCTTTGGCGGACACCCGCGTTCGCATGAAAGAATCTGGAAGCGAGCCCGATCAAAACGACCTTCATTTCACGATTTGAAAGGAATGATTGGATTAAATCAAACGATCGATTTGTAATACCGTAGCCCTGAAGCTTACATAGAAGACCAGCATGCCTAAACATGTCAAACGCCTACGAGTTATCGAGAGCCACAGATTGAGCTTCGTCGTTATTATGAAGTGCTTGATATACATATTCAATGATGGTCGTTAGCACATCAGGAGTAGATCTGGCAAAACAGAAGCAATATTGTTTGTCAGAGAGTAAGTCGTGAGAGGTAAGATGCTTAACCACTTCAGCGTTAATTAAAGCTGTAGGAGACTAATAGGGTGATAGTTACATAGGTCAGAAGTTTCTTAAAAACAGAAAGTGATTATGATAAAAAAAACTTCTATAAGAGAAAGTCCCTCTGGCTCTAAATGAACTAGTAAATTACTTCAAATGTTATTATAGTGGATACTTCGTATTTGAAGCCGATAGACGTAATACACAGTTTAAGAAATAAAAATAGGGCGACTTCTTCAAATATGAAGTATCCACTATAATAAAGTTTCAAGTCACACACCGTCCTGGGTATGACGATAAACTACATCCGCGTCCTGGGTAAGACGGTAAACTACGTCCAGCAGCAAGACCTTTGATCAGGAGGTTTTGAGCAGCGTGGAACCGCCTCTTAATTGCTGGTGTTCCCAGGTCCACTCTGACCTGGGGTGGTAGCACCTTTTAAAGCCCCAACGATGGGTAAATAGTTAGCCTCCAAACTGGGGTCAAAACATTATGTAAGTGTAAAAATAGGTTTTAATACCAGAAATACTTTGTAAAAAATATTTATTACCAGCAATACATTTTTGAAAAAAAAAGATGTTACCAGCTTATATATTTTCGAAGAAAAAATATTACCAGAAATAAAAATTGTCGGCTTTAAATAACCCATTGAGGTTGATATGCCGTAAAACAAACCAAACCAAACCAAACCAAATCAAACCAAACCAAGTCACACACACACACACACACACACACACACACACACACACACACATATATATATATATATATATATATATATATATATATATATATATATATATATATATATATATATATGGATGGATAGACAGAGAGAGAGAGAGAGAGAACAGAATACACTGAACATAGGAAGATGTCTTAATGACTTCAACTCGAACTGTATATCTGGCTGCTACTCAGATTATCCCGCGGACTCTCATTCACTCTCTTACTAATTGATATGTTGTTTTTATTTATACAATCGCATTCGCATAATAATAGACCAGAAAATCGCGCGAATATTTATTTGATAAGTGCCTGGCCCAATTTTGATGTGTGTTGAAATTATAACATTTCTAATAATTTAATACACATGCTTAAACAAAATTGTACCGATTAACAATTTGATATATGCCTTTTCATTCTTCATAATTTAATTAAATTTTGTTAATTTGGTATTCACTCAGTGGAATATCGTATCTTATTAAAAGTCTTCAAAAAAAAGATACTTTTATTTTGTCTAAAACAGTTTAATAGAATATGTTCTAATATCGTGTGCCATATAATGCTATCATTTGAGTCTATTCAATTTGTTTTGTTTACAAAATCTTAATTTATATGGATATTTAAAGTTATTCTTCACAAATATGTCCTGCTGAACATACATTCGAATCTCACTATGGCCAATTTGTCAGGAAGGTGGCTTGATGTTATCAGTCTGAAGGAGGCGATCCCAACGTGCGGCACCTTTGAAAACCATGAGTGAAATTGGGTAGACGAAACATTTATGGGTTGTCGATGGCTGTGCTAGAACGAAGTCACAAGTCATCGTGACCGAGGGTTTGAGTGTGCTGGCCTTGTTCAGTTTTGCCGATCACGCTAGATAACACGCTTCTCACCCAGAAACTGTAACTACGGTCTGCTCAGCATAGTCGCAGTATTTTATTATTGTTGTCTATAATACTTAAATTAGTCTTAACACACAATTTTAAATCTGCACCGCGAGAACGCGAATTTCATAACGGTCAGTGAGTATTCTGCACCTGAAGATTGCGTGTCTGCGTGAAACTCCTAGACGTGTTATGGACGTAGGATATTCTGTATATTCGCTAATATAGGCTTAATAATAAATTATATAACATTGAGCACTGTTTATATAACACCTAAGAAAACATATATATGTACGTGCAAGTATATGTTTTTATCATACCTATATTTCTCTCTCTCACTCTCTATCTCTCTCTCTGTGCGCGCGTGTGAATATTCTCAGATTGAGGGCATCTGTAGAAGAGACAAAATGAATAAAAAGTGACAAGATCTTGTCTCTTTTATATATATATATATATATATATATATATATATATATATATATATATATATATATATAAAAGTGACAAGATCTTGTCTCTTTTATATATATATATATATATATATATATATATATATATATATATATATATATATATATATATATTTATTTATTTATTTATTTATAATTTAATGCCAGTCCATCATGTTTGTATATATGCTTAGCGTGAGGGTTAAGGTTACGTCATTGTTGTTGGTGTTTGTTTCGTTTTTCTCTTCCTTTTATGTGTTTCTATGACATCTTTTTTACGATTGATAATGGATACACAGCGGCTTCGTACGCACGCTAAGAATTACCGGGCGTATCACGGCTTATTTTGTATATCAGCCGATTAATTAACAATCTCCTGTAAAGTAAATAAGCCTGTAATCACTTTATATATATATATATATATATATATATATATATATATATGTGTGTGTGTGTGTGTGTGTGTGTGTGTGTGTGTGTGTGTGTGTGTGTGTGTGTCTGACTGCTTTTCAAACACAAAGTATCATCAGGCACTCCCGACGACAAACCAACACGTTTCGATAAAACAAACAAACAAACAAACAAATAAAAACAGCCGAAATATGAAACGTTAATTTTATCGTAATTACCTTTGCTGCATTTAAGAATGATTGGAGAAATTTTTGATACAAGAATTGTGTTCAATAGAGAATAGAAAACCGGTGATTTCGTCATTTTAAAAAAGGTTTCCTTATTGTTCCAGTAAATTTTCCATTTCCATTTTAATATATAACTGGATATTTTGTCTTTGAAAAGTCTATGTATTACACACAATTATAAGTCTATGTACACACAACTATACCGGATTGAGGAATCGGAGAGCCAAGTTCGAATTCCATTCGAATCCATTGCATTCACTTACGTACAGATATTATGATGGAAGACTAGAACAAACAAAACGAAGATTTGACAAAAATAATATATTGCCAAGTTTATTTTCGTTAAAAAAAATACATTGACAAAAATAAGTTTACAGTGCACTAGGCAAATATATATATATATATATATATATATGTGTGTGTGTGTGTGTGTGTGTGTGTGTGTGCGTGTGTGCACGCCCGTGCGTGTTCATGTAGAACAAGGGTTCCCAACCTTTTTTGCGTCAACGCCCACTTTCATCTGTAAAAGGTTTTCCATCATTCATTCGTATAGTAAATATTCAAAAACATATCAACATTGTGCGGTAAGAGTTTGTTACTGGTTCATAAACGGACTTTATGATGTCGTAAAAAACAAACAAAAAACGAAGGGAGGTAACAATTAACGCTGACTTATGCGTATGCTGATTCTGCTAATACCGTATTAAATATATAAACGAAAGCAAACTTGACCATTGAAAACTATGTATATATAATTTAGTTTTATGGCCATGGTTAGTTTTATAGTTAGGGTTAGCGTTGCAAGTGTTGATAAAAAATTACCCGCTTTCGTAAGTAAAAAAATTAAAAAGAATATACACTAAATGGCAATTATTAATTAAAAAAATCAGCAAATACATGATCTTGCCTTATCTAATTTATATCCGAAAAAATGCTATTTCGTCTGAAGAATTATTTAAATGCTACCGATCCTGCTCAAAACTATAGAAAATACCAAAATATTCGATGTTTGCTGGGGGTGGGGGGTATTTATGTCTTAGGAATAAGACTCAGTTATCCCCATTTAACTTCATGTTTATTTTATACAGATTCTTTGCATATCTTTGAATATTTTTCGGGTAGCATGTGTTGCAATACGTTTTTAATGCTCAAAATCCTATATCACCCACCAAAATCGTCCACTATTTTCTGTTCACTTGCGCATCGCCCAAGCAACAGTTGAAATCGCCCACTAGGTTGGGAAACCCTGATGAAGACGGTGAGAAGAGCGTTGTCTTGAGAGGGACAGTTTTGTAGCCGTTGAAAAGTGTTATCCTGAGAGGGACAGTTTTGTAGCCGTTGAAAAGTGTTATCCTGAGAGGGACAGTTTTGTAGCCGTTGAAAAGTGTTATCCTGAGAGGGACAGTTTTGCAGCCGTTGAAAAGTGTTATCCTGAGAGGGACAGTTTTGTAGCCGTTGAAAAGTGTTATCCTGAGAGGGACAGTTTTGCAGCCGTTGAAAAGTGTTATCCTGAGAGGGACAGTTTGGCAGCCGTTGAAAAGTGTTATCCTGAGAGGGACAGTTTTGCAGCCGTTGAAAAGTGTTATCCTGAGAGGGACAGTTTTGCAGCCGTTGAAAAGTGTTATCCTGAGAGGGACAGTTTTGCAGCCGTTGAAAAGTATTATCCTGAGAGGGACAGTTTTGCAGCCGTTGAAAAGTGTTATCCTGAGAGGGACAGTTTTGCAGCCGTTGAAAAGTGTTATCCTGAGAAGGACATTTTTTGCAGCCGTTGAAAAGTGTTATCCTGAGAGGGACAGTTTTGTAGCCGTTGAAAAGTGTTATCCTGAGAGGGACAGTTTTGTAGCCGTTGAAAAGTGTTATCCTGAGAGGGACAGTTTTGCAGCCGTTGAAAAGTGTTATCCTGAGAGGGACAGTTTTGTAGCCGTTGAAAAGTGTTATCCTGAGAGGGACAGTTTTGTAGCCGTTGAAAAGTGTTATCCTGAGAGGGACAGTTTTGCAGCCGTTGAAAAGTGTTATCCTGAGAGGGACAGTTTTGCAGCCGTTGAGAAGTGTTATCCTGAGAGGGACAGTTTTGCAGCCGTTGAAAAGTGTTATCCTGAGAGGGACAGTTTTGCAGCCGTTGAAAAGTGTTATCCTGAGAGGGACAATTTTGTAGCCGTTGAAAAGTGTTATCCTGAGAGGGACAGTTTTGTAGCCGTTGAAAAGTGTTATCCTGAGAGGGACAGTTTTGCAGCCGCTGAGAATTGTTGTCCTGCAAAGGACAGTTTAGTAGTCGTTGAAAGACGTTGTCCTAAAAAGGACACTTTATTGCATATCGTTGCTGCTGGTGAGTTTGACTGGCTGGAGGCCTGCTGAACTGGAGGTCTGCTCGAGCCGCTGATGATGGTTGGAACTAGAGCTACTGATGACTGACTGGAGCAGCAGGCCGGCTGGCTTCTGCTACTACTGGAGCAGATACTACACTTTGATCCTAGTCTTGTTTCTTCTTCGTTTTTTTGTTTTTTGTTTTTATTTTAAATATTAGAGTGTCGACGGGATACAATACTAACTTCCGGATTCCCCTTTGGTTACAGCGATTTCAAAGAAATTGTTTTCAAGCATCTAACCACTTGCACCGACAAACTTACGCCCAAGGCCACAACGGAAAATTTAATGGACTCTTCTCTGTGTGTGTGTGCGCGCCTTCAAGTATATTCATACATACCTTTTCAACTCAAAGATCTGAAAGGATGTTTCCGATAACTAAAAGGTTTGGAGTGAAAATGAATAGAATAAAAATTAAATTACATAAACTTAACAGTTTTTCTATCTCAATTGTATTTTTACCATATATCTTTTTTTTTTCAGTCAATTCACCCCAAGCAAGGCGATAATGCCACTAAGATGTAAGGGGCCATTGGGAGTAAAAAAGGATGAAAAAAACTTTAGAAGGAACCGGAAAGCCAATTCAAAATAGGAAAAAAAAAAGGATAAACCTCTACTATGGTTCAAAAGCCCGGATTGGAATGTGTTACTAGGGATTTACTCTGTCTCCCCACCAAGACGAGTTGTAACACAAGGTTTTTTTTTAAGGTGGGGACCCGAGCGCCTACAGGAGTGTGTTATAATTCTGTACAGTTCACAAGTTATCGATTAGTCATTTTCAAACTTTTTTCATTTAGAGCGTTTTTATACAACTCTTATAAACATTTTTATTTCCTTTCATTTTTATTATCAGGTTTCTTTAAAATGACTACAGAATTTGCATTGTCACCAGCCGATTTTTAATTTCGTTCTATCAGGGCTACTCCTACTGTTGATGCATATGGAGTTTAGCCGGTTATAGGGTTGTGTGTATTTTAGGTGAAGGCGCGTGTTCAATTTGTAGACAATTTTTCATCCAGAATCTATCTTACATGTCTACTATTCGTCCATGCTTAAAATATTGCTGACACATATGGTCCAGTGCCCCTGCTATTTACCTTGAGATCCTTGATAAGATCCAAAGAAGAATCTGCAATATTATTGGTCCTGATCTGGCGACTCTGCTTCAGTCACTTTCTCACCGCCGTAGTTGCCTAATATTTCTGTCACATTTAGTGATTGTGGGGTTTTTATTACTAACATTATTTTGTTTAGTTTCTTGTAAATAGATTTGTTTCACATTGTAAATACTCATTTGGGCTAGTTTTTTAAATTGTTGTTTTATTCCCCCCCCCTCACAGACAATGAATTGTAAATATGGGGACTAGTTAGTTTTTTGCATAGAGACAATGAGGTATTATGGTGGATGTAGTAAGAAAGGTAAGTAAGAATGTGTTGTTTTGGTGTAAGGAATATTGTTTGCTTGATTAAGTCAGTGTTTGTGGCTAGCTAAGTTTAAAGTTAAGACAGAACAAGACCGTCCTTTTCCCCATTTTGGCCTTGTGCCACATTTCTGTGTATATATCAGAATAAATATCGTTCTTCGCTATGATACCTGGACTTTATGTATTTAAGCGCAGTACTAGACTGGCGACCAGATCTCATCAATTTACAATTGAGCTGGCTAAATGTAGCCGTGAGTTCTATGATAACAGTTTCTTTTCTCGCACTTCTCGCTTGTGAAACTCTCTTCCGGCTCCATGCTTTCCAGCCAACTTTAATCTGCAAAAATTTAAATGCAGTGTCAATCGCTATCTACTGGACTTCTGATTACTCATTCCTCTTCCTATTCATCTATATAATAAATGCGAATGTCAGTGTGTCACTGTGTCCCACTCGTTCAACGTTACTCCTAGAGGCCGTATCCCAACATATCATACCATTTTGGAACCAGGCCGATTCCGTGAGCAAATCAAAAACATTCTGGGCAGGATCCGGACCCGAAATCCTGAAATTTTGGATTCCCATGTTTTCATTACTGCGATTTTTTTCGACGATTTTTTACGTGATTTTTTTTTGCGACGAATTTTTTTTTTTTTTTGTACGATAGCAATTTTTATAAATTGGAAGTAAATTAGGGAATACTCGAAATTAATTGCGAAATCTAGCGAGAGTCCTCCTTGAAATACAAATAATTGTTTGTACGGAAAGTAAAGATCTACATATATAAAATTGTCTTTAAATAAAGTAGCGGCAGAAGAATTATCGTTGAACTTTTAAAAGGTAAGCTGAAATATTAATGCAATATTTAAATGCAGCGATTAATTTCGATAGGGCGTTTTTAGGGTCGTTATTAATGCTTCTGTTCCTAATTCTTCCACACCCTGTGACCCATTGTGCCTTAGAGGCTTTACTGCCTTGCATGGGGTGATACCGATAAAAAAAAAAAAGAAAAAAAGAAGATAGTAGTGTACATCTTCTATCTTCATTTTGCTTCTTCTTCTAGATTTTAAAGCTTCTTTTGAAGTCTTATATGCCTAAAAAGTCTATCGGTCTCATTACAGAAAATAAGTAAGAAAAAGTGCATTTAAAATAAATTAAAAACATACATTTTTAAAATAAGATAATAAAACCAGGATTTTTTAAAAACTTAACATCTGACTCCGCCCGCACCTTTATGGGAATTTAGAAATCTTCTACTTTATGTGTCGTGTCCCCTCAGGACGTTTGGCGATCATGACTCTCCACAACTTCCTGCACTTTGTTTAGAAAATTTTGTCATTTTGTAATTTTTCCTAAACCTTGTTCTGCCATCCATTTACTCAAGCACACTATGTTATACGCTGTTTTCCTATGTCCCTCTTGCTTTCATTCTATCTTGGCACAGGAGTTAATGACCCCTATATTATATGCGGAGCTATGATTCTCCTCATTTATATGGGAGAAATTGCTCAGCCCCGGGGATTCCAACCCTGCAACAGCACCTTCTTCATTGTACTAAAGAAATTGGGTTTGTGTAACACCGATAACAGCGGGGGGTGGGCAAAAAACACAATGTTTGTCCTTGTTATAAGTATGCTGAAGGCGCTCCTCATGTTAAAACGACCTTGTGTCACATCGAGCCTTGATGGAGATGGGTAAATATACCGGATACAGGAGTTAACCACTACTTAGGCGTGGTTATCGCTCCTGTGCTGTAATTGGAGCTATGTTTCCCCTCATTTTAGATGGGAGAAGTTGCTCAGCTGCGGGATTTCAACACTGTACCTTCCTCATTTCACTAAAGAGGTTGGGTCGGTGTTATACTGATGCGAGGTCGCGGGGTCTGGCAAACCCCACAATTTTTGTCCTTGCCCCATATGCATAAGTATACGTATGGCGCTCCCCACATTAAAACGATCTTGTGCCACATCCAGCTTTGGTGGGGAGGCCAGGTAAATATACCTGTGAGTATCTGATTTTCCAAGTCCTCTTTCCTCATTATGTAACCTAGAAATTTCAACTGTCTTTTCCTGATGTTAAGCATAGGTTTCTTTTTTGTTTCCATTTTCTCTAAAACTTCGTCGTTGGTCACATGTTCAGTCCATGGTATCCTCAGCATCCTTCTGTAGAAACACATCTCTATTGCTTCAAGTCTTTTCTCCATCTTTGAGGAGATTGTCCAGAATTAACTGCCATATAGGAGGACAGATATCAGGTGTTCTTTTCTTTGTTTCTAACGAAGTTTTCTGTTACTCAATACTCTGCTTAGCTTTTGGGCGTCCTGGGTATGACGATAAACTACATCGGCGCCCTAGGTAGACGATAAACTACATCCGCGTCCTGGGTGAGACAATAAACTACATCAGCGTCTTATGTATGACGATAAACTACATCCGCGTCTTGGGTAAGACGATAAACTACATCCAACAGCAAGACCTCTGATCAGGAGGTTTTTAGGAGCGTGGAACCACCTCTTAATTGCTGGTGTTCCCAGGTTCATCTTGACCTGGGGTGGTAGCACCTGTTAGTGTCCCAGCTATGGGCAAATAGTTAACCCCCAAACTGGGGACAAAACCCTATGAAAGTGTAAAAATAGATTTTCATACCAGCAATAATTTCTTTGTTAAAATAATTATTACCAGCAATAGATTACCAGCCATACATTTTTGAAGAAAAAAAAAATCTTGCCAGCAGTACATTTTTTGAAAAATTATTACCCGGGGTGGTAGCATCTGTTGGGGTCCCGGCTATGGGCAAATAGTAAATCCCCAAAACACTATGAAAGTGTAAAAACAGGTTTTAATACCAGTAATACATTTTTGTAAAAATTATTACCAGCAATGATTTTTTTATGAAAAAAAAAATATTGCCAGCGATCAGTAACATCGTAATACACCAGTATACCAGTAATACACTTTTGAAAAAAATGCATATTACCAACAATATATTTAAAAAAAATATTGCTAGCAATACATTTTTGAAGAAAAATATTACCAGCAGTGGCGATTCTAGAACTCTGAAAGTGGTAGTGGTGGGTCACTTGGGGGCCGGGATTTTTCTGCGGAAGAGGGGGGGGGCAAATTCAAGTAGCGTCTTTATTTTCATAATACACCACTATCGTATACACAACTTAGAAATGAGTTTTAGTATAAATATGTTACTTCATTAAATTAAACGGAATAACTTTTCATTCATAGTAGTTGAGTTCTAATCTATTCTTACACCCTTTTTCACTCTCAAGTTGTTGGACCACAAGAAAAGTTAACTTCAAAACAAAATCAAAGGGTCAATACTAGCGTCAATACTAGCAGAACAGTTTAATTTGTCTACTCTGAGTTTTTTCCTCTACAAAACTTAGAAAAGTGTGGGGGGTGCAACCGAGGGGCCAGCCAAAATTCGAGGTGGGGGGGCTCATTCTATCCCCCAATCCCGTAGAATTGCCACTGATTACCAGCAATACATTTTTTGAACAAAAATATTATCAGCAATAAAAATCTTGTCGGCATTAAATAACCATTGAGGTTGATATACCGTAAAACAAACCAAACCAAAGCAATTAGCTTTTAGAATTCATCTTTCGTTATCCCCAATGCACCTTCACACTATCCGTCCTCTGTTAAAACCCTTCTTTGATATTTAAATGTTTGTACTTGTTTGATTTTAGTAGCCACAATTTGTAATTTTTGGCTCATCCTTACTAGATCGTGCATTGTCTTCCTGCGGTTGATATTGAAACCTTTCTTCTCGCTTTCCATCGCTGCCTTCTGTAGGAGATTTTGTAGTTTTCTTTCCGTGTCTGCTATCAACACTGTGTCATCGGCATATTTTACGCCAATAATAAATTCTGTATGAATAATGAATTTAGAAATTTCAATCCGAAAATAAGATTAATCAAACACAAAATAAAATGAGAACACTGAATGGTTAAAGAAATGACGAATCACTGCTCCTGTAAAGATCACGTGACATTGGTACCACATTCTCTTTTTTTTCTTCTTCCACGACGTTATTCAGGCAGCACAAAGCAAAGTTGTTCCCTTTGCCACTCGCCCTAGATTGTGGTATCAGATTACGGAAGAACGAAACTTGCAACCTAAAAAAAATTTACCATCTAAAGAAGCTAACCGTGGACTGAAAGAAACCACTTCTTCAGCAAGAACTATTTACAAGATTCGCTGACACCTTTTCTCCTAGACTAAGTCCGCAGATGCACATTGTCTGTTCGCTCAATGAATGATGTTGTGCTTCCTTATCAGGAAAGATTTAATCTTCCTTTCCAATTACTTTCTGGACAGAAAGGAAATATTATATGCAAACCAAACAGACTATATGGAAGAAACAGACAATTGCTACATTAGCTCTTATACTATTAACTTAAACTGACCTCCACAAAACAAACACGCTAACATAAAGGTGCAATATGTAAGCAAAGAAGATAGAAGCATACAAAAACTTGAGTTTCTACTACGGACATTTATGCTTTTTATGGTGACTATAATGAAACAAAGTTCTCTGTGTCTCTTGGTTATGTCCGTTCTCTTTCTGGTCCAGAAGTTAGGATAGGAAAGTATAAGGATCGTATTCATGGCCGAGCTCAAGTCAGCTATGCGCAGAGTTGGAACAACCAAAGGAAAGGTTCTACTTACTTTGTCACTGAGAGATTTAAACAAGATCATGAGATGTTCGTTTTCTTTGTCTTGGTCCAGAAGTTAAGATAAGTCAGTATACGCATCTTTACTATGGTTGCGCTCAATTCAGCCTTGCGCTGAGTTGGAACGACCAGAGAGAAAGCTTGACTTACGTCATGGGTTGAGGTTTGGGGGAAAGAGGTGTTAGCGACATGCGTTGCGAAGTGGGAAGAGAGTTCAGTTGTCAGTGGATCGAGGAAACTGACATTCACCAGTGAGAACCTAATTAACACGTGGGTCACATATTGGAGCAAAGAAGAGAAAGAAAGTGACGCAGGGAATTTTGCTTTTTTATAGGTTCAACAACGGAGTTCAGCGAAAACAAATGGGGTAATTTCCAATTCCTTTACTAGGATCCACCATGCCACTTATATAGTAACAAACCACCTTCATTCTCTTCGTATTCCATTACTAAGAAGTCAGTTCCACTCGAGCAGCTTCTCCCCACGCACCACAGCTCTGTGGAATCGACTCCCAATGGATGTTTCCCCGATTACTACAAACTTAACCTGTTCAAATCTAGGGTCAACCGTTACCTTCCTCTCCTATCAGCATAAACTGTTCCTCTTAACCTTCTACCTCAAGTAGCCCCCGGTCCTTATACAGGATGACCCTCTAGTCTAATCTGTCTATATTTCTGAGATGTGGTATTGTAACTACACTATTTACATTATCCGGAGTGTTGTCCTCATTTTGTTGTCACATTCAAGACGTTTCTGCCGTTGTACGCCCCGGTCTTCTTCAGGTGATTGGAATTTCGAACCAATATACACGAATGTTAATAATTCCGTTTATCTGTCATTTATTCCCCTTAGTTTTTCGATCAAGTTGCCTGAATTTTTGTAGCATGTTTGTTCTATAAAAATAAATTAAAATCGCAAATAATTATCGGATTCGAACAGACATTTCCCCAATGCCAACAGTGGAGTGGATGGATTTTTCAATTTAGGCACACACAAACAATTGAGCTATTACAGTTGATAAGGAATTGTAGATATGAACAGAATAAGATAGATGTGTTGTGAGTTTTTAGTGTGTGTAAAAAACTGTATGCATCATCAAACGGCTGACGCATACAGTTTCTTTTTTTTGACATTTTCGCCTCCAGATTAATGAGAATGTCAAAGTTAACAAAAACAATATAGAATGTCAGGATTTCGAATGACTGGTCTCAAAACGAGTACTTACTCTCTCCATTTAAAAAAAATCCTTGTTACGGGACATATCACAGTTTTTGGTGGTACAATACATGGCGCCATAATAACTGAAACTGGAAACAAGTTTTGTTTTTTCCATTTTTTATGGTGGTTCTGAAATAGAATTTTATTAACCTCATAGTTTTCAAAATTCTGACAACTTTCTATGCGGGACGTCGGTGAATCCATCCCAAACTAAACACAACAAATCCTCTGAAATAAATTTATAATTATTTAAAAAATCTTTTAAGTTTTAAAGACGCTTTTGTTATTTGTTTTTATTTCATTATGATGAAACTTCAATACTTTAGTTTTAGTTTTCTGTTCCTAAGGAGGCAGAACCGATTTTTTTTATTTTCATTATTTCCGTTTTGCAAATTCGAAGTATCTCAGTACTAATTACATACAATACAATTATTGCATTCATTACAATTTTTCAAAAAGTCCAATTCAATTTTTTCATAAAAAATATAAAAAATCTTTCGGAATATGAAGCTAGGTAAAGTACCCGAAAGGAAAGGTAATTAATATATGGAAAAAAAAAGAAGCGTTTCCGACGTTAAAATTTGAAATATATTAAAAATACTTGTCACCTCTTAGTTGAATTATAATGATGAATTCAAAAGGACGGTAAAAGTCAAACAAAACGAAACAAACAAACAATACGATGGCGTTAATTGCTCTATTTAAAATACAAACACGGGAGTCACGAACGCAAACGAAAGAATGTGACATTAACTAATTTAGCAAATATACCGACAATATTAAAATTTAAAAATTAATAAAAATAAAAGACCTCTAAGTTGTGTGTGAATCAAATTCGAATATCTCAACAGTCAACACTATGGCGGTGTTGTGTTTTACTGAAACTTAATTTTGTTTTTGTTTATTGCAAAAACATTTCCAGTGTTTCTGAATGAAGAAAGAATGTCGAAATAAAACGTTGTTTGCATGACTTAATTAAATTCTCAAAACCACAAGAAAATGAATTTGAAGAGACGATAAAAAGCAGAAAAAAAATGAATAAAAAACTAGAATTAATTTAATATTAATAATAACACGTATAATTACTAAAAAGAAAATGTTATCATTATATGAAATATTTACTTTTACTAAAAGTAAAAAAAACAATATTAATATGAAGTTAAGTAAAATAAAAGATTTGAATAAAAATACATTTTCAAATGTTGCCAATCGTGTGTCCCAAGTGGTCTAGTGGTTAGGATTCCGCGCTCTCACCGCGGCGGCCGGGGTTCGATTCCCCGCTTGGGAAACTAATTTTTTTTTTTTATTGGGAGCACAAAGTCTATAAGCAATTCAACTATCGAAAATCTAGTCGAAATAGATAAATGAGATTTTGTTTCAAATGAAAACATGCGATGATTTATTCATTGCTTTTCTTGAATAATTTTTTTTAATAGCCTCTCATCTCATAAGAACCATCGGAGAAGTAATTCATATTGAATAAATTTTTAATTTTTACCAGGGAAAAAAAGTTTAAATAAATTATTTCACTGTTTGTCAATTATTATTTTCAAAGGGAGGGGTCCACTTTTTTTTCTACTTTACAAATGTCGAGACTTATTTATCATAGTTTTTAGTTGAAATAAATTACATTTTGTTTGAATCTTATTTTTCGTTTTATTTAGGAATAGTAAAGTTTACGGTACCCAACGTGGTCTTCCGCTGACTAACGCAGTAGTAGTAGCATGTCATTGTATTATTAGCGATTTTTTCGTAATTAATTAAATTAAAATTAACAGTTCAATAATACGTAAACAATTTGGAAATTGTTTTTTTAATTTAATTTTAGCTAACGCAGCGCGGTGGTAAGAAGCATAATGGTTCGTTTTAATTTTATTTTTAAAAATAAAAATGACTAGCCTTTCTTTACTTTTTTTTAGATAAATAAAAAACAATCCCTTATTAATAAAAAATCAAAGCGGGAAAAAAACACTGCGACCGGAAATAATCGTTTTTCCCTTCATATGTACTCTAGATCACAAGAAATCATTTCCATATAAAGTTAATAATTCAGTTAAAAAAAGCATTATTGGCAATTGGTCCAGAACCACAAGGTAGCCAAAACAGGGAACGTAATTTCTTAAAAATGTAGCAAAAAATTGATATTCGAAATCTGGAGTGCTTATCGATCGTACTATATGAAAAAGAACTCTTGGTTACGAATTTTTAAAAAAACTGCGTTTTTGAAAATAATCACGTAGTATGAACATGTTTTGTTTTGGCTTCCATCGGGAAATCAATTTCGTTTGAATGAATTTTTACATAGTAAAACTTTATAAAAATTTAAAATATTTTTTGGAGTTCTTTAGCAGCTAGCTTCTGCTTAATAAATATGGAAAGAAACGATTATTTCTGGTTGCAGTGCCTATTGTACAATCCCACCAAATCAATTAACGTTTTATTATTTATGAATACGTATTTCCAAAATGTAACTTTTTAAAAAATGAATCTATTTATTCAAAATACAGTATTGTTATTGCTTATTTGGTTCACTGTACATTGCTTATCTCCCTTTACTTCAAAGTTTTAAAAAATAATTTAAAAAAATAAATGTTATATTTTAAATATGAATTAAAACGGTAACTCAAACTGAAAAAAAAACATTGAATGACACTTGAAAGAAAAATTTAATTTAATTGATTTCTGCCAAATTTTTGTAATAAAAGATCTTTTATCTTTCGACAGCGAATAAAAAAAAAACTGACTTGGCTTTTTTTATTTTTTTTTAATTTGGGCAAGAAAACAAATACGTATTTTTTTTGTCGCAAAAGCAAAGGAAATTATTTTGAACTGTGCTTTTTCATTTTATTTGTTTGTTTTTGTACTTATTGACAACAAATTTATAAAAAAAAATGCCCTCCCCGGCGGGGAATCGAACCCCGGTCTCCCGCGTGACAGGCGGGGATACTTACCACTATACTACCGAGGATAAGTCGGACACGTCTTCCATGTGGTCCACTAAATATTTGTTTTGAGAGCGTTTATTTTGCATGACAAATTTCAATGATTAATATTAGTAATTACTTAAATTATGATTATTTTTTTTTATTAACTTTTTAAAATAAACATGCTAATCGTAACAACTATATTTCTTTCAAAATTAAACAAATTTCCTATCAAAATTTCGTTAAATCAAAACAGGAATAATTTTTTTATTCAATAATGTCAATTTGCATTTTTAATCATATACTTTATTTAGTTTTAAATTATTTTTCCTTTGATTAACTTTACAAATGCTGATTAAATTAGTTAATAAAGAGAATAATCTTTTAAAATGTGGGTTAGAGCGAGGATAACGAAACACTTAAAACAATTAATTGCTGAAAAAGTGAAGTCACCACCTCTTGATATCAAATCTGTGAAATGAAATAGTTAAATTTTTCATCTTTCTGCGAAAATGCGTCAACAGATGATTACAGCACGCCGGACATGCTTCTTCTTCTTAGATTCTTAGGTTAAAAATAATTTCAAGTATGATTCAATATCGTTTTTACAATTTAAATAAAACAAAAAAAATGTATTTTTAAAATATGGTTCTAAATGAGAAACATTATTTGAGCTGAATCCAGAACAAAAACACAGCCGACAAAATCTCACCAGCCTCTTAAAAACTGGACAAACAAAACCCCAGTGTCATACTGATAAATAAATTGAAAATTCAAGGAAATTTATTTTCAAATTTTAATAAAGTGAGACATAAAATCATTATCTAATAAAAAGTGAGTTATATATTTGTAAGAAAGATCTATTTTTTCGTGTACTTCCCCAAATTATAGTTTGTGTTATTAAAATTAAATTATTAATGTGTATTCAAGGCAAAATCGATACAGTTTATTTACACTTTTACATTCATTCATTTTTACACTAATAGTTTTTTTAATTTTTCATACGTCCGATGTTCCTTCTTCTTCCTTGACCAGGGACGTTTCGGTTTACCGTTTTTTGTTTTACACTACACTACACTTTCTTTGCGAGCGTGTGGTCTGGTAAACTTATGTAGGAATCAATCGTATCGATAGAATTTGAATATTTGACTAGCAAATGATTACGTTCATTTGTGATCCTAAACAACAGAACAACCCAATGTCGACTAAAAAAATCGTCATTCTCGTCAGTCATTGAAGAAATACAAATTCAATCATTTCCAAAGTTTAGATTTTTTTTTAGCGACTCAGATTGAGAAATCGGAGAGCCGAGTTCGAATTCCAGTCGAATCCATTACATTCCCTTACGTGCTTATACCCTTTGAAAAGGTATGAATCCTCTTCTCCCAGGAGCAGGACAAATCGGGTTCTATCGCCTGGTCTATCGCAAAAAGAAATCAACCTACTGCAGAAAAAACTGCCTCGTCAGTCATGTATCGAAAGATGCATGATCGCCTAAGCGCGTATCACGCATGACACGTAACTGACTGAATGAAATACTATTTATTAAAATTAAAAAAAAAAATATCGACGAGGATGAGATTCGAACTCACGCGGGGAGACCCCAATGGATTAGCAGTCCATCGCCTTAACCACTCGGCCACCTCGTCCAACGATGCCGTCTGCAAAGAGTTAACATAGTTATTTATCTTTCACATTCATTCGACTTTTCACTGATTTTTACTATATTTATTTTTTTATACTTAACTTAAATATAAAGTAGTTCAAAGTAACGACTTTATTCATAGTATTATAAATAAATGATTACACTAGTAGTAGTTACTGAATGCTTTAGTTTAGTTAAAAAAAAATTAAAATGAATAATAATGGTTTTTAAAGGCGCTCCCACAAACAGACTCGGGAAATGCGTGTCCGGTAGTCTCAGGAAAAAGGTCACAAATAAAAAGTTACAATTTTGGCGAGGAAAAAAAGCCACGATTAATTTATGCTTATTTTCATAGTGTTTTTAATGCTGATGATTTAAGAAGACGAATATTCGAGCCGACGCCACGTAAAAAGTCTCTATTTACTAATCTCTCCACAAGGCAAGATGTGGCACAAGGCCAGTTTTTAACGTGGAGCGTTCCGAGCCCGCAGGAACGTGCAAAAATTATACACGGGGTCGGGTTTGTTTACTTCCCCAATCAAGATTCTGCCCTTCAGCATAGACTTGCATGGGTTCCTCTCCGCCCGGAGGCAGAGAGTTCGACAAAAGAGGAAGAACTCTGCAACAAGCAAAAAAAAAAAAAAAATCATTTACTATCAGTTCTGCATATTCCTTTTTTACTGAGACTGATTGACATAACCTTAAAAAAGTTACAAATGCGATAGTAAAACATTTTATTAAAGAAAGACGCAGAAACTTTACTAACATTGTCCTTTTTAGTTTCTTCCTTTCGCGGGACTTCTTTTGTTTTTTGATTTTGACTTTTTTCTCTGACTTTTCCCCCAATTACTTTTTTTATTCGGGAAATGCTGATTTCTTCTTTGGTAAAAAAGTAAATTATGCTTCATTTAAAATTTAAAATCATTTTTGACCACATTGTATATAGTTCAATAAACTGAGTTTATAATATCTGACAACTAGTCTCAAGGTTTTATCATTTGTTGTTTCTCAGAAATACTTTAATAATGATTTTTATTTTAGATAACCATAGCAAGTCCAATACAAGGACATGTTTCTTTCAGTACTTTTTAAAAAGCTCGTTACAATGCAGTATTCGTAAAAATAATTACCGAAATATTCACGCCACTTAAGTTACTTAATTTTTTTAAATCTTTATTTTTTTATTGAATATTGATTCATTAAATGGGATTTGATTTGAGTAAAGTGCACATTAAAAGGCAATTTTAAGCCAACAAAGTTTGTAGAGGCAAGGAATATTACATTGTGTAATAATTAAGAATAAGATTAATCAAGCATGAATTTATTTATATTAAGAATAAAAAAGGAAAAAAAGAGATAAGAAATGATATGAAATCATTTCCTTCTAACTGGGAGTAATATTGACTAAAAAATGGGGAAACTTTCATTTTCAACAGTTTCACATTTTTATTTGCTTATTTAACTAACTTACTCGACTAGAGTTATCTATCTATCTATCTATCTATCTATCTATCTATTTATCCCAGTTTCTTTCTTTCTATCTATCCCAGTTTCTTTCTTTCTTTCTTTCTTTCTTTCTTTCTTTCTTTCTTTCTTTCTATCTATCTATCCCAGTTTCTTTCTTTCTTTCTTTCTTTCTTTCTTTCTTTCTTTCTTTCTTTCTTTCTTTCTTTCTTTCTTTCTTTCTATCTATCCCAGTTTCTTTCTATCTATTCCAGTTTCTTTCTTTCTTTCTTTCTTTCTTTCTTTCTTTCTTTCTTTCTTTCTTTCTTTCTACCCCAGTTTCTATCTATCTATCTATCTATCTATCTATCTATCTATCTATCTATCTATCTATCTATCTATCTATCTATCTATCCCTTTATTTGTGTGTGTGTGTATAATATTAAATTAAATATTACATTCAATGCTTATCAAAGGCCGACTTTTCATAATTTTTCAATCACTTGTGGTTAATGTGTTTCACATCAGAAGGTCACCTGCGTGGATAGGTGGTAGAATAATTATTTTATTGGAACTTCGGGAATAAACGAACTAACTCAACTCAAGTGTTTCAAAATAAATAATATAGTTTGAATTGTTTTCTTTAGTATGATGAGTGGGTCCGTTTTGGTAGTTTGAAATCAGACGATGATAGGGATAGTACAGTAGTAATCTCAGAAATTAGGTCAGTGTCAATCTACTGTGCTTTTCTTGGCCCTTAGCAGGTCGGAAATACTAATCGCGAATGATCACTTAACTGCTTCTTCATATTTTTTACTCTTCTGTCAAGTTCATCCCATGCTAATTATGGGGGTAACTTTAAACTTTTGAACTGTAGCGTATATATATATATATATATATATATATATATATATATATATATATATATATATATATATATATATATATGGTGCAGACATATACGAACCAATAGGCATATAATCAATAGGCATATACATAATCAATAAACAAATATTATTAACAAAAAGATATAGGTCTACAGGTACGACGGTCTATTAATCCTAAAAGATTTCAACGCCAGAAGAGAAAAAATAAGTCAAGAAATAATAAAATAAAACCTTAGGATTTACAATAGATAAAAATCCAAACAAAAAATAGTAAATTTCTTAGATACATCGTTCAAACTAATCAACGAAACATACAAACAAACCATACAGAAAACCAAACTTCCCAATAATACACATTAACAAAAATTCCAACCAACCCCGATATATTCAAACAAGTACCCATATCTATAAATAAAAAAAGTTTCAACAAATTCTAGTAGCCGAAAAGTAATAAATGAAAACAAAAAAAAATATATAAACCAACGCTAAGAAGAAACAGCGGATATTCAAAGTAGAATATAAAAATGAAAACAATTAAACTACAGCAGAATAGGAAATATTGGGTTGGTGCATAATTATCAGGCGTTTTTATAGGCAAGTTATTTGCTAATAAAAATTGCTGTTTTGTTTACTCTTTTTAATAAGATATTATTTTATTTTCGGATTATGAAAAATGCGTGTCGACAATCATACGCTCCGGAATAATCATTTAAAATAAAGGGTTCAGTTCAACATTCCATCCACCTGAAGAAAATCAAATGGGAAATTATAAAAAGGGCAGCCCCATACAGTATTGACAGTAAATCTTGTAAATTATGCTTAGAGGAAAAATTAGCAAAAATTAGTTTTAAAAACCAACATAAACAAGTAAAGTGAATAATACGCTAAAATTAAAATGTTCGTCTATATTTTATCTGTTTAGTATTAGTTTTTTTTTAATTAGATTTAATGATTTTCATTTGTTTTGTGCATAAACTTGTGCACAAAGTCCTGTTGTTAACGTTACAATAAGCAATCGTATTGGGACCAGGAACGGATTAATCAACTTTACATTGATTCCTATTGGAAAAATAATTTCGGTTTACGAACATTTCGGGTTACGAATGGGCTTCAGGAATGAATTACTTTGTGAACCGAGGTTCCACTGTATACTAGTTACTAAACAAAAATGAAAGATTAAATAAAGGATAACTTTGTGTGGATGTGGGTACGTATCTTATATACATATATTTAAACAACAAAGGAAATATCCCATAAACCTAACCACCCATAATTAATACCCTAACACAGCAAGTGTTATTTCTTAATTGCTTCTGTCTAGAAAGCAAAGGAAATGACAATTATTTCCTTCAAACTTTGCTTTTGTGACCTGAGACAGAGGGGAAAATAGAGCCATAAAATTTGAAATCCCACGAATTTGCAGGGAGCCAACTGACCACTCAAGCAATTGTTTCTTCTACATGGTGGACCTTTCCAAATGTAGAGTTGGCAAGAATATACCTGCTATCATTTATCCAGACCTTCTGTCATCCATTGTCCTAGTGCCACACTGCCCTGAGATTCCCATAGCACTCCCCCAAGAGAGAGCAGTCACCTTTAGAAGATGAAGTCATTGATCCAAATTACGGATACGCCGCTGAGGAGAAAAATACGTACTACTCCAACCAAAAAGACTCAACGACTTGATCAGAGATCTTGGTCTCACAAAGTCCAACGTTGAGCTTTTGATGTCGAGGCTCAAGCAGTAGAATTCGTTGGATGAAAGTATTCAAGTAGCAGATTAAACAAAACGTCACCGGTGTTTTTCAAGCTTTTTCACTCGTCAAGATGGGACTTGCTTCTGCTACAATGTGATTGCTTTGTTCGAGACAATTGGAATCGCCTCTAACCCCAGCGAGTCGCACCTATTCATCGACAGCTCATCCATAACGGGAGCTTGTTCCTTGGCACACTCGGTGCAGCTCATGGAGGAATACAGTAGTGTCAAGATCTTGGAAGATGCCTTGAAATATAAAGAGTACAGTTGTGGGGGTTATCGGAGATTTCAAAATGGTGGTCTTCCTGGTGTATCACCAAACCGGCTTTACCGTGTTTCATGACAGCACGAACACCCCGGTACACTACCACAGACGGGACTGGCCATAGCGGACCGAGTTCAGTGTGGATAGGAACAACGTCAAATGGGACCCACTGTGGAGCCATTGGAAAGTATTGTTTCCTCCACTGCACTTAAAATTAGGCCTTATGAAACGAAGAAGATCATAGAGTGAAAGGAATTTCCTGGGAATCATCAGGACGAAAACTATATGGTTTTTGTTGAGACCCTGGTGAAGAACTACGGCAAAATGGGCTGTGGGATGTCCCTCAAAATCTACTTGAGGCTCATCTTGATAAGAAGAACATGGAGGCGTACTTTTAGCATTCTTCTTCCATTTAATAGTTTCTTTCGACTGTAAATTTTGTGCAGAAAGAGGATCACAGAGCCTTGATATTCTCTAACTCCTGATTGGTCAATTAATGCCAATATCATGCCTTCGTCTACGTCCGCAAGGTTAAAACCAATTTACCGCCAAAACCTGGTTATGTGTTCGCGAGCCTATCACGTGATTCACATTACTTATAAATACTTGGACACATTTTCAACTCTTCTTCTCTTGCTTTCTCTCACATACAAGATGTAGCTGTGGAGAAATCGCGTTTGTCCCTTAGGGGAAAACGCTATGAAACATCATGACACGCAACACACGCACACACGTACGTACGAACAGCGCACATCTAGGAACATTCATTCCTTCAACTACAAAGACACAGAAACTTAACTTCTAACAATGAGATTTTATTCTTCAACAAACATGCCGTCCAAGAGAATACAACTTTCGACTCTTATCAATTTTTACCAGTGAGAAATTCTCCATCACATCTTCTGGAGGTAAAAATTTCTTATCAACTTAATCTCAGCTTCCCAGAACACACTCACTCAATTCATCTCAATTGATGTCATTCCTCTACGGCAAACGAATTTGAGCGGCAAGATACTTCAGTATATTTATGCTAATTCCCACTCACTCAGCAAGTTTCTTTCAACTCGCCTTAAGCAATTTAAACTAGCAGTTAAAGGTAAATAACTCTTGCTACATTATTAATTATAAATGCTACATATTGGCATACACTTTGTGCACAATTGAATAAACACGTTTGCCTGCCATAAAACAATTTTTAGTGTGATAAACATCAATTTAACAATTTGTAACTCAGTTTAAATTACCTGAGTAAATTCATTCTTCAGTTTTGTATATTGTTGATACAAAAATGTTTTGGTATTTCAAGAAAACATATTGTTGTTTTATATTTTAGTTTTGACTGCCTTGTGCCATGAATGTAACAGATTCAACTGGAATTCGAACTCGGCTCTCCGATTGAGGAATCGGAGAGTCAAGTTAGAATTCCAGTCGAATCCATTACATTCACTTACGAAAGGTATGAATCCTCTCTCCCCCCCAGCTATAGGTAAATAGCCGGACAGACCGGGTTCTATAGCTTTGGATGGCAATTGGTCTACCGCAGAAAGAAATGGCCACCTACTGCGGGAAAAAATCTGCCTCGTCAGTCATGTATCAAAAGATACATGATCGCCTAATCGTGTATCACGTATGGCACATAACTGTCTGTGCCATGCTGCCATGCACATAATCTAAATGTTTGTGGAGATGTTACTTTTGTTCACGCAGTCAAACTAAAAATATCCTTCTGATCAAAAATATATTCAAAGAAACTAATTACTCCGCAACATGCTCAGAGAAGCAAGGTGATCGCTTCTCCCTGGATATACTGGACTTTGAACGACGCTCAAAGACCGTATTTACGAAAACATGATGGGAGACTATTGTGGAATCTTCCACGTTTGCCAGTCACCCCTGCGCGAGGAAATGTACTCTCCCTTGTTGTGATTATCGTGACAATCAAACATACATACGAAGAAATTGTATGAAAAGCATTCATTGGCTAATCTACTCAAAACTAGTTCGCTGATTGGTCAGATCCGACCAATCAGATTGCCTGCACGCGACAAATCTGTTTACGCGCTCAATACGCTTTGAGCCAGGCACGTGTTACATCATCTTATATAAGCAAGACACGAGTGGTTCTCGCTCTCTTCCTTTCTCGCGTCTCATCTCTTGCTGCCAAAATGTAACCTTCAAGGACTCCCGTCTTAACCATGCGGTCAGACGTTAAAGAACATTGCAACATTCACGCAAGTACAACTCTGAGACTCTTTTGAACACTTTTGGTCCAATAGACAATTCCTAACATACTCAATCTTCTAAAATACAGTTTAATAATTAATTCTATCTTTATGAGCTCCGGTACAAATATTTCCAAATCTAAGGGACATAACTCTATCAAACCTTTAGCTTATGTACATGTACACTAAGATCAATAAATTCAAATGTTATGTTTTGAACATTTTTTTCTCTCTTGTATTAATTGTTGTGGATGGAAGATTATTGAACACACCCAATTTTAAGCCTTCTGACCAATCAAACCTTCTGATACATTTCTAACATCTTCACACATTCCCAACACTATATTTGGGGACTGATTCATGGAAGTAATTTACAGTATAAGCGTAAATCGCAAAAACTACCTATTTCTAATTTTTTGTGGTCTTTCTTTTTATGTAATCCTTGAATAAATAAATCCTACTTTTAAATCATACGTCATTTTGTTCCTACTTGCGTGAACGAAAATATTCATATTCAACAGTTTTCCCAATGGAAAGAGGTAATTTTCAGAAAAAAACATTATCTTGGGCATAAAAGCAAATTTTAAAGGAAATATTAACCATTTTTCATACTTTCTAGGCGTAAGTAAATGTGAAATAGCAGTTGCTACCCAAGGACGAAAATCGTGTTACACAGTGATTTTTATTTAAATTATTTTAAAATTTATTTTTATTTAGTAATAAAGAAAGAAAAAAAAAACAGAAAGATTACTCAATAAAACTGCTCTCTTTTTTTTTCTAACAAATTATTTTCAAACATTGTTGCATATCACTATCTTTGATTGCTTTATTTTTTATGATTTATCAACCCTTTGTGGATTATTTAAAGCCGAAACATGTTTTAGATTCTTTTTTTGCAGGTGAATATTGCATCAACAATTGTTTGAGAATAACAACGGTTTTGTTCCAGATACAAGTCCTACTATTTAACTCATAGCTGGGGGGTATTTGTGTGTTAATAAAATGCATCTGTCATTAATTAAAAATAAGGTTATCAGATACTACTACTACTCAGTCATTTAAGAAATGCCATTCGTGATACACGATTGGGCGATCATCTCTCTTTCGATTCATGACTGACTAAGCAGATTTTCCCACTGTAGGTAGCCGTTTCTTCCTGCGGTAGACTGAAGTCTATAGGACCCAGTCTCCCCAGCTGTTCAACCCATACGTGGGTATGGGCCGAAGAGACGGATTTATGCCTTTCCCAAGAGTATTTTTGTGCGTAAGTAAATGTAACGGACTAGACTGGAATTCGAACTAGGATCTTCGATTTCTCATACCGAGACACAATCCATTACACCACCTGCACACCCCACTATCTTTGAAGACGTTGAACTAAGAACTCTCATTGATTTTGCATGAAGTTGGGCATCCCCTAAAAGTTTTTCTTGTGTTTTTTTATTATTATTATTAACAGATTTTTGTAGCTATTTTTATCTCCTTAGCGAATTCATTGCTAAATGCTCAACATTTGTCAGCAAAAGTACATACCCCATAGAAAGTTCTTCATCAATATATAGAAGACAACGTTTAATAATGTTATTAAATGCCTTTAGACAAGAAGATTTATTAGATCTTTCCATTATTTTTACGATATTATCTGCAAAATTTCCAACATTAAATCTTTCAAACGTGGACTGCAACATTTCTAACTTTAAAAGTCCCAAACATCGTTTACAACATTTCTAAAATTAATCAAACAATTTCGCTTTATTAATTCTGAATGCACCATTTACGGACAATTTTAGTCTAAGGGAGATAACTTGATTCGCTGGGATACATAAATTTGCCTGTTTTAATCAATTGCACGGAGGCAGAATGAATATCCATCAGCGAAAGGAAACGGTCCAACATGCAAATTACAAATTTGAGATTGTTATAAAGCTTGTATAACGCTCATAGTTCTGGTTAATAATACTGCAAGGAAACACTAGAACAAAAGGTTGAGTTAACCGTTTTTCGTCAATTCTGATGACTAAAAAAAAACATGATTTTTAGCTAAGATTTCGGACATGCTAGAAAAGATTAAAAAAATTTAAAAAATACTCAAAAAATACTTTGGTCTTTCCTCTAAATAATGACATAAACATCTAGACAATAAAATATTTTTAATCAAGTTTGGGTCTTTTTTTTCATCAAGGTGTGTTTTTTTTTTAGTGAATTATGGGACATCCCTAGTTAAAAGAACAGATTACCGTAGTTCAGTGTGGCAATGTGTACGACTCAAACGCTTCGCCTTGCGACCCGCTTTGCGACGATCGTACCTATGAGCAGACGTTCTACGGATAAACGAATCCATGTTGAACAATTAGTGTAGAGAAGGTCGGTCGTCTTTCTACTTAACAGAGATGCCAAAATCAAATAAATACAACAATTTAAATATCTGGAAGGTGTTTTAACAGGGGACGGAAAGTTCGAAACCCGAATGCGCATATACAATCCAAAGATAATTGATGGATTGATTTGTTTTGTTTTATTTTGTTTTTTACAGCTTATCAACCTTTTTTATTTTTTTTTTTTTTTTTTTAAGCCGAAACACATTTTTGGATTGTAAGAATTTTTGGAGATAATAATGATTTTCTAACACAAAACTTAGTATTTAAACCATAGCTGGGATTAGAAGAGGTGGGTTCTTACCTTTCCCGAGGTTATTTGCACGTAAGTGAATATACGAACCCGAGTGGAATTCGAACTCGGTTCTCCGGGTTCTTATTCTGTGCCTTTATCCAGTACACCACACGCTTACAGCGTCTGGTATTCCCCAGCGTTCAACAATCTAGGTACTGACCAAGTTCAACGTTGCTTAACTTCTGTGATCGTACGGGAACTGGCATTTGAGCGTGATATGGTCGTAAGCCTCCAAAAGCTAAACGAAGTGTCAAGAAACATAAAAATGTCATTATAAACATAGAAAAGAGTACTCAGCTGTTATGTGATATCAGTCCTCCGATATGACAGTGAATGCTGAACAATCTCCTCAAAGATAAAGAAGAGACTTGAAGTAACAGAAATGTGTTTCTACAGAAGGATGCTGAGAATACTATGGACTGAACATGTTGAGTGTGGGAAATTAAATAAAGTCAATAAATAAAATAATAATGAATAAAAAAAAAGAAAGAAAAGGAAATACATTTTCCCAGGATGCTAATAATAAAGGAACCGGAAATTTTATTACCCAACTTGTCTTCATCAAACGCCGTTAGGTGGGGCTGTTCAGGTCTATAAAATACTTCCTTTCTTTCTCCTTGCTCCAAGATGTAGGAGGACGTGGACAAAGGACATTCGTTTCCCTGGTCTACTGCTGATTGAACTCTCTTTTCCAGTGCATGTCGTCTTCCAGAACCGCCACATATGAAGTAAATCAACATTTCTTTGGTCGTTCCAACTCAGCGCAAGGCTGACTTGAGTTAGACCATTATAAACATTTCTTATCCTTTCTTATCCTAACTCCTGGACCAAGAAAAAGAAACCAGATATATCATAAGTGTGCTTAAATCTTCCAATGATGAAGTACAAACTTTTCTTTGATTATTCCAACCCTGCGCAAGGCTGACCGTTATAACGATGCTTATCCTTATGTACCCTAACTCTTGGACCAAAAGAAAACAGGTATACCCAAGAGACATTGAGGACATTGTCTCGCTACAATTTATGTAAAAAAGGAAAATAAACGGCCCGTGATAGAAACAGAAGATTTTGCATGTCTCTTCTTTAATTATTTACATGTGACCATGCAACTCCCTACAATATACACCAACACGAAACCTTTTAAAGTCCATATGAGCAACTACAACATTTTAGAGAAAATGGAACAAAAGGTACACACACATCTTTTACAATGATTTTCACTGTACAAGGTTCAAAAAGTCACTCGGGGTAGAGGGTTACAGAGTAAAGGACATAGTTTATGGGTATATTAAATATATTCTTTAAGAAATACCTCTATTTTAATATTTACTGCAAACCAAATTGACACATACACTACAGTTCAAAAGTTTGAAGCCACCCCGAGAATTAACATGGGATGAACTTAACAAAAGAATGAAAAAAATAAAAATAAAAAGGGCTCTTAGAGTCATTTAAAAAAGAATGGAATCAATTATAAAACTTATGCTTCGAGAAACATTTGCAACGAATAAGAAAAATTTGTGCTGCAGTAATCAACACTAAAGGCATATATTTTGACGAGAGCCAAATTTAATCATGAAATTTTTTTTTTCTTTTTCTCATAATAAAATTTCTAATAAGATAGCATGTCTCATTTCTTGACCATGTATAATAATTTTCTCTTATTTACAGTACAAAACAACTACTTTTAGGGCCAATTTTTAAAAAAATTGCTAGGGGTGGCCTCAAACTTTTGAACTGTAATGTTTTTCAACACAACCGAAGTAAAAAGAAAAACAACGTTTTTTATAACCCGCATTAAAAAAATAAAACAATGAAAATCAATATGAGTTTGTCATATTGATATTTCAGTTTATGAAACTATTTAGAAATTATAGCATGTAGAAAATTAAAATCACTGCTGTATAAAAGGTTTAGGGGCCCTAGACTGCAGCCTATACTAGCCAAAAGGATAATCCGGCCCTGGACATACAGGTCTAAAGCGGTGAGTCTCAACTCAACGTGGGCTCTTAGACACACAAGTGAGCCTGAGATATTTTTTAAATGGGGCAAGACATTAATAATTACTGCTATAGAACCGAAAGAGAACAAAGTGTTAAAAGAGAGAATTGAAATTTGAAAGGGATGGATTGATTGGATGGCTGAAAATAAAATCCACCCATCCCTTACAGTGGACAACATTTTGCCATATTTAATTTAGCGAACAACATCGTTTTAAGTGTAACGGACAACATTTAGCCGTATTTAGTGTAACGGGCAACATTACATCACTTTACTTTTTTTAGCGGCAACCTTTTACTATCTTTACTTCGAATATAAATATGATTGATTAATTTGTAAGATGTTCTGTTTTAAGTTACTAAATTTCTATCCTTTTATTTTGTTTTCAAATAACTGTAATAAAAATTCTAAAAATTAAATAAACCGTACTAAATTTCCTGCTTTTTTTTTTTTTTTTTTGTTAGTTTTTTTTTTCGTGAGGCACCCTGTAAGATAATCCAGCAGTGTACCAGTCCTTCTGACTGGCTCAGAACAGTTGATTTTAGTATTTACCTGCCCTCTCCACTAAGGTATGATGTGGTTACTTTGAGGTGGTGTAATGGTTAGTAAACTTGCCTTCCCAGATTAATTAAGTAGTGAGTTCGATCCTCACTGTGTGCGCCACACTTTCGACCTTGTGCTACATCCAAGCTACGCTTAGAAAATCATTTTGACGGGGTGTGATGGTTAGCATTACGACTGAGTAGTGGGTTCGATTTTTACTGGGTAGCTCATTAAGACAGGATGTGACCCAAGGTCTTTTTTTTTATATGTGGTGCCCTTACACATGCATATGGGGCAGGGACAGAAATTGCTCAGACTCCGCGTTACGCTGGCGTCGATATTACACTGACCTCCACCTATTTTAATGCAAAGATGAAGGTGCTGCCGCAGAGTTGTAATCTCCGAGACACGGCATCTTCTCTCATCTCAGATGAGTAAAGTACAGATACCACGCTTTGACCCCGGTCAAATGGCCAATAATGAGAGAAAAAAAAAAAAAAAAAGAGTCGCTCTCGGCGCAGGGGTTCCAGTTCACGAAACAAATCCCCTAAAAATAAAATAAAATAAATTAAAACAATATAAGAGAAGTCAATCACGAATGTTGTCGCTAAAGCAATGGCATGTAAAAGAAAAAAACACTGAGTCATGATTCACTCAGTCTGTTTTTAAGAACGCCGCTCACAACTGTAATAGTCGTAGGAAAGCAGAAAATATGTCAATGTCACCAACACTGACCCTGTTCGATCGACCCGACAGAAGCATCAACTTCAGGCCATAACGACTCTCCTCTTCCAACAAGTAGCCTCCCTAGCCCACAAAGAGACAATCCGCTTTGGTCCTCTATAGTGGCCATATAAAGAATTTTATCTTAGCAATTCGTGTCTTCATTTCCTTTCGCCTCACTAACCGTTGTAACTGTTGTTTCGTTTGATCTCTCGTGCTACCATACGCGTGTTTGTCGATTGATTGGATTTTCTTTTTGTCTTTTTCTTTCCGCTGAATTAAAGGTTTTTGCTTTTCGTTGGAAGCTGTCCAGAATTTAAAATGACAAAAAAATAAGCGAGCAGATAAATGGATTTCATAAAATATTTTAACATCAGCATTTCTCAACCTTTTTACCCTTTGTGGGACCCTTGATTGAGTTTTCATGTCTCGGGGAACACCTGCATAAAAATTAATATATACTATTATTAATATCTATCTCTTTTAAGTTTTTATTGTAGTTTACGTGGTAAACATGATACATGGACGTCGTGCATGCGTTCTGTACTCGAGTGAGTCATTCAATGATACACAAATTCGCTACATTATCAGTGCAGGCAGTTTGACACTAAATCCATATTGACATCACTAAATACATTCCCTACGATTATTATAATTTTAAATAATACAAGAGGTTGAAGCCTTTTTTATATTAACCAAGGATTTTTCAACACTATGCCATATGTGTATAGTAAAATAACGAATATAAAATTAAACAAAAATTACTCGAAAATGTATTTATCATTGTTTCTCACAGAACCCCTAATGACCTCTCGTGAAACCCTAGGGTTCCGATGAACCCCAGTTGAGAAACGATGGTATTGATAAATGAACAAAGATTAATATATATTTGTAACCATACTCCTCAGCTTTTCACCAACCAACCAAATACATCAACCCATATAATGTCTTGATTCTTATTCACATCGATGTGCATAAATACGGGAAAGGGCCCATTGCACATTCACAAGGGAATGAAAGGTGAAAATATTGCAATGATGAGAAATGAAAAAGTGAATCCTGTTTCAAATATATTTGGTTATTTATTCAAGGATTCACGTGCACAGTCTGGGTGGGGTTAAGTAGGTAAATATCTATACATTTTTATGGAAATCTATGACAAAGTGGAAAAAGTCTTCATCCATTAGTACTTCACCTGACTAAAGTGATGTTTATGTTGTTGAAACTACACATGTGCATGAAGGAGGAAAGGTTAAAAATTATTATTTTTTAAAAATATGTTTTGGGTATATGGTCTGGTCCAGCATTTTTTACCCTTATGGAACCCTTGAAATAGTTTTCATGTCTTGGGGAACCCCCTGCAGAAAAATTAATAATATCTCTTGTAAATATTTATTGTAGTTCACATGGTAAACATAATATATGGATGTTGTGCATGCGTCCTATACTCATGTGAGTTACTCAATGATACACAAATCCACCACATATATGTTCTGTCTACTAACCAGTGAAGACAGTTTGATACTAAAGCCATACAAACATCACTAAATACATTCGCTATGATTATTATAATTTTAAATAATATAAGAGGTTGAATCCTTTATTATAGTAACCAATGATTTTTCAACAATATGCCATATGTGTATCGTAATATAAAATTAAACAAAAATGACGCAAAAATGCATTAACTTATTTATCATTGTTTCTCGCAGAATTCCTAGAAATGTCTTCTTTTAGTTTCTTTTTGTTTTTGTCACATTTCTTATTAAATATCCCACATTGTGATAATAGAAGAATGAAAAAAAATTATTTAAAAAAATCTCGTCTAGATATCCAAAATGTTCACTAATTCAGCATCAAAATTTTCCTCTCTATAAGCAGCCATTCCTTTTATGAAGGTTTTCATTAAGAAAGGATAAAACCTAATAAAACTTTTTCTTGATTGTTTTTGTACTAAATGGCTACCCTTTGTAATAATGCTTTGTTTAAATGGAATCCACTGCATAGATAAGCATTTCTCAACCTTTTTACTCTTGTGGAACCCTTGAAATAGTTTTCATGTCTCTAGGGAACCCCTGCATAAAAATTAATATATACCATTAATATCTATCTCTTTCATATTTTTATTGTAGTTCACATGGTAAACATAATATATGGACGCCGTGCATGCGTTTTGCCCTCGAATAAGATACACAAATCCGCCACGTACAGGTCTTATCCCCTCACCAGTGAAGCCATTCCTGTTATAATTTTAAATAATTGTAGAAACTATCTTACTTGTTGGCTACTGTAGCATATGGGGGCTTCCTTGCTTTGCCCGATTCAGCAGTAGCAGCAACGGGAATAATCAGCAGGGAACAACCGGAAGTCCCAGAACTCATAAAAACGCTGATCGTGCCCAGTCCGGCCTCTCTTTCTCCCTTTTCATTTTCAGCAGGTTCTACCTCCAAGGTCCAGCTTGAAGGGCTACTCACACACCTTGTGGCAGAAACTACGTGGCCTTTCCTTGCAACTTGACCTCAGATTTCTCGTTAATCGTGGAAACAGGCGGAGAAATTTCCCTTCGAGATACCTACCCAGAAGACAAGAACCAGACCTAGCAGTTTGATACTTAGATAAATCTCTCTCTACGAAACATCTACTTAACTCAAGGGAGGAACTTCGTTAACTGGGAAATTCATTTTTTCCCTGCAAAATATCACTATTTTGCACTCATCCATAAATGAAACTTAAAGTTATTTTGAGCTCTCGGTTTTTGTTTATTCGACTCTTTCACTGCCGAGCATACACACACGCAGCCGGGAAAAATTCCTACATAATATAAGAGATTATAGCAAAATTACGAATATAAAAATAAATAAAAATTACTCAAAAATGAATTATTGATTGATTGAGAAACCTTTTAGACCGAGAGAGCAAAGAAAGACAATTCTTCAGAGACCATATTGGGTCACGCAGAATTATCTCCCTTACATTATACATTGAGGCGCAGACTGAAACAATAACTGTTTTACACCACCCACACATGTATGAATTAAAAACAGTGGTGTCCACACTTTTTTGGCTTGCGAGCTATTTTTTAAATGATCAAGTCAAAATGATCTACATACAATAAAAATTCTAAACATATATTTATTTATATATATATACCGGGTTTAAAAGCAAAATTTCCCAAATCGTGTTAACATGCTGTAACACGATTTGGGCAATTGTCCGCCCCACAAAATATTTAATATATAAAAGTTAAAACCACTACTAAACTAATTGAGTTTCTTTTTTCCAGGTTTTCAGATAAGACGTTCAGCCATCTTGATACTATTTGTCTTAAGAATCACTGGAAAACCCTTTGAGTTATTCTCCTAGAAAGAGAACAGGTTAAAATTGTTTTTTTTGTGTCAGCCACCCTGTATTCTCAACTGAGCAATGGTGAGAGGAAAAAGATCATTCAGGCCTTCAGTAATGCTACTAACGTTCATATTCTGGCTTCCATCTTCAAAGTCCATTCAAGAACCATCAAGAGAACGGTGAATAAGTTTAAAAAAGAGGGAATAGTAGAGAGGAACACTGGATCCAGCATAATGCTTGTTGGTGTATTATATTATATAAGGAAGTCGGAATGAGATAAGATCTCAGACTGGCTGCATTGTATGTCAATCAAGTGGCAAAGGCCATAGTGAAGATGGATGCTAGGCTATTTTTTAATGCCATGCGATCTACCCACATTACATATGAGATCTACCCACACAGCCTATGCGATCGACTGGGCGATCGCGATGGACGTATTGGTCACCACTGATTTAAAGCAATTGTGTTACGCCATTATCCTTTTGTTTAGTAGTAGAAGTATAAACAAACACAAGTACGAGCGGGTGCTGAAAAGTAATCACATAACCTGTTCCCTACCCTCGTAGCACATGCGCATGGCCATGGGAACGAATATTTCGTCATTTCACGTGCCTATACAGAAAGTACGCAACACTATTGATTAAATTGTTTTTTACGACTTATCAACATTATGCAGGTTACTTAAAGCCAGAAAATATTTTTAATTATAAGAATTGTTTTGAAGATAATGATTTTATTTTACTGATACAAATACTAATAATTAACCTTTAGCTGAGTGTGTGCGTGTGTCTGTGTGTGTGTGTGTGGGGGGGGGGGGGTATTTGGATTCCCAAAGGATATTCGCGCATAAGTGAATATAACGAATCCAACTGCAAATCCGAATCTGTTTATCCGATTTCTAATTCCGGGCCGTAATCCATTACACCACCCACACAGCCATGCTTACAGAATCTGGTATTCCCAAGCGGTCACCATCTAGGTACCGAACAGGCTCGACTTTGCTTAAGAGAACAGCTACTATGCTCTGATCCTAAATAAAATACGGCAAATGAAAGCATAAATTTGGATAGTAGCTTCAAAATCCAAAAAAATATTTTTATTTCGACAAAATATACGATAGCATTTGTAACAAAAATAAATTCGTTCTCGTTTTCTTTTTTTTACTGATAGTTCGCTCAATACAAGGTCAAAGAGCCACTCAAGGCAGAAGGTTACTCTTTGAGATTGCAAGGGAGAGGAAAGTAAGAGATTATTATGGGGACGAGTAGGATAGCTGCAAAAATTGTAACTGCCAGGGTTGGTTTGGTTTATTTTATTTAATGGCATATCAACTCCTCATGGGTCATTTAATGCCGAAATTTTATTTTCTTGTGAGCTTTGGTAAGCTCCTTTTTAATGCATTGCTGGTATTATTTTATTTTTATTTTTTTTACTATAAAAATGAATTAACTAGTAATTTGTTTTAATGTATTTTTAGATTTTCATGTTTTTACCCCGGTTTGTGGGTTCACTATTTTCCCGTAGCTGGGACAATAATAGGTGCTACCACCCTAGGACAGGATGAACTTGGGAACAACAGCAATTACGAGATGGTTCCACGCTCCTCAAAACCTTCCGATCAGAGGTCTTGCTGCCGGATGTAGTTTATCGTCATACCCAGGACGCGTAGTTGCTAGGGAAGCATACTCTTGTGAGTTTATCCCGCAAAGTAATCTTTCTGGGGAAGAACCTGTCTTATCAAAAGAACTGGAAGGGAATAGTGATGGAATAGTGGATATAGCATGGCGGGTTCTATTTGTGAAAGTCCGAGCTGGTGGCACTGAGGAATGTAACCGCATTAATAATGGCGGATCTAATAGTGAAAAAATGGCGGAGTTTCGTCTGTGGGATAAGTGTTGCTGGGTGGAGAATAATTCATCACTCGTGTAAGCGATTTTGAACTATGTCGGAGCTGGACCGTGCGGACTGGGTAGCACCTTCCCAGATATGGTAGCTCGCCCCATTCTTTGGCCTGATCTAACTGTTATGGCAGCTAGGGGTCAGGTATTTTCTGAGACGATACAAAGAATCGCCCATTTTTTTCCAGCATCCTTGGTTTTCCTCTTTTTTTTTTTTTACCTTTTCATATTTAGGAACCGCAACTAACAATTGAACTACGCGTAGCGTAATGGTTATCCCCCCCCCAAGAAAATGGAATCTTCAATACGGGTTCGAATTAATTTATATCTATCTCTTTTTTTTTTAAATTTTTATATCGAGTTGGCCTGAGGTGGCGCAATAGAGTAAAGTCGCTTGCAAAATGAAAAATCAAAATTTAATCAATTATGTATTTCATTAAACACTCCTCCCCGGTCTTTTGGACAGGAGCAGAGGTTTATTCTTTGTTTCTGGTTCAGGATTAACTTTCTGGTTCCTTATAAAGTCTACTTCTCTGTACTCCTAACATAATAGAGAAGTTCGCCTACCGTCCGGTTCACACTCCTCCCTGGTCTCTTGAACTGAAGTAGAGGTTTATTCCTTGTTTCCTTTTTCGAACTGGGTTTCCGGTTTCTTCTAAAGACTACTTCTACTCTAGACTTCTACCGTCTCCGCTTATGCTCTGAAATATTATTTACTATTTATTTACTTTTTATTTATTTTATTTACTATTTATTTATTTTTATTTTTGTTTTTATGATAATGGATAGCGGCTCGGATTGAGGAATCGGAGAGCCGAGTTCGAATTCCAGTCGAATCCATTACATTCACTTACGTGCGAGGAAAGGTAGGAATCCTCTTCTTCTCCCCCAACCCAGCTATGGGTAAATAGCAGGATAGATCGGGTTCTATAGCCTTGGATGGCAACTGGTCTACCGTAAACTACTGCGGGAAAAATCTGCTTCGTCAGTCATGTATCGAAAGATACATGATTGCCTAAACGTGTATCACGCATGGCACACAATTGACTGATTTATTTATTTATTTTTACCTCAATAAGAGTAGATGTTTAGAATTTGGTTTCCGTTTTCTTCTGAAGTCTTTCCATTCTCTTTCAGTAGCCTCTTGTGTCTTAGTAGCTTTATCGCCTTGAATTGCTTAAAAAAATAATAAAATAATTTTCACAGAAATGTTTCATCTGTCTTCTTAAAATAAAATGAGAAAACGTCCACCTGATATTACGCTATGAGATTGAAAACATACATTTGCCGTTTTATTGTGTGTGTGTATTTTAAAATATATTTCGAAATTGGTTTGTATATTTTTTTATTCAATACAAGTAGATAGGTTCACCTATCGTCCAGCTCGCTCTCCTCTCCGGTATTTTGAACAGGAGTAGAGGTTCATACCTTATTTCCTGTTTAGGACTGGGTTTCCGGTTCCTTCTAAAATGTCTTCTCATTCACTTTCACTCCCAGTCGATCCTTGCGTCTTAGTGGCATTATTGCCTTGCTTGTCGTGAACTGATTAAAAAAAAAAATAATATAGATTTTTAATTTTGCTCGGAATAATTTATTATTATTTATTTATTTATTTCACGTGTATGTAGTCACGTGGTTAGAACGTTAGCGCTTCGACTGTAAATTAGTTAGAGTTAACTGTTCGGAAATTGTGGTAGTACTAGCACGAAGTTACAAGTCATCGTGACCAAGGGTTTGAGCGTACTGGCCGTGTTCAACTACTGATCACAGCAGATTGTACGTTCTCCCCCGGAAACTGTAACTAAGGTCCGCTCAGCATCGTTGCAGTATAAACCACAGGTTAACTTTGTGGGTGTCGAAGGAACACAGATATGCCTGAGCAGGCGTCTGCAACAGGGATTGGCTAGCCACCCTAGTAGACTCCATAGCCTTCCAAGACTGGAGGATGTTCACCATTATTTAATTGGTTTGCATTATAAAGAATTCATGGGAAATTCAGTGAATTTATAGCTACAGTGTAACCCGGATATAAGAGAGTTGTCTGGACCGGATGAGAAGTATCTTATATCCGGGTTACTCTTATATCCGGGTTTGGTCTATTTTGTTTAGGTAAGTATGGCTCTAATTTGGGACCAGAGGGAATCTCTCTTATATCCGGGTTTCTCTTATATCCGGGTTACACTGTAAACCTTTGAAATTTCTATATAGTCATTAGTCTTTGGAAATCTCCTCCTACAAATACGCAAAATTCAATTTTCCGTAACCTTTTTCCACAAAACATAGGACAAAATAAATTTGTTTAGGCTACGGTAATTGTTTTATGACGTGTTGGGCAGTTTAATATGAAAATTTGTATGAGGCGCCCAATGATGTTTGAACTCACTACTCCGTAGTATTGGTCTACCAAATCCATTACCTTAAGGAACACTTGAGTAAATCAGGGTTAAGACTAAAGTCAGCTAGTACGCATAGAATCCAGAAGTCAGCAGCACTTGCTGTAGATTCGGTGAAAGCTGAGAGGAAGAATTCATTTTAACTATATTTAAAGTTGAAAGTTAATATTTTACTTTAGTACTTATTATTTAGACGTTAATAAAACCATTTCATTTTCGTCTAAGATCATTACAGTGTTATTTGATTACGGCACAGGCTATCTTTCATGACATGCCACTGTACCGAACCTTAACTACGTGATAAAGTGAATAACATTTAATTAGATTTGCAAACGATTGCAAAAGATGATTTTCCTGATTGTAAAATGAGACCAACACCACGTCAGAAATACAACAAAGAACGAAAGAAAGAAGAACCGTAACCAAGATAAGAAAGAAAGAAAGAAAGACCAAAGCCAAGATGAGGAAGAAAGAAAGAACAGAAAGTAGAAGCAAAAATGAAGCAAAACCAAGAGTTGAAAAAAAATAAAAAAAGAAAGAAAGAAAGGTGAAGCAAAAACAAGAGCAGAAAGAAAGAAAGAAAGATAGAATGAAAAAAAGAAAGAAAGAAACAAAACCAAGAGCTGAAAGAAAGAAAAGGATAAAAAAAGAACCATAGCCTAGAACAGAAAGAAAGAAAGAAGCAAAACCAAGAGCAAAAAGAAAGAAAGAAAGAAAGACGCCAGGAACTATATTATGATATCGCTTGGTGAAAAAAGAAAGAAACCTGTTTAAAAAATACGGTTTTCACTAATCAATCACTTTGACATGGTCGTGTGTTGGTTCAAAGCAAATTAAATTTTTGAAGCAGCAAAATGACTGACAATAATTAAAAAAAATCTACATTGAGACTGCAATTGAAACTTTCATGGCGACTGTTGAAATTATTTTTTAAGCAAGGCTTTTCATAAATTGCCCATTTTCCCGACAATGTGTACTCGTGTCCACAGCTTAATTTCCTTTGGACAAGAGTGAATTTCCTTATTTCTGCACCCTTTGGGCATGTTTTTAACATACGTCTTCCACATCTCTTGAATAGCCTGGGCACGATGCTAACAACTTTAACTTAATTTGTGTAGCCAATATGCCTCCATATGCACGGCTTTAATTACTTCTTTTCTCAGAGACTGTGTTGGTACTATGATTATCTCCATTACATATTAATAAATGGCCATCGCCATTTATCTCCCTTGCTATCTGTCTCACGTGCATAATAATTAATTGGATACATTTAGGTAGTTTGGTCACCTCCAGGCGGTGCAATGGTTAGCAAGCTTGTCTCACTAGAACAATTACCACTGAGTATTGAGTTCGATCCTAACTGGGTGCTCCTTTACTTTCGACCTTGTGCCACATCTAAGCTACGCTTGGAAAATCACTACAATTGGGCTATATTTACAAACAGTAGACATTTTAAGTCTATTATATAATAACTGATTATTTTAATGTCCGCGGTCCATTCCAGATGTTTTTTTAGGAGAAGCAGTTCTCACTGTCTTAGATTATTGTAATTCTAGTAAGATGACAAGCCAACTTTTGTTATTCCAGATTGAACGAGACGGATGTCACAATTGTCGCAGTTAGCTCCTCCTCAGTTTCCTTAATCCTTCAACAGGGGTCTCTCTCCCCTGACTATAAATACTGGCTGACCCTTCTCTCTATCTCTCTTTTTCGACCCAGGCCTTGGGGCCGCAACCTTGCACGGAAGCGAGGTAAAACTTCCTCTTTTTCACTTAGGCCAATATGTGACATCTCACAGATACAGCGTTTCCCATATTCTGGGAACACGCTAAGGACAATACACGTACGTACGGACACTCAACACAACATACACACATAACTTCTCCATACAAACACTATGTAACTTTTCATGTCTTCGTGTATTAATATATTTGTTTACCCATGTATATCGGTCTTCTTGTTTGTTTTCTTTATCTTCTTTGGGCTTAATATAATGTCCGACATTTTCATGTAGCTGGACCGGGCAGCTACATGAGAAATGTTAAAATTTCTTGCTAGCCAGTCCAGCTACATAAGAATGTCGGACTTTTATTAGTTAGACAAAGAAAACAAACAAGACCGATATACATGGGTAAACAAATATATATATTAATAACAAATTACAATGACATGCACAAATACATAGAGTTTGTATGGAGAAATGTGTGTGTGTTGTGTTGAGTGTTCGTACGTACGTGTATTGTTCTCAGCGCGTTCCCAGAATTTGGGAAACGCTGTATCTGTGAGAGGTCACATATTGGCCTAAGTGAAAAAGAGAGAGATTTTACCTCACCTCCGCTCGAGGTAGCGGCCCAAGTCCTGAGTCTAAAAAGGGAGAGAGAGAGAGAAGGGTCAGCCAGTATATATAGCCAGGGGAGAGAGAGACCCCTGTTGAAGGATTAAGGAAACTGAGGAGGAGCTAACTCCGACAGCAGGATGTGGCAAGTCTCTCGCTGCTCTACGCTACTTCCACAGAAAGTGCTCGAATGAACTACATTTCCTGGACCCGCCAAGTCAAACCTTCACAGCAAGAACATGCCCTGCCACTTACATAGTAGCAAGCCACCCACATTCCCTCCGTATCCCATCGTAAGTTCCACTCGAACAGCTTCTTCTCGCGAACAACTCCCTGTGGAACCGACTCCCAACAGGATGTTTCCCCGATCACTACAATCTTAGCCTGTTCAAGGCTGGGGTAAACCGCTATCTTCCACTCCAATACACAAAAATGGCCGTAACTCTCTACATCGAGTGGCCTTCGGACCTTGTAAAGTGGGAACCTAGCTGTAAAAAAATGTCAGTGTATGGATGGTGTCAAAATTCAGATGTAATTAATATTTCTTTTTTTTTTTTTGTTGAAAATCTAGAAACGGTAATTCATCCCACTTATTTAATTTTATGAAATTTCGAGGAAATAATTTTTATTTATATTGGGTTGGTGCATAATTATCAGGCGTTTTTGTAAGCGAGTTATTTGTTAATAAAAATTGCTGTTTTGTTTACTTTTTTTTCAATAAAAATATTTTATTTTCAGGTTATAAAAATGTGCGTCGATAATCATACACTCCGGAATAACCATTTAAAAATGTTATTGTTGAATTTTTATGTTTCTTTTTTCATAATAAATATTGTTTAAAAAACGCCTGATAATTATGCACCAACCCAATACTAGTTATACGCAGAAATCCTTAGAGAATTTAAATCATCATTTTTCTTTTGTAAAATAGGACCCCCAGTTACCGAAAATCTGCCCGTAATCGTAAAATTAAAAAAAAACAATAAAACTAAGACATTATTTGTTTAGAAAAGCTTTTAAATCCTTTTATGAATACGATATATTATGGACACTCTTGTCTTAAGAAAAAAACATTTTTCGATGAATTTTTGCAAGAATTGTTTTCATTTTTTAAATTTTAATTAGAATAATTTATAAAGTTTTAAATCTTTAAAGTATTAATTCGTATCGTTTAGGTGATATTTTTATTAAGTAAATAGAAACTATATTTACTAATCATAAATGGAAAAGCTTATAACAATTCAGCGACCTCCAATATTTTTTTTTTAATTTCGATTTTTTTTTGTATATATATATAAACGTGCCGATTTTTAAAATACTGTCGTCCAAACATGACATTATCAGGAAATAAGAGTGATACTATAATAAATCTAAAGCCAAAGTACCAAAATTGCTTATGGTAGTATGATAAAAATGTATGTGCAGTCGCTGCCAACGCGCGCTGAGGTTTCCTGAACTGACTCCGGCTTAAATAAGTCAATCTTAGTGTGGTAACCAGGTCTAGCAGACGAAAAACTTTGAATTCCATACCAGCCTGAAGAGAGACGGGCTCGGTCAGGCTGTTTTGCCCTAGGAGCACCCCGTTGTAATTGGAGGACTGTGTGTAATTATGTGTTACTAAAATTTAGTTCGGCGTGAAGTCACCCGGTGAGGATCAAACTCACTCTAGCGATTTGAGTCTGTGATACGAATTTACTGATAATGATGTAACGATAAAACGACTTATTACCTACTTTTATTTTAATCGACAATGAAACAAAAAATTAAATGCTAAGAAGGAGAGACTAGGCAGATATATAAATGACTGCTGCAGACGACAGTTTTCAATATACAATAATTTTGACTAAACATATATTAACAATAACAGGAGAGTTAATAGCAGTATTAAATTTTTTTTTAAATCCTATCTTTTAGTTTAGTTTAGTACTTGGTCAGTTAACATCAGTCGTAAGTGTGGGTTGTCGTAACTCGGGGACTAACTTTTAAAAATACTTTAAAATTTGGCACAAGGATGAATAAATTTGTTGTGCCGGAAGATATTTGTACTAATGTTTATATCTATCTATCTGTTGTGGCCTTGTTAGGGCCAGAAATAAAGACACAGAGAGAAGAATTGAGTTAAACAAATATATTAACAGGAACAGTAATACAAACGAGAGTGTTACAGCACGAATGTTCGGTCCGACTGTCAGAGCTAACTGCTGGAAAGACAAAAAACAGTACCTGCTCCTATTTATAGCTGGGAGAGTCCATGCCTGCGTGGGTAAATTACCATAACACTATCTATCTATCTATCTATCTATCTATATATATATATATATATATATATATATATATATATATATATATATATATATATATATATATATATTAGCTAATCCCTTTCACTGAAATATTTGACTGTATTTTCCGTTTAATATGACGTTCAGTTAACAGGAGATTTTTTACCCAGTTGTTTTTGCACTATAATCACTGGCATTCCTCAGTGAAAACTCTAACCTGTTCGGGAGAATTGAAATATTCCAATTGTGCTTGCAAAAAAATTGATGATTTGTGTATTGTTACGTTAAACAATAGCGGTCAACTCATATTATTTAATATTGAAGGAAAATAAGAAATAAACTTTCAAGCAAGAGTTACAGGAATGAAAACGTTCCTACGGTTTGGAGATTCATTAAATTTGGTTGCAAAACTTTTTCTCTTTTAAATCAAGAAAAGCGATAAAACCACGAAAACGCAAGTGGGGGGGGGTGCTACTGAGAGTGAAAGTATCTGAGAAAACGCTAATGGGGAAAAATTACAATAAAAAGAACATGATTAAAAAAAAAAGACAGAAGATGGCGGTCAATGTTGCATTTAACATTTTGAATATCACAGTTGACAGAAAAGCAAGAAACCGGAAGTAAGCTCCATTGACGAGAAATGTGAGAGAAGAAACTATTAGAATATAACTTACGGTTTCATTTAGCAATCTCAGCAGCAAAATGATGGCACCTGGCTACAAATCTAGCACCAGACTTAAATGCATGAAGTCGGATTACTTAAGAGAAAAGCTCATCAGAACAATTGTCATGAAACTATTTATAGAAAAGGTCCTGGGAAAATACGTTACGGCGCTGAGAATGTGCTTCAAAGTGTTATCAAGAAATATTCATTTTTCTCAATACAAAAAAAAAAAAAATGAAAGTTATCAATAGAAATCTATATTCATTTTTTCTGCTTCTACCTGTCGGTAGGAAGTCTTTCCTTTGAATTATCATTGGGCATTTATCCATATAGCGAAGAATTGGTTGGTTCGTTAAACCCAAGATAGAAGGACTCTTACTCCGTGTGAAATTGAATGGAAAGAATTTGTTTGTTTACAATAGATTTAAGTGGGAAGGAAAGAACGGTATAACGCCTTGCTCAAAATGTTCCCGTACGAAGTTAAGTAACGTCGATCCTGGTCAATACCTAGATGGGTGACCGCTTGGGAATACTAGGTGCTGTAAGTTTGGATGTACGGTTGGTATAATGGGCTTAAGGCCATCTCACGTTGAAACACCGATTCCTTTACAATCGCCGAAGTTAAGCAACTTAATCTGAGAGCCGAGTTCTTATTCCAGTTGGGTTCGTTATATTTTCTTACGCGGGAAAAGGTGAGAAAGATATTAATCCAGTCCTTCTTTCTCTAACTATGGGTTAATTAGTAAGACTTGTATGAATAAATTATTATTTAAAAAAAATTCTTACAATCTAAAATTATTATCTAAAAAAAACATCTAAAATATTTGTTGGCTTTAAATAACCTGTAAATGATTGATACGCTGTAGAAAATGAATCAATCAGTTAAACTGGGTAGAGAAAAATGTGTTTGCAAAGAGGGTCTTATAGATGATAAAGTTAAAGATTTCACGTCTTGTTTCATGTCCTGACCTGAGAGCTCAAACGTTGTAGTCTATTGTTGGTCAGACGTAACGCACGAAGAATTAAGGCAGCAGCAATGTGAATTCGGGGAAGGCTGGGTCTGCGTGTTCTTACTGAATGTGATTTCAGAAGAACTAATTGTCAGTTTTTAATTTCGATCATATTATCCTAAACTTTTGGTTGGCCACCTGGCATTTTGAAATCTTGACTACTTTCTCAGCTGAAAATGTTAATTGATATAGTTGTTCTCATGTTTGTGTGACTATCCCCTGAGGAGGCATGAATGGGCAGTGATTTTCTCCAACCGGCGACCGTGTTCATATTTGGGTGGGCAAACTCACGAAGATAACTTTTCAATTTATCGCCGGTGTGAAATTCCGTTATTCTGAATAGACGGGACATTTCTCGATAAGCCTTGAGATGTCAGATACTAGGTGATCAGCTCGGATAAGTGCCTCGAGAACACATTTGCACAGCTTTTTCTTGTTTTTTTTGGTAATAAAACAAGCCTTGGATAACATTTCAAATAACGGTAGTATGTGACTCACATCAAAATATACCAGAGGTCTTAATCTGAACAGACAGGACATTTCTCGATAAGCCTTGATTCTGAATCTGTTTATGGCGACCCTAGCTTACGGCAATAAAAATTGAAATTTCTAGAAAAAAAAAAGGACTGAGAAGTAAATCTCATCTTTTGAGTTATTTTCCACGAATCAGAATAACGGAATTTCACACCCGCGATAAATTGAAAAGTTATCGGTTATTAAATTCTTCCCTCTTCGATAGTAATTATAAGGAGTATCGTGTTTTAATTTGTACATGTTATCTTTTCTATATCTGATGGTATTTCTCATTTGCCTGTTGTGGTAAGAATGTCAGATACTAGGTGATCAGCTCGAATAAGTGCCTCGAGAACACATTTGCACAGCTTTTTTTTTTCTGTAATAAAACAAGCCTCGGATAACATTTCAAATAACGGTAGTATGTAACTCACATCAAAAGATACCAGAGGTCTTAATCGAATTTGATATCCATCCAGAACCTTAATCTAAGAAAGGGTGATCTGTGGTGATCTCAATATCTCTGTTCTTCCTAAGAGATACCAAAGTAAATTTTGTATGCGGTGTCACAACAGAGTGTCAAAAACACTGGAGCCTCATGGGTTAACCTATAAGATAACCTCAAAGCCACTAAGTCGGACCTTAAAGGATGTCTGTGGGTGCACTAAAAACAATGAAGTGAAATGGCTGAACTTACGATATGTACACACAAAACAATAGTTATATAAAGACCAGATTTACGGGGATAGAGAGTAAATCCCTCGCATTCTCACAGGAAGATCGAACGTTCGACGAACAACTCGAAAGCACATACCTTCGATTGGTCGACGTTAATTTCAACCGGAAGAGAGTTCACCAAGTGAGAAGTGCAAAAAAAGAAACTTATGGTTACATCTAGCCAACTCAACTGTAAGTTGTTGAGACCTCTTTGCCAGTTTAGTACTGCGCTTAAATCCATAATGTCTAGTTACCATAGAGAAGAGCGATATTTATTTGTAATTTATATACAAAATGTGGCACAAGGCCAAAATGGAGACGGAGAAAAGGACAGTCTTCTTCTGTCTTAACGTTAAACTTAGCTAGCCACAAACACTGACCCAAAGACACAACAAGGCATACTTACTTACCTTTCTTACCACATTCACCATAATACCGCAATGTCTCTATGAAAGTCCTACCTAGTCTCCTTATGTACAATTAATTGTCTGCGGTAGTGGTGGGGGGGTATAATAACAATTTAAAAATCTAAACCCCAATGAAAATTTACCAAAATTAACAAAACTATATACAAAAAAATAAACATAGAGAAGAGTTCATCCGAACAAATTCAATGAAAGTATTTATAGAAAAGTCACAGGGAGGCAACTTTACGGAGGTGGGAGGGTGACTGAAGCCGAGATGCCAGGTCACACCCAATAATATTGATGATTCTTGTTTGGATTTTATCAGGAATCTCTAAATATATTGCAGGAGCACTGGACCACATGTGGCTGAAATATTCTAAGCATGGACGAATGGTAGACTTATAGATATGTAAGATAGATTCTGGAGAGAAAAACTGTCTAGCACGACACAGTGAACAAACTTTCTTAGCAGCTGACCTAGCAATGGAATCAGTATAGTCGTTCCCCTTCATGTCAACCGAGTCACTCTTTAATGCTGATAGAAGGTAGAAAGGGATCTCTCAGATGTATGGAATGTTTTGTTATCAAATATATATTTCTCTGAACCAAATCTTTTTGATTTATTTATAAATAAAAATTATGTTAGACTAGTTTTGTGCGCATAATAATACCATAATAATACTCATATAAATAAGCATAATATTCTGAAAATATTTAATATTTACCAACACCTGTGTTGATTACTTTTTTAATGGGAAAATGTTGATTTGTGTAATAAATTCTGATTCAGTTTAAAGTAAAATACGTTACATTATAGTGTTCGAAAACACTTTGGTGCCACGGGACCAGGGTTTGAAAATCAAAGTTAGCTGGAAATAAAAGAGAGTTCCACATGTAAGAAGTGTGAAAGAAGAAACTGTTAGCATAGTACTTACTGTTACATCTCGCCATTTCAACTGTAAAATGATGAGATCTTGCTGCCAATATAGGTAGGGGCTTCTGATTTTTTAAGTTGTCGACTCCTCGGCTCCCATGTCACATCCCTAGCACCAGAAAAGAGAGCCCAGCCTGCCTTGCTATTTAACCCACAGCCGAGAGAAGAAGAATTGGATTCATACCTTTCCCAAGGTTATTTATGCGAAAGGGAATGTAACGGACTCGGCTATAATTCGAACTCGGCTAGCCGATTTCGTGTTCCGAGCCGCTAACCATTACACCACCTGCACACTCAATACCCTCTAATACCCCCTTTTTCCTTAATGCTCCACTGGATCTTTGGACTTCAGAAATCGTAGAGATAGATAGATATATAGACAGATAAATTTTAAAAAAAATCATTTCACCCCAAGGAAGGTGATAATGTCACTAAGATGCAAAGGGTTACAGGGAGTAAAAGAGAATGACATGACTTAAATGAGGAGAGTTGAATAGAAAGGACAAAAAAGAACAGGTTTCATGAGGACAGAAGATGGCGATTGGAGTTGAATTTAAATGTTTGAAAATTATGTGTGGCAGGGAAACAAGAAATCGGAAGAGATTTCCACGGGTGAGAAGTGCGAGAAAAGAAACTATTAGAATAGAACTTACGGCTTTATCTAGCTAGTTCAACAGTAAAACATTTCTGAGCGAGTAGGAAGTCATCCATATAAGAGTCTAGATCTGACGTGGCTATTTAAGAATATGGTTTCTGTTGTTGTTGTTTTTAAGCATTTCACCCCAAGCAAGGCGGGAGTGCCACTAGCACACAAGGGGTTACAGAGAGTGGGAGCAAGAGTAGGCGCCTGATAGAGGAAAGGATGGAGATGTCGACTGACATAGCATTTAAATAATTTAAGATTATAGCTATCAGAGAAGCAAGTGAGATGAAGGGAGTTCCACAGACGCGAAGTGCGAGACATGCAGCTGTTGAAGTAGAAGAGACCATCACATTTAACCGTTTCGACAGTGAAAGGGTGGCGCCGAGATGCCGACCTAGTGGGACGTTTAAATTCATGCAGTTTGGGAACCGGCGAAAATAGCTCGTCGGAGCACTTACCGTGAAAGTATTTGTAGAAAAGACGGAGGGAAGCGACGGCACGTCTGTGAGAAAGTAACTGTAGACGAGATGCCAGATCAGGGCCAATCACATTGCATATACGTCTCTGGATTTTGTCGAGGACCTTAAGACGAGCAGCAGGGGCTCCAGACCATATATGGCAGCAGTATTCCATGCAAGGGCGAATGGTTGATTTATAGATTTGAAGGATGGACTCGGGCGAGAAAAAACTTTCTGGCGCGACACAGATAATGAAATTGCGGTAGACGAAGCTATTGACTCAATGTATTTGTTCCATCTCAGGTCAGCGGACAGTGTGAGACCAAGCAGGAGCAGAGAGGCGCTCTCGTGTAAGTTTGTAATAATTACAAGTTAATATTAGGGTTTTGTAGCCTCTTGCAGTGTCGGACAAAACTATCCCAAGCGGAGGCTTTTCTATGTTCAATTTTGTACCCTTTATGCTAATTTTGTCATACCTTATTCATGCACCGAGGTATTTGAAATATTTAGAATTTATTACGTTTTTAATTCTTATGATGGGTTCATCACTTTCATTGAAATTCCTGATCATAGTTGCGGCTTTGGAAAGGTTGATCAACACCGTAATCATTTTTGGAAAGGTTAATCTTTGGTAGAGAATGTTTATCTATCTTTGTAGCGCCGTTTTACTGTTTTTCAATATTCTCTACCAAATATTCCAAGAAATAGAATTAAGATCAACCATTGATAGATAGATAGAAGAAAATATAGATAGTTTAGGAACATAGTCCAACGGACAGAGATAGATAGATAGATAGATAGATAGATAGATAGATAGATAGATAGATAGATAATCCATCGGACAGAGATAGATAGATACGAACAGACTGAGATGGATAGATAGATAGATAGATAGATAGATAGGGACAGACTGGAATATATAGATAGAAGAAAATATAGATAGATTAGGAATATCGTCCAACAGACAGATATTATATATATATATATATATATATATATATATATATATATATATATATATATATATATATAGAGAGAGAGAGAGAGAGAGAGAGAGAGAGAGAGATAGGGAGAGAGAGAGAGGAGAGAGAGTTAGAGAGAGATACGAACAAACTGAAATAGATAGATAGATAGATAAATAGATAATGAACAGACTGAGAAAAATAAATAATGAAGACAGACAAGACAATAGATAGATAGATAGATAGATAATCCATCGGACAGAGATAGATAGATACGAACAGACTGAGATAGATAGATAGATAGATAGATAGATAGATAGGGACAGACTGGAATATATAGATAGAAGAAAATATAGATAGATTAGGAATATCGTCCAACAGACAGACAGATATATATATATATATATATATATATATATATATATATATATATATATATATATATATATATATAGAGAGAGAGAGAGAGAGAGAGAGAGAGAGATAGATAGATAGATAGATAGATAGATAGGGAGAAAGAGAGAGAGCAGAGAAAGTTAGAGAGAGATACGAACAAACTGAAATAGATAGATAGATATAGATAGATAGATAGATAGATTGATAGATAATGAACAGACTGAGATAAATAGATAATGAAGACAGACAAGACAATAGATAGATAGATAGATAGATAGATAGATAGATAGATAGATAGATAGATAGGTGGCAGGTCTTTTGAAGAGAAGGATTATTTTTCTTGGCTTGAAATCAACATTTTCCATTCTCACTTGTGTCCATAGTAACGAATCCCAAGTTATTTAACCCGGATCAAAGACCCTCCACCCGTCTCGAAATCCGATCCCTGCTTTCCCGCTAAGCTACAGGTAATTGTACTTTTAAGTGTTGATTTAACTTGGAACAAGCCTGAATTTCTGTTGAAACATGTCCCTGCACGATACGCTTTTCCTGTTGAAGTAAACGACAAAGAAAATAAGTCAAAAACAAAATCATGTACTTAACAAATATGTTCAACTAAGAAAAATACTCTTGTTTTGTTTCTATCATGAGTGATTGATTTGTTTTTTACGGCTTATTAACCTTTTTGCGGTTTATTTAAAGTCAGGAAATATTTTCAGATTGTAAGAATTTTTTGTAGCTAATAATGATTTACTGATTCACGTCCTACTATTTAACCCATAGTTGAGGAGAGGAGAGGTGCATTCATAGCTTTCTCAATGATATTTGCGCGAAAGTGATTTTAACGAAATCAACTGGAATTCGAAATCGGCTTGCCGATTTTTTGTTCCTTAGCGCTAACCAATGCACCATCTGCACACCCAACAACACCATCTCACACCCCGTTTTTCTTCCTTCACCGACCCACTGGATATTTACACTTTGGGAATCATGACGATAGATAGATAGATAGATAGATAATGAACAGACTGGGATAAATAGATAATGAAGACAGACAAGACAATAGATAGATAGATAGATAGATAGATAGATAGATAGATAGATAGATAGATAGATGAGTGAGTGAATATAACGAACCCGAATGGGATTGGAACTCGGCTCTCCGATTCCCAATTCTGAGCCGTTAACCATTACAACACATGCACATCTAAGCAATCACCCATCTAGGTACTGGCCAGGCACGACGTTGCTTAACTTCGGTGATCGTACGAGAAACGTATCGATTGACTGAATTTGAAGAGAACAAGATTTTAGTTGCCAGGGAAGTATCCTCTCGGGAGTTCCACAAAGTAACAGCTCTGGGGGGAAGAAGCCGGGTGGAACTTGCTCCTTATTAAAGAAACACAAATGGAATGGGGATGGTTTGCTACGTGAACATGGCCAGGCAGCTCCTAGCTGTGAATGTCTGAGCTGGGGGAACTAAGGAAGCTAACTCGTCCGAACATCTGCCATAATAAGAACGATAGAGTAGCGATAGGCTAGCAATGTTTTGTCTTTGGAATAAGAGCTGGAGTGTATCTAATAGTTCATCACCCACAAGGGCACGTAAGAATTCTGGTGAGGCTGGACAGTGAGGGCTGGGCAACACAAGCCAAGATATAGCAGCAATATGAGGCACGGTGGTGTAATGGATAGCGGCTCGGATTGAGGAATTGGAGAGCCGAGTTCGAATTCCAGTCGAATCCATTGCATTTACCAACGTGCTAATACCCTTGGTATGAATCCTCTTCTTCTCCCTCCAGCTATGGGTAAATAGCCTTGGGTGGCAACTGATTTACCGCAGAAAGAAATGGCAACCTGCTGCCACGTATTGAAAAGATACATGATCGCCTAAGCGTGTATCACGCATGGCACATAACTGAACTGACTCTGTTCTTGGTCTGTTCTCACTCTTGTAAAGATGGAACATGGCAGCAGGAGTTTGGTATTTTCTGGAACGATACAAGGAACTTGCAATCGTACGAATATACGCATTCCATCTGAGGTGAGCTTCAGATAGGGGGCATTCGAGACAAGAAGCCTTTTTGAGGATATGACCACTCATCAGTAATATTGCAGGTTTAGGGACTGCTCTCTGGTGATGAAATGTTACGATTTTAATTTCTGTCTGAATTTCTGGGATGAGGAGTTTAAACTTTTTACATGCAGTCTATTGCCCTCAACTTTGCTGTTGTCATAACAACGTTCCGTCTTTCTGCCCTCTGACCTTCAGCAGGTGTATGTTGACCCGGGTAATTTACAGGGAATTCCAAACTGGACCCTGTAGGCTGTTCCCGTTCCACTGGCCATGACAGTAATTCCTTGTTGGTTACCCGATCGACATACACCTGAAGAAGACCGGATCACACAATGACCGAAACGTTATGATAGCAACAACAAAGATGAGGACAATAGTCTATATGTAAATAATGTTACTAGTTTAGTTTTTGTTATATTGAATGATACCAGCCAGTCTTCTTTCGAGAAAAGAAGATTCCAGATTATATATATATATATATATATATATATATATATATATATATATATATATATCATAAACAATAAAATCCAAAATTACCTTATATGGGGAATAACCTATTTCATCAGACGAAGATATCGGTCGTCTGTCTTATCAACCCCGGTGTGGACTGAGACAGGTAGGGAGGAGGGCAGGAAATAGAATTTAACTGTGAAGGCTAAAAAATCAATCTGTCGAAAAACTAATGCAGAATGTATCCATTTCAATGTTTCAGTCAGACGAAAGACACGAGATGGCTCAGGGGAGGGTGGAAGGTATTTGTCTTAAAGGGAAGAAGTTTTATAAAATTAAACCCGAATATTATCCTTATGACATTAATTTGGGGTTGTATGAAGAATGAAATATTAATTTAAAATAGGAGTAAAAAGGGGTCTAAAGATAAAATTAAACTATAGATAAAAGGATGTAAGCGATTAATGGAAAGAGGGATGAGGAGATATTAAAATAGGTGAAAGTTGATAAATTATAATATAGTGTAAAGAGGTTATGGAGGGGGGAAATAAAATCTAAAAATTAGAATTAGTTATACTGTCGACATTTGAAGAGTTAGAGGGGAGTGAATATTATGGAAATATGGTAGCTAATTAAGTTAAACCTATATTATGGAAATTTGAATTTGTTTTTATGTCGACATTTTAAAACTAATTCATTCCTCTGATTCAATAATTGGCTTTGATTATTGTATTTTATTATACCCGATTATTATACATATATATATATATATATATATATATATATAGAGAGAGAGAGAGAGAGAGAGAGAGAGACAGAGAGACAGAGAGACAGAGAGAGACAGAGAGAGAGAGAGAGATCGATCAGTATAAGTGAAACTGTATGACAAAGTGGAAAAAGTTTATATGTGAATCGTTTAGTCCTTCAGGACTTCATCGGACTATACTTGTTATAGACAGGGGGTGCTGGGAATTTTAGAATTACCTTTTTTTCTATTTTATATAAGCGAATTTATTTATAGCCTTTTTATTTTTCCTTCTATCTCTTTTGTATATAGGTATTCCCCACTGTGATATTATCTGCCAGTAATGGTGAAATGTTGTAAGAGCCAGGGCGCAAATTTTCTGTAGATGACCTTGCGATTAAGCCACTCTCTAGACATTTACGTCGTAATGAATTATTTTCTCCTTTGAACAGAGTACATATATGCGTGTGGGGTGGTGGGGTGATGGGGAGATAAAGATTTGTGTCGATAGATCAAGAAGTTCACACACACACACACACACACACACACACACACACACACACAAACATTAGTATAACTCTGATTATTTGAATTTGATAATGGTACTGGTGAATAAAGGAAAGCAAGAAGAAAGGACTAAACATAAATTGAAAGAAGACGAATGCATGGTTGTTAGCAAAAAGGAACAGCTCAACATGTAAATTACAAATTGGCGATAGCAAAATCAAACAAGTACAGCAATTTAAATATCTGGGAAAGGTTTTAACATAGCTGAAATCCGAATACGTATTGAGATAGCGAAATATGCCTTCCAAAAACTAAGGAAAGTACTAAGAAACAGAAAAAAAATCGTTAGAAATAAAGAAAAGAGTACTGAGCTGTTATGTAATATCAGTCCTCCTATATGAAGGTGAATGCTGGACGATCGTCTCACAGATGAAGCAACAGAAATGCGGTTCTACAAAAGGATGCTGAGAATACCATATATCAAACACGTGAACGACGAAGTCTTAGAGAAAACGGAAAGAATCAGCAATATTATTGGTCCTGACCTGGCGACTCGGCTTCATTCACTTTCCTACCGCCATAAGGTTGCGTCTCTGTGCCTTTTCTATAAATACATTCATGGTAATTGTTCGAATGAGCTCTTCGCTAGACTTTATGAATTTTAGCTCAGTGAGAACTGGCGTCGAGATTTCATCAATTGACAGTTGAGCTGACTCGATGTAGCCGTAAGTTCTATGCTAACAGTTTCTTTTCTCCATGCTTACCAACCAACTTTAATCTGCAAATATTTAAATGCAATGTCAATCGCTATCTACTGTCCCCCTTATTACTCTTTTCGCTTGCCACTGGTTGTTAATATTTCTGTTCCTAATTCCTCCACACCCTTGTGCTATAGTGGCTTTACTGCTTTGCATGGGGTGATACCGATTGAAAAAACTATATAGGAAAAAAAGAACTCGATTTCCACCGTTCGTGTTTGATAGAAACAAACATGCTATATTATTATTAGAGTATGTTGGTATTATTTGCCCGAGTAATTGCTGTTTATGAAAGAAACTTTTTGATGGGATTTTATTGGTTAAAAATATATATATATATGCACTACAGTTCAATAGTTTGAAGCCACACCCCCCACACCCAGATTTACCATGGGATGAACTTGAAAGAAGAGTGAAAGAAAATAAAAATAAAAATAACTCTTGGAGTCACTGAAAAAAGAATGGAATCAATTATCAAACTTATACTTTGAGAAAATTTTGCAACGAGTGCCAAAAATTTGTGCTAACAATAATCAAGGCTAAAGGGGAATATTTTTAATAAAATGTTTTTTTTTTCGGTGATAACACACAAACATTAGTATAACTCTGATTATTTGAATATCCTAATAAAAAATATCACACTTTTTTTTTTTTAGCCATGTGTAATAATTTTCTCTTATTAAAGTACAAAGCAACTACTTTTGGGGCCAACTTAAAAAATTACCAGGTATATCCTCAAACTTTTGAACTGTAGTGTATAAACACCGCATTTATTGTCATCTAATGAGTAAGTACATTTTTGGGAGACACCCTGTATCTGAACCCAAACAGTTGAAAAATAAAAAAAAAGAAAATAAAAAAGCTATTATATGAAGATTTCAGCTAATATTAATTATTTTCAGTTGTTAATGTATCAAAGTCGTTTTATTCTGTTTGTCTTTCTGTCTGATTAATTTGTCTGAGGCAATTTTTGAAGTGGAAGTAAAACTAAAATCTAGAAGTTATCACGCCAGTATCACCAATGTAATTTGTATGATTTCCAAACTTTCGGAGCATTGTTCTTGATTTCTCCTTGGAGATTCAAACTTCGGGGAAGCACTTACCCTATTTGACCCAGGGGAATAAATTGTTGATCTAACCAGGACCGTCGACAGAGTACTATGAAAGAGTGGGCCAGCCTTTAAGTCAGGCTGACCGCGAATAAGAGATTGCACGCTAAAATTAGTTCACGTCATTTTCACAGAGGTCGCCAAATGATTTACGAGGTGAGCAGGCACATCCTCAGTCCCCAACCTCCTTAGTTACAGGCATTGGTCTCTAGGGTAGCTATTGTCAATGTTCGCAACTTTTTGTATCTATCTACATGCATGCGTCTGGAGCCCCACATTAAACCGAACGTGCGTCTTACGAGGGTAGGGCTGAAAAGTTCATAGGCTGACTATGAATGAGGGATGCTAGAGCTTTGAAATGTTGCATGCATTAATTCCAACTCTTCCTATTAATAACTGCATTATTTATTTCCAGATATCCTACTATTCAAAGAAGACTTAAAAGGTAGAAAGTCGCGATTTCTCTGGAAAATGGTCAAAATTTGGCATCGCGATATTATCAAGTACCTTCAGAAAAAAGGATTTGACACCAAGGATATTCATGCTGACATTGTTGCCGTATCAGAACCCAGCTTTATCAGCAGTGCAAAAGTGGGCAGATGCATTTAGGAAGGGAAGGAAGAGTCTTGAATATGACCAAAGGTATGAACGTCCTGTGACTGTCACCCCCGAGGAAAACATTGATCGTGTTCAACACATGGTGATGGATGACAGGCGATTGACTACAAATCAAATATCCAACGCTATTAGCATACCCTATGAGAGAGTTGAGAATATTCTGCACAATGAACTTGGCATGATAAAGGTTTCTGTTCGGTAGGTTCCATGTCTTCTGACACCTGATCAAAAGCGCTGAGGATGATCACGGGAAAATCTGACATTGTTTGAAGCAAATTCAGCTGGTTTCCTTGGACGCTTCCTAACCCAAGATGAGTATTGGATTCATCACTTTGAACCAGAGACAAAGAGACAACCCATTCTGTAGACACTTCCCTCCTCACTTGCTCCCCAAAAGGCTAAGACCGTTTCACCTGCAGGTAAGGAAATGGCCTCAGTTTTTTCGGATACAAAAGGCGTTGTGTTTATTACCTTCAAAAGGCCCACACCATCAATGGAGAGTACTATGTCAACTTACTGAGGAAGACCAGGAAAACTGATGAAAGAGATCTTGTTTCATCAGGACAATGATCCGGCACAAAATTCCTTGGTTTCAATGGCTTCTGTGCGTAAATATGACTTTGAACTGGTTGATCAACGGCTATGTTCTCCTGATTTATCTATCATCTGTTCCCCAACATGAAAAACCCTTGGCTGTGAACAAGTATCACAGTGATGATGACGTCATATCCGCCGCTGTTGACTTTTTTGGCCAACAGGATGAACAATCTTCTTTGAACAGTCAGTTTTCCTGGAAAGAAACAATGCAATTATTAATAAGAAGAGTTGAAATTAGTGCATGCAAGATTTCAAATCTCTAACATCACTCCTTCATACTCAGCCTATGAACTTTTCAACCTACCCTTGTATTTGTTTGTGGCAGGGAGGCAAATAAATCCAATGTAATAAATGAAATTTGTACTGCGCGTAAAACCCCAATGAAAGAATGCTTGTTTTAACACGGAAAAAAGCAGTAAAAAGACGAAAGTTAAAATAACTCTAACGAATACAGTTTGTCCCTGTCGTTTGCAGGAATAGTATATATTTGAGAGAGTCATCAGGTATGTGTTACCGTTAGCCAAATCAATGCAGACAATAAAAAAAGAAAGAAAGGGTTTGTGTTGAGTTCTGAGTTCTGAAAGGCAAGAGTGGTAGGGAACTAGAATCCACTTTAAGTATTAAAACTTTTCGAATCGTCAAAGAAGCTCGATCCTACGCAATGAACCCACCGGTTAAAATGTAGGAAGCGTAGTACAAAGGTGAAAACATTTTGAATAAATCATCTAATAGCAATACGCAGACACTATCAGGAAGACCGGAGACTAAGTTGGCTGAAACTTGATGATATGAAGATATTGGTCCAAATAATCTAATTAGCTAGCAACTAATTTTACGCACAATGTCACTCCAGGATATTGGCGATCATGGCTCTCCCGAAATTCCTATTCTTTGTAGCCCTAAGTAATCTTTGTCCTATTACTGTCCTTCGCAGTCTCTGTTCTGCCATCTTTTTACACAAGCTCGTTAAGTAGGTTGATCAACTTATCCTTTGTAGCTCCAAGCAATCTTTCAGAGGATAGCATGTGATTTGTATCTCAGTTTTAGTGTTTCCAGTTAAAATCCATTTATTGACGGTTTCTTGGGATGGCTGGGGTTTGTGATAAATCACTAATGTAAATCTCAGTCAATTTCTTCACAAAGTCTTCCAAATTTGTTTTTTCCAATCCCCGCAAAGCTACTCTCTAATTTCATTGGTTCAGGCTCCTCTCACTAATACCAATGGGATGGGCTTACGCTTGTTACGTCATTAGATACCCGGTACACATTGTCCATCAAGAGAGAGTTGCTAGACGCATGTGGTGATGTAGAAATGGGCAAAGGATTAGTAGGCGAAAATCAGAGTTCTCGCTGGTTGAATGAAAATGTCAATCTGTTAGTCTGAGATATCGCACATTCGACCAAACATTGAAAAACACAAGACACAGGTTCCACACTACATAAGCTGCAAATAAATAAGTTGAAAAGAAACATTGAAATAAAGTAAATTCACATTTGTGTGTATATATTTTTTTTAAATCCATGGTTTTACTATTTACATTATTCGGACTATTGTCCTCATCTTTGTCGCCATATTTACTACAACGTTTCGGCCGTTATGTTAGATCCATTGACAGGACCCAAAGAGTGTGAGTTCAATACCTGGTTAAGGCCGTGGAGAACTTGGAGAGGGGAATTAACAGGAATTAACTGATAACTGACATCCATTAGACATGGCACGTGGAACTAGAACAGTCTACACCAGTGAGCGAAATGAAGGGTTCAGTCCGACATTCAAACCACCTGAAAAAGGCCGGAGCGTACAACGGCCGAAACGTTGTAATAAATATGGCGACAAAGATGAGGACAATAGTCCGAATAATGTAAATAGTGTACTTCATCTCAGAAATATAGACAGATCTATGGTTTTATTTCATAACATTTAAATGTACGAACCGTTAAATATTTTGTCAAATGTGCCGTGATATTCTCATTTGCTCCTAGGTGTGACGTTGATTAAAAAGGTTGAGAAACACTGAATTAAACCATAGGGGAGAAGAGGTGAATTCATACCTTCCCCAAAGGTATATGCGCGTAAATGAATATAACGAACCCAACTGGAATTGGAACACGGCTCTCCGATTAACAATTCCGAGCCATTATCCATTACACTACCCACACATCCAAACTTACAGCCCCTGTTATTCCCAAGCGGCCAGCTACCTATTTACTGACCTGACTAGGTGCTTAACTTCGGTGGTTATATGGGAAAACAGGGTGCGAGACATTTCTCGCCGTACCGTTTATTTAAACCTTTCGTTTCTTTGTGAGTGTCAGTCGTGCCTTTCTCGACTATTGTGCTAACGAGAATAGAAACGCAACGTGGGATTCCGTTGTTTTGGCCGGTGGAAAGCTAGGAGTGGCCCCCGTTGTATATTTGCAATCAAGCATAGATTAGTCAGGTACGAAGTCAAAGTAAAATAACATGCGGTTATCACCGTTCCCACTGTCGTTACTCGACAGTTTCGTCTCTCTCTTTCGTCAGCCTCAGCACCCACCGACTTATTTTAAATCTGAGGCGGGTGGCGTCCAGGCGAAATTGGTTGAAACGTCCGTCGAGCTGATTGAATCCATTCCCAAGAAAAAAGATAATTTTCAAGATAAACGGAAAACTCTTTATAATTACGAAACTATGCGTTTAATTAGCGAGGGTTACAAAATTCGACATTAACCCTTCCTCGTATGGCAGCGCTGAAGTTTTCCTAACTACAGCTAGTAGGTCAATACTCATGGTGTTTTTTAAGCGTGCTTTAGATGTGGCACAAGGCCTAAAGTATAGGGCACCCAGTGAAGATCGAACTCACTATTCAGTCGTAATTGATCTAGCAAAACAAATTTGCTAACCAAGAGACCACGTCGAAGTGCCCTATGATTTTCTAAACAAAGCTGAGATATGGTACAAAGCCGAAAATGTGGAACAGCCAGTGAGGACCGAACTTGCTACTCGTTAGTAACTGATCTAGTAAGATAGGCTTGCTAACCGTTATACGATTTCAAAGTGATTCTAGTCAATTCTCGATAAATTCAAATCAGACTATCTGGTATTTTCTGATTTGAATCATATACTACCGCTCTAGGTGTAGTAATACATGTCGTCCGTAAGTGGCTTGGAGCCATATCACATTAAAACACAGATTCCTATACGATCACTGAAGTTAAGCAATGTTGAATCTAGGTGGGTGACCACGTGGGAATATCAGGTACTGTCATGCGGTGGTATAATGGATAATGGCTCGGAATTGTTAATCGGAGAGCTGAGTTCCAATTCCAGTTGGGTTCGTTATATTCATTTACGCGCAAATGCCATTGGGAGATGCAAGCACCCACCTATTCTCTCCCCAGATATGGGTTAAATAGTAAGACTAGGATCACTAAATCCTTATTATCCCTCCCCCCCAATTATACAATCTGGAAATATTTTCTGGCTTTAAATAACCTGCTAAGGGTTGATAAGCCGTAAAAAAACGAATCAATCAAACATACATAAGTACTTTTAAGGCTTATCATGAAAACGTTTTATTTTGCGGAGGATGACAATGTGACAATTATCTCAGGTCAGTTACTTTCTTAATTAGAAAACCAGGTATGAGTGTCGCATAACAGTTAGGGAAGGGTTTGACAAAAAACCTGATATTCGAAGTCACCTTGTTTGAAAGATAACGTCTGCTGTGTAACCTATTTCTTGCGAAGCTCACGACCACAAATATTTCTTAGAATCCTAGAGAACATTCCACTTTCGGTGATTTCATATTTCACAAATACCCTCCCCCACTTTTCTCATTAACTAATATTTTTTGCCGTTATATTTTTACGGCGGTAATTATAATTTTATTAAAGCGATAAAAAGCGGCCTTTTAAAAAGAAGAACATTTGTAATAAAATTGTGGGCAATAACAAAAAGTTATTATTACCACAAAGTGGTAAATAGAACACTTTTTTTTTTAAAGACAGCTAAATAGATTTACCGGTTCTCTTTCATCATAGCTAAGGTCGAGGTCAAAATATGTGCAAAACTGCTAAAAATGAACATCCAAGACCAGATGTTTATATATATATATATATATATATATATATATATATATATATATATATATATATATATATAAGTATTGGGAAAATTGTATGACAACATGGAAAACGTTTTCTTGTGGCGCGTCGACCTCATCAGACTAAATGTCTTATGTTGGTAGGACTACACATGTGCACAACAGATGGGATGGTGGGGATTTTAGAATTTTTTTATCTATACGTTTGTCATACAATTTCCCCATATATATATATATATATATATATATATATATATAAACAAAAGGAAAACTTATCTTAGGTGAATTTTAGTTTAATTTGCTTTTAAATTCAACATTACTTAATTTAGTTTATTCGTCTTAGATTTAAAAATTTTGAAAAACTGACAACATTTTTACTTTTGTTTATAAAGACTTGTTACAAAATAAAATTCTCACATTTGCTTTGATAAAGTCCATCAGAGGACGAAACGCGTTGGCTAAGGTAAGTTTTCCTTTTCTTTTTATTCCTATTGTCCTTTTACAGATGTTTTTAGTTATATCTGGAATTTTTTACACAAACATATACACATACACACGCGCACGCATACGCAAACACATACACGCATCGATTATGAGAATGCAGTTTGAAAGAATTGGTATTTCTCTTCTTTCTTTATTAAAAATAGAAAAGAAAAAAGAAGTAAAATGTAGGACCGTCAGGCTCCCGCAAAAAAAGAAGAAAGGGTAGAAGCCTTGAACTTAGATACACACTACTACTACCCTAGGTCTTTCCTTACCAAAATAACACATCATGACTATAAGCAACCAAATATATAAAACTAAACCATCTGAACAAAAACACCTTAAAGAAAGAAAGGTTAATGGGTTTCATTAACCTTTCTTTCTCTAACATTCGTGGTATCCGTACCAACTTCTGCAGTGTGAAATCGTCCCTCTTCGAAAAGTCTCCGGACATACTAGCTCTCTGCGAAACTAATATTAACTCTTCAATCCCTTCCTCTGATTTCTCGATTCCTGACCACCTTCCTCTTTCCGCGAACATCTCCAGCTGGCTAGGGAACTCTCTCTTGAATCTCCAGACCATTCTTACATGTGTCCCCACCTCTCTCAGTCAGCTATCTCTTCTTTCTCTACCGTTCCCATTCCTCTCATGACAGCTGCGTGCTGGATACTATTTCCGATAATATAGACAAGGCCATTTCCGTTTGCAAATATATTTGTGTTCCTAATACCGACCATATCAGGTGGCTTAAGCACTCTGTCATTGACCTCGCTGGCATCCTAACCCTGAACTTCTCAATCACTCAATCTCTCACGCAAAGGTGGACTTCCCCACGCGTTTCCCCAGTAACCCTGACAGATACGCTTCTCTTCTGGATCTCCTTTTTTACCTCTATCCCTGATACATGCCGTATAATGCAGCTCTGCTCTCTTGACAACTCTGATCATGCGGTAGTATCTGCAAACATCTCCTTCCGCTCCTTCATCTTCTGGATTTCTCCTTCTATATTTTGGATAGGAGTCATTCCCATGTTCAAATTTAAATTTAATTTAAATCAAAGGGGAAAAACAAACATTTTCAGTGGTGGTTTGTGCCTCTCCTTTGATCAAAATGAAATATATTTATCCAAGTACCCTAGGATTCATTCCCTTGTTCAACTTTAAATTTAATTTATATTAAAGGTAAAAAAAATCGGGGGTGGAGTTCGATAAGAAACAGACAGAGACTACAATTTTATATAGATACATATGCGCCTTCCTCCACCCACCTTTCTCTCTCTCTCTCTCTCTCTCTCTCTCTCTCTATATATATATATATATATATATATATATATATATATATATATATATAATCAGATCATTACAAAAATCCATGCCCGATTTTCATTGTTAATATAAAATGGCCGCAACTTGACACTAGCGTTTATTATCGTGCCAATTTCTGGTGGATTCTAGATTGAAACCTTTCATCGTTCAGTTGCGCGTCAGACTTTGTTGAATGTTGGCGTTTTGTCCACAAATCAATGCCTTAAAGATGGAGAATGACAAATTGTACTTTCGCCATATTATGTTCCATGAATTTCTGAAAGGAGGAAACGTTGGGACTGCGGTAAAAATCACCGAAAAGGTTTATTTGGATAGGGCTCCAGCTTTTTGGTCATTCAAAAAATGCTTTGGCAGATTCCGTAAGTGTGACTTTGACGTAAGCAATCAACCATGCTCAGGGCGACTTTCCGACGTCGATGAAGATTCCCTGCTTGTAATCGTGGAGAATAAATGGAATATTTTAAAAAAAAAAAAGTAGTAATTTCTTTTACATAAAAGTATTGCTGGTAATTTGTTTTTAACAAAAATGTATTCTTGGTACTTTTTTCTTCAAATATATATTGCTGGTAACTTTAAGTTGTTTTTTTTTGTTGTTTTTACAAAAAAATGTATTGCTAGTAATTTTTTTTACTATGAAAATGTATTGCTGGTATTTTTTCTATAAACATGTATTTTTATACTTTCATGGTGTTTGAACCCCAGTTTTGAGATTAACTATTTGCCCATAGCTGGGGAACCTAACAGGTGTTACCACCCCGGATCACAGTGGACCTGAGAACAACAGCAATTAAGTTCCATGCTCCTCAAAACTTGCCGATCAGAGGCCTTGCCTCTGGATGTAGATTGTTTAATTTAGGGTTCAGACCTTAAAATAAAATTTGCCGATTACTAGAGACATTTTATGTTGAAGCTTTAAAATATTTATTACATTCAAGAAAGACGCGTGCGAAAAATCGATTCTTTCGTGGGTATTTCTAAATAATGATTTTCAGACTTCAGATGGAATAAAAAGGTGTTTTTTGCATTCTTTCTCAACTCAGATAAGAACACCGAAGCGGACAAAACACAACTAGCCACCCTCACATACGAGACCACAACAACTCACGCAGTTCAATGACGCCCTTCTCATGCTCAGGGTCTTCTCCTTCGAAACTTACACACTTATCCCGAGGTTTCAAAGGAGTCTTCAAAGTCTTCTACGGGGAACACTATCACTTGCTTTGTCGCGTTTTCATTAATCTGAAGTCAAAACAACGATTTTGACATTGGAAAAAGCTAAAAACAGACAGGAACCAAATCTAGGCTTTTTTAAATCCTAAAATTAACTCAATGCAAGACGCGAGAGCCACGCAAGGTAGAGGATCACTGTTAAAATGGTTATTATGAATGTATTGAGTGATATGAATGAAAAAGTAAGTGGCAGGAAGTGAAGATTATGAGGATAAGGAAGAAAGATGAGAATTGAAATTTCACTTAAAATGAAGAATTTGATTGAAGTTTTTAGCGAAGCACCCACGCGATAGTCGGTTCGGTAAAGAGACAGTACTTGCGAAATGCTGTTTGAATCGAACTTTCTCCTCATATTTGTGAATCGACGAAATGAGGATGATTCGATTCTATGCAAGCGTCCTAACTGTAAAAGTCTGAACTGGAGGAAATAAAGAATGGAGCTCATCTGAATGTTTGTCATGTAAATAGCGATAGAGTATGTGGGGGTTACTCCCACTTACTTTTTTAAAAAATCGTCGCTAGAGGTCGCTCCTTAAGCCTATAACTAAACAATGACATTCTCTGACGTCCTCGCTTTTTCTATGTTTCTCTTGTGCAGTAAGATGTCGGTCGCACATGGAGAAAAGTGTCCCACACCGTCGAATGTACGCGCGTACCTTTCACTTCACTTTCATTTACTTTTCTCTCGGGTCTATTTCTACATAAACCCCTTCACTAGTTTATATATTTTTTTTCTTTCATGTTCAGTGTTTTTGTCACACACAACAATCTTTTATTGTCTATGTATACCTTTGTTTAGTTAATTCATACATAATTACGGTTGTTTGTACAGAACAAATCGGTTTTCGAACGGAAAATTCAAGATGAAAATGCTTCGGATATCGAACAAAATTTTGGTTCTTGATCCGAGTCGAACCGAGTTAACCTGAACGTAATCATTTCTGAGTCGACCGCCATTTTGTATACATTCGTGTGTTGTGCTGTGCTTTTCTTTTCCAATTTTATTGTATTGTGCCGTTTTTCCCCTCTCTTTATTAGCCCTGGTTAGACATAGATCTAAAGAAAGCTAGCAGTGATACTGGTAAAGGAAAAAGAAAAGTTGAGAGAAAAACAATTGTTGAGGATATTGTCTCTTCCGACTCAGTTTCATATGACAAAATCAACGATATATACTATTCTTATAATTATAATTCAAAATACGCTTTTAAGTAGGCGCCCGAGGGGGTCGTCAGTGATGTTTTGACTTGGTTCATCAGGGAGTTTCGGGTCTTTCAACATCCTACTCCCCATCACCAAATCGACCCAATCAGGGGAGATCAAACCCTGATCCCCCTCACTTTGAAACGCTAACAGCTACTCTGGCCTTTTTAAAGAATTAGACGAAGAAAGACCACGTATTCCGCACATCCGATTGGATGTTTGTACAACCAATCAGCTGCGCGAACTATCTTTTAAATGGTCCGCAGTTGGGACTGGTTTCTTTTCTTTTGGTGGATAGCAGCTTCAATGGATAACCGAGGAGGTAATCTTAATATTCCTAAGTTTAATCCCTTCCCTAAATAAAGTGACGATCATGTCTTTCCTTCCACTTTCCAAGCAATAACATCTCTTTCCTACCCTTTCCACACCACCTTCCGCTTACGCCATCAACTCTTCTATATACAGGTCTGGTAAAATTAAAGTGTTCGTCTATATTTTATTAGTATTGGGTTTATTTATTTTCTCTTAGATTTAATGATTTTCATTAGTTTTATGTGTAAACTTGTACTGTTGTAAAAGTTTAAATAAGCAATCATCTTGGGACTAGGAACGGATTAATCCATTTCACATTGATTTCTATTGGAAAAATAGTCTCGGTTTACGAACATTTCGGGTTACGAACGGGCTTCAGGAATGAATTAAATTCGTGAAGCGAGGTTCCCCTGTATATAGTTTTATTGTTACTTTATTCATTTATTACCCAGGCTCACATCCGAGTCCGTAATAAGTGTTGAGGGAAAATATACCAGGAGACGCATATTTTCTACCTAAACACAACCAGCACAAGTAGCAATGTGTTGCGACGTTTCGCGGAGTGGACGATAACATTTATCACAAAAGACGGTGTAAACGATTTAAAGCTATTAACGGTGAAGAGAAGTAGACATATTGTTAGGACGGATACGACAATCCCACAATGAAAAAGTTTATTCATCGGAATCATTTTTTTAGTAACGCTGCAGGACAATGATCATTTCATGTCGTAAGATTCCTGTAATCAGTGGGAAATTACACAAAAGCCGCGCATCGGGTCCTCGGGATAGTCAAAATGACTAGATACATTTCAGACAGAGATTGTATAAATCGTGTCAGTGCCAATTCATTGTGAGCCAAATATGTAATAATAGAAGATGAAAAGAAGACAAAACGTGATAAGATTTGTCTTAGGAGCAAAGAAACGTCTAAGCACTCCTGTTTGACACACAAATCCTCTGCTGACGTCAGAAGGAAAATATATGATTGTAACATGTTAGATTACACATTTCAAGTCAAAATAATATCAAAATCTGACAAACAATTACTCCCAAGTCTTAGAATTAAATATTCATTTAAAAATTCATCGACAATTATAAACTATCTAGTTTAAATCATGATCAATCTATCTATCTATCTATCTATCTATCTATCTATCTATCTATCTATCTATCTATCTTTCTTTCTATATATTTCAGTCTGTTCATTATCTAAATATTTTAAACTGTTAAGTCTTTTAAGGTCTTGTTTTACTATTTCTCTCTCACCCCGCATACATACATATATATATATATATGTTTGTGTATGTAAGTGTGTGTGTGTGTGTGTGTATTGATGTAATAGGAAAGAACAGTTAGATGAATGATCCAAAGTTCTTTAGTATTCATGTTTTTATTTTTATAAAATACTGCTCAATACAGAAGTAGAGCTTAAAATTATAATTATTTAAAAAAAAATGAATCCATCGCAACACAGAAATGACTAAGTTCCGTGTGGCGATGGAATCTTATTTTTAAAAAATTATATATATATATATATATATATATATATATATATATATATATATATATATATATATATATATATATATGTCGCTCTCTCTGTCTCTCTCTGTATGTCTCTCTCTGTCTGTCTGTTTCTGTCTCTGTCTTTCATTTTCTCTCTCTCTCCATATATATATATATATATATATATATATATATATATATATATATATATATATATATATATATATATATTTCATTTTATAAAAGCTTCATGAAATACGACTGACAAGGTACTGAGTTTAAAACAAAGTTGATTCTGAATGTTGTAATGTTACTTTCCTTGTTGGGTGCGGGATCATGTAATTTGATAATTGTATATTTTGGCAGCAACCACACTTTTATACATGTTTGATTAAATTAGCCTAGCAAGGTACTGCGGTTAAGACAAGATTTTAAAATAAATTTCGGTCGAGCATTTTCGAGAGAAAGCGTGAATCTGTAAACTGTGACTGCTACTGCTGATAATGCAAAGCTTTTCTAAGAATCGAGCACTGACTCACTGGCGTGTTTATTCAAATTAAATACGTAAAAATTTACCTTCCTCTCTGCCGAGAGCTTATGGGAAAAATCTCCGACCGATGTCAAATCAGGCGGGTTTCGATCCTGGCTTGAGGCAATCGGATGTCTAGCCACACTGATGAGCTGCGAAACAGTCTGTCTGTGGATGACAATACATATATTAATATATTTCCTGCTTATACGTTATTTTTATAGATACAATTATTTAAGTAAATACTTTGTTTATAATAAACAGCATTAATTACATTTACCGAGAAATTCGTAGAAAATATGTGTTCTCTGACAGGAATCGAACCTGTGTCCTACACGGAACCGTCATTTGAGATGACGTGCTATACCACTCAGCTACGGAGGAAGCTTCTGATTAGCAAAGTCCAAATTACTGTTTTGAAACAACAAAATTCTCACGATCTTTCTCGACCGATCATATCTGCTCGAAGCCTATCTTAATGTAAACAAATGACATCATATGTTATGAAATGGACTAAGTCCGACAATTATTTTAATATATTTTCTGTTTATAAGTTCTTTTTATAGATGCAATTATTTAAGTAAATGCTTAATTACATTAATTACAGTAATTCGAAATGAAAATGTGTTCTTTGAAAAACAAGACATACAAGACATTAGAGATTTTAAAAGATTATTTATAAAATTAGAGCAAGACATACATTGCCAATTAAGTCTCCAGCTCAGATAGGGCACAGATCTACGTAGCCCGACTAGCAACGTTAATTTAATTTCATTCTTTTTTACATACATTTTTGTCTGTTCGTTTGTCTCTTTCTTTTTTTATCGACGAAATGGATTTCGGTCAATATTTTGAGGCACGGAAATGAAACAATTAATTTTGGATCTGGCTGAAGTCAAGAATGAAAACAACGTACTAAAAAAGACTTTTGTTGCATTGAAATACATATACTTGAAAGTTAACCCCCTCGGGTTAAGGGCGACGAGTTTGGCCGCCTAATATCTATCTATCTATCTATCTATCTATCTATCTATCTATATATATATATATATATATATATATATATATATATATATATATATATATCATATATAGTTTATTTTCCATAATTCTGCTACACGTGTTTCTGTTTTCGCGACCTTCTGCAAGCAAAGAGCAGATATTTCCACATATTGATTTTATAGTGGTAGTGATTCACATGTCTTTCTTGGACTCTTATATATATATATATGGCCTTGTTCAAATTGTTTATCACTCTAGATAACACGCTCTCTCCCAGAAACTGTAATTAAGGTCTGCTCAGCATGGTTGCAGTATAAACAAGTGGGCTCTGTGGGTGTTGAGCAAACACAAATGTGCCTGAGCGAGCGTCTGCAATAGGGATTGGCTAGTCGCCCTAGTAGACGGGTATCCTCGAATATGAGTGGCCGGCTATTATTATTAGTATATATATATATATATATATATATATATATATATATATATATATATATATATATATACTGATATATATATGTGTGTGTATGTGTACAACATTTCAGATATAACTACAATATACATATCTGTAATAGGACAATATGAATTAAAAGAAAACTTATCTTACTCGACTCGTTTTGTCCTCTGATGGACTTTATCAAGACAAATGTGAGGATTTTTTCGCAATAAGTATTTATAAACAAAACTAAAAATGTTAGTTTTTCAAAATTTTCAAATTTAAGAGAAGCTCAAAAATATCAGATTAACAGAAAACTCTAGACAAAATTATGGAAGATGTTAAGTGCCATAATTTAATATATGTGTTCCATTAAATTTCATTTCATATAAGTTTCATTAAATACGACTGACAAGGTACTGCAGTTAAAACGAGGAAAGTAACACTACAACATTCAGAAATAAATCTTGGCTTAATATCATATCATGTCATATATATATATATATATATATATATATATATATATATATATATATATATATATATATATATAGGATTAATACAAATATAAAATGTGCCCCTTAGCTGATTGGTGTTGTTTTCTGCATCTCGACTTTAGAGTTTCGTAGACGGCTCCTTCTGCATCCGCTCCGTTCACTCGTCAAGATATACCAGCAATTGACTGTTTTGTTTTTCGTTTTTCCTTACTTTTATATTGAGTTAAAAATATTTTATGCATTTTATTTTTCATTGGGGCCGGGGTATCTTTTTCTTCTTTCATTGTGTGTGGGCGCGTGCGCGCGCATGTTTGTACGTGCGTGCGTGCGTGCGTGCGTGCGTGCGTGCGTGGACGTGTGCATAAATTAATTAACTGACCCACTATGTCGACCACCAGACGGTTGCATGCTCCGGCATGCATACAACTAGTAGTCGTGGCCGACCAGAGAAAATAATCATTTAAATAAGCAATATACAGGTTGCTTCAAAAGATTTGCTATCATCTGAGATGTAAATATCCGAGTAACGAAAGAGTCGAGGTAAATGAAACTAAACAGGCTTATTGTTGAGCAAAATAAGATTTATTCATCAAAATTTGAATAACAGACGCAAAGGAATGTGAATGTCATGAACGATTTCACATGTCTTCAATATGCGCACCGCTCGACCATCTGTTCCGATACTGGTCGTAGTCCAGACCCGTTTGTCCTGCACAGACAGCCTTCCTCCTTGGACGATTTTTGCGCCAAGTTTCTTTTTTTTTTTTTTTTTTTTTACCTTTTTATCGTTAGGACATTCACTTCTCCGTTTAATCCTTGTTTTCTGGCCTTTTTGTTTGGATGAAAAAAATATTTTTTTTAAATATATTTCACCCAAAGCAAGACAGTAAAGCCACTAAGACACAAGGAGTTACTGGGTGTGGAAAGATTAAGATCAGAAACATTACTAACGAGCGGGAAGAGAAAAGCGTAATCAGAAGGGCAGTAGATGGCGATTGATATTGCATTTAAAGTTTGGGAGATTAAAGTTGGCTGGGAAGCATGGAGCCGGAAGGGATATGACTTCACTTTTGAATAAACCGGCTAGGGTTGAAACGTCGTTAAATCAACGAATATAACTTCGCTTCGTGAGGTAATTGCACTGGATACCAAAGTCCCATAATATCGTAGTTTTTTTTCTATGACATCTTCCTGTTTGGACTGACACCATTTATTCGAATTTGCAATTGTCAAAAAGATGGCTTGTATTATTTCGCTTTCGTACAGTCGGGTGGAGTAATGGATAGCGGCTGGGATTGCGGAATCGGAGAGCTGAGTTCGAATTCCATTGGAATCCATTACATTCACTTATGTGCTAATACCCTTGGGAAAGGTATGAATCCTCTTCTTCTCTCCCCTGGGTAAATAGCAGGACAGATCTATAGCCTTGGACGTCAACTGGTTTACTGCAGAAAGAAATGGCAACCTACTTCGAGAAAAATCTGTCTCGTCTAAGCGTGTATCACACATGGCACATAAACGACTGACTGAAATATAAATATTATTGTGATAAAAAAATGAAACAGGGGTCACAGAAGAATAAAAAAGAACTTGAAAACGTTGGAAAGTAGAAAGATCTGGTTTTAAAAATTGTCAGTTTTAAAAACAGTTTTAAAATAAATTTATTATTAATAAAGTAATAAGCAACGCACGTTGGAGTAATGAATAGCGGCTTGGATTGAGGAATCGGATTCGAATTCCAATTGAATCCATTACATTCACTTGCGTGCTAATACCCTTGGGAAAGTTATGAATCCTCTTCTTCTCCTCCCCATCTATGGGTAAATAGCAGGACAGACTACTGCGGGAAAAAAATCTGCCTCGTCAGTCATGTATCGAAAGATACATGATCGCATAAGCGGGTATCACGCATGGCACATAACTGACTGACAACATGTGATATTGTTGGTAAGAATCTGATTTTCTGGACTAGAGATGTCCAATGCTCACTTTCCTGCCTCAGCAGAATTCAAAAGCATTTGCGCGGCCTTGTGAGTGACGATAGTTTCCCACCCTACAACCCCTTCCTCACAGTCGAAAACGTTTCCAACCTCTCGTTACTCTATTGCTATTTTCATGGCAGATGCTCGGCCGAACTACATTCCTTGTTTCCACCAGTCCAGACCTTCACATCTAAGACCCACCAGGCCCCGTACACTATATGAAGCTCAATGTACCCATTATGACAGCCAGTCTGATAAGGGTATATAAGGCATATTCATCAGGGCAAAAATTTTCGCAATATTGTAAAAGGTTTTAATAGAAACAGCGTATAAACTTTCAGGTGGGATCCAGTTAGAAATAGCTTCAAGTTAAATAAAATCCAATCCGCTCAGACGTTCTTTTATTGAGGGCGTTCCCAAGTATCTAGGTGTAGCTCCCAAGTCACCTTGGCTGCTTCATCCTTCAAACTTAACAACATTTTCGACATTCAGCCATGCTTCTCCCCAATTACCCCCACAGTGTATCAAGTTCTATGGAATATGCTCAAATTGTAACAGTCATGTAATTTATTATTATAATTGTTATTATTATTGTTATTATTATTAATATTATTGGTGTTATTATTATTATTGGTATTGTTATTATTATTATTGGTATTGTTTTTATTAGTAATAGTATTAGT
>OZ038501.1:33178850-33196350 GCA_964036315.1 Acanthosepion esculentum | reverse complement strand
ACGAATATAACAATATTCACGAAATAAATTATAACCGAAATGAATCTTTAAGGTTTTTTCTTGATTTATTATTATTATTATTATTATTATTATTATTATTATTATTATTATTATTATATTCTGTATTTTACACTGAGCTCTCTTTGGATTAATATCCAGCTTGGAATTATCCCTACCGGTTACAAATTGGTATTTGTATATATATATAAGAATTAATGATTTTTTATTTATTAATCCAACATTTTTATTGATTTAAATGCAATTTTTGATGGATACCTGTTATGTTTGCGTGAGTTCTGAGGACCGAGCAATGCATTTGTTGATTGGAAATAATTGCCAAGAACTTTTTTAGGTTTACAGCATTTTATTAATTACTAGATAAACTGCGTTAATACTACTCTACAAATGAATTAGTGAAATATGGAGAGACGTTTGCCACACGTGTCCTGGTGTAGTCCGCCATCTTGGATCTCTCTCTCTCTATTGCCACACGTGACGTCTGACGTCACGATGTCCAAAGCAAGTGGGATAACTCTTACAATACTTTGGAGTTATCTCCCTTTATGTTTCCTTCCAACACCTCCCTTTGAAGTATGATAGTCGTAGGATGATTGTTGAGGATCTACTTGTAAGGATGAGGTTGGTTTGCCCTTACGCTGCGTCCTTCTAGTTGGTAATTTCTTTTGAGACTTACTTTCTTTACTACATTTTGTTTGAACACTTTGGGGTAATTCAAATGTGTCCAGTAAAACGTTTAAGGGAATGACTGTGTCATTAGATTGTCTTTCAGGAAGGTATGAATGACGTAGCTGATTCGCATGTCTGACCCAAGTAGTGGATTGAACATCTACATCATAGATTACATTACCAGAACGGCGTATTATGTAACTTTGGGTCCATTTTTCTTTACCATTGCGGTAATCTTTTGCCCACACAGGTTGTCCAGGTAGAAATTGACGTGACACTGCTCCATGGTGGTGGTTGAATTGTCTTTCCATGGTTTTATTTCTCTTGAGAGGATTGCTTGGCGATGGACGAATAATATCAATTGGTAGCCGTATTTTTCTATTCATCAAGGCTTCTGCAGGTGACTTTCCATTCGGACAGTTTAGATTTGCGGTAGCTCTATAGCTACTTAGAAATATGTCTATTATTTCTCGTGTAGATCCTTCCCCTTTTAATTTTAAGAGTGCTCTCTTAAACGCGTCGACGAAGCGTTCGGCTTGACCATTTGATTGTGGGTGGAAGGGTGGTGATCTGAGGTGTTGAATACTGTTCTTTTTACTGAATTCTGAAAATTCTGCTGAAGTAAATGCCGTACCGTTGTCAGAAACCAAGATTTCCGGAGTACCAAATCTGCTGAAGATCTCCTGTAATTTTCTTACAGTTTCAGTGGATGTAGGGTGATTCATGCGAAAGACCTCCGGCCATTTCCTGTAAGCATCCACCAATATTAGGTAATGTTGTCCATTTATTGGCCCAGCAAAATCAATATGGAGTCGTGACCAAGGAGATTCTGGAGTAGGCCATTAATACAGTGTTGTTTTCCGAGGAGACTTTGCAACCAGTTGGCATTTGGTACAACTCTTAACAAGTTCCTCTCGTTGTTTGTCCATGTTTGGCCAGTACACGTATCCGCGTGCTAAGGCTTTCATCCGATTAATCCCTTGATGTCCATAGTGAAACTGTTTGAGAACTCTGTTTTGAAGTTCAAATGGAACAACAACGCGTTCAGCAAAAAGTAGAATCCCATCGATTTCAGATAAGGATGATCTCCGCTGAAAAAATGGTTGAAGTTTCTGGTCAGTGCATATATTTGGCCAGCTAGTGGAGTGAAAATGTAGGACTTTCTGCAGTATTGGGTCTGCGGCTGTAGCTTCTTGAATCATCTCTGATGTGACAGGTAGTGCTCTAACTGTGGAAACAAGTCCCGAGATAACTTCAGGTTCTACTGATATAGCTGCGATGACTCTGTCCTCCGGTACTTTTTGATTCGAAGTGATGAGTCTGGACAACGCATCCGCTTGACAAATTTTGCTGCCTGGTTGGTATTTTATTGAAAAATTGTAGTCCAGGAGCATAGTGGCCCGTCTATGCAACCGGTTAGCTGTATAAACAGGGATTCCTTTCTTGGAACCAAATATACTGATCAACCGCTTGTGGTCTGTGATCAGGGTAAAATGACGACCATATAACATTTTGTGAAATTTCTTCACAGCGAAAATAATTGCCAGAGCTTCTTTCTCAATTTGACTATACTTGCGTTCGGTGGGTGTCAAAGACTTGGATGAGTGCGCGATAGCTTTTTCGCTTCCGTCAGGAAAAATGTGTGATATCACAGCTCCGACTCCGTAATCTGAGGCTTCAGACACCACAGTAATGTCTACGGATGGGTCATAGTGAGTCAGTAATAAGTCCGAACTGAGAACGGATTTTATCTTCTCAAACGATTCTTTACATGTATTTGACCAGTTCCATTTAGTATCTTTTTGCAAAAGATTATTAAGAGGCCCACGTAACTTGTGCAGTTCTGGTAAAAAAGAACTATAATGACTTACGAGGCCCAGAAAAGAACGTAAAGTCGATACATCCGTTGGTGCTGCCATTTGCTTTATCGCATGGATATTTTCTGGATCCGGTCTACGGCCATTTTTGTCAAATATAAATCCAAGGTATTTAACTGAAGTTTGGAAAAATTTGCATTTGTCTGACCTTAAGCGAAATCCATATTGTTGAATTCGATCCAGCACAGAAGTTAAGTGATGTAGAAGTTCCTCTGGGGTTGTGCCTGTAATAATGATGTCATCAATGTAGGCAGAAACTCCTGGTAATCCTGTGAGCATTGTATCCATTGTTTGCTGGAAAATTTCTGGTGCTGACTTGATACCAAATGGAAGGCGACAAAATTGGAATAAGCCCTTGTGTGTGTTAATCGTGAGAAGATTTTTTGAATCTTCATTCACTTCTATTTGAAAATATGCATCTGCAAGGTCCAATTTTGCAAAACAAGCTCCACCGTTCAGTTTTGTGAACAAGTCTTCCGGTGCAGGTAGTGGATACTGATGTATATCCAGTGCATCATTTAGTCCTGTGGAGAAATCTGCACATAGACGTACCTTGCCGTTTGCCTTTTTCACCATGACAATGGGTGCTGCCCAGGATGAGTAGTTTGTAGGCTGGATAACTCCTGCTTGTTGGAGGCGGTTTAGTTCCTCTTCCACTGTAGCTAAAGCTGCATATGGTACCGGACGCTTGGGTCTGAAAATTGGTTTTGCGTCGGATTTCAGTTTTCACGTGGCTTTAACTTTTGTGCAACATCCGAGACCCTCTTGGAAAACATTGTTAAATTTAGCTTTCAGCATGCTCTTAAAATGTTTTTCCGTGTCTGCTGCAGAATTAACTTGGTAGGTATTGAAAATGGTGTTCAAGGGAACCTTGAAAAGGTCAAGTTTCTCAATAAAATCAAGGCCAAGAAGATTCAAGTTTGAAGAGTCCGTAATGTAGCACACACCTGAAAAATGTTTGTCTTTGAAAGAGATATCACAAATTAATTCCCCATTTAATCGTATTTTATTCCCGGAAGCACTACACGCAACATGCGTTGTGTCTTTCAGGGGTGGTTTTCCCAGTGACTCCCATGTTGTACGTGAAATCAAAGTGATATCTGAAGCAGTATCGAACCGAAACTTTATCGGTCTTTTGTTTATGGATACCACTATGTATTTCCTCCGAGCTTCAAAATTTACATTAAACGTAGCAAAAATCGAATTTGAAAACGACTTACGGGAATATCCTGTCTTTTTGTGATGACGTTTTTCTCTTACAGGTGCATTATTCTTTTTCGTAGCTTTGTTATCTTTGCGTTCACAGAATCCGTCCTTATGCCCACGACGTGAACAGAGTTGACACGTGTGTTTTTTGTATGGGCAAAATCGAGCATAATGCCAATCTCCACATGACCAGCAAGATGTTGGGAGTGTTTTCCTTTTAGTCGGGGATTTTTCCGTCGTTACACGGCTGGAAATGGATGATTTAAAAGGCTCCTGCTGTATCATTTCGTTGTCGCGTTTCAGTTTAATCAGCCACTGACATTCCGTAGTCAATGTTTGTACTGATATGTCTCTGTCTTGATCGAGCATAGATAAAAGACGTGTACGAATGTCTGCGTCGTTTGGGGGTTGTAGACCAGCGACAAAAATAAGGCATTTGAATTGATCTTCGGTCAGCGATTTCAGCTGAAAATTTTCGCATTGTGAATTCACTTTCCCAGCGTATGCAAAAACATCTTCGTTATCATCTCTCTTCAGCTTTAAGCAATTATAGCGGGTGTTAAATAAAGAGGATAACTCGCCGAAAATGTTTGTTAACTGTGCAACAGTCTCCGCAAATGTGAAGTCTCCCGGTTGTTTAGGTAATATATACTGTTTATAACGTAGGTGTTCCCGACACGTAGTAGGAGGCGTAACTTCCATTCATCGTCCTGCATGTGAAATTCATGTCGAAAGATGTCTTCCCAACGACTAAACCATGCTATGAATGTCTGTTTCGTCTCCGGTTCGAATTGGAACTCGGTTATTGAGTTCGCTATGCTATCCGCAGAATTCGCATTTTCTTGTCTGTTGTCAGTTGTGTTTGAAACTGTTGCGTTAACGTTTCAATTGGACGGTTCTGTGCCTGTAGAAACTGTTCCTGTTGCCTTCTAAGAATTCTTTCCAACGATGCAGGGTCCATGACGAAGAAAGGATATTTTACTTTTTTTTTCTTTCTTTTTTTTTTTTTTAAGAATTTATTTTTCTTAAAAAAAAATGTACGTTTAAATTCGTTTACCTTTGGGTTTTTTTTTTATCTTTTCAAGAGGTATATCCAATGGAGAAAGGTAATCTCATCTCGTCGCCAAATCTGTTATGTTTGCGTGAGTTCTGAGGACCGAGCAATGCATTTGTTGATTGGAAATAATTACCAAGAACGTTTTTAGGTTTACAGCATTTTATTAATTACTAGATAAACTGAGTTAATACTACTCTACAAAAGAATTAGTGAAATATGGAGAGACGTTTGCCAACGTGTCCTGGTGTAGTCCGCCATCTTGGACCTCTCTCTGTATTGCCACACGTGACGTCTGACGTCACGATGTCCAAACAAGTGGGATAACTCTTACAATACTTTGGAGTTATCTCCCTTTATGTTTCCTTCCAATAATACCCATATTTGTATAGACGCTCCGTTTATTTTAAACAGTCTTTTATTTCGTCTTCCGAAGATAGGACGCATCTTGTTTCCCTACCTATGATACTTTTTAACCCCCAGCGAACTACATGTAGAACTGAACATAACAGCATATACAAATATCCTAAACTTCCTTCACTATGCACAAGCATATCTGAAAACACTTCCAATCCACAGATAAAAATTACAAAAATTCTTCTTAAATGTATGCCTCTCAACATCTTTCATGGGACTTTGCATGCAACTAAATACGAAAATCGACATCTCGACATCTTCACTTCTTTAATATTGTTTATATCTAGTTTGTCGTCCGGCAGCAAGGCTTCTGATCGAGAGGTTTTGAGGAGAGTGGAATCACCGGGACAAGTAAGCCCTCTACCATGACAAGAAACGACCATTTTACACTGGATGTTGGAGTGAACCGTTTGTTATCAAATGTATCACTTTGACTTATTATTACTTTAGTGACAATAATGAAAACGAATCAATTACTAAGAAAAGAATAAAACTAATAAAAGTATAAGATTATCATTAAATATATGAGAAGATTTTTTTATTATTGTTGTTGCTAAAAATAAATATTTGAGAGATAAAGGAAGAAATGCACTATTGGACCAATAGTAAAATATATATATATATACATAGACGGAGTAAACAGACGCGTTTTTCATTGCGATGAAGAAAGCGATTTCGTATTTTAAAAGGAAAGTCTTTATTAAATAAAGATAAAGTTTATTTTTATTTTAATTATCCATTTATTCTCATATTTTTCTTTGTTTATTATATTGCAATTCTGTTACATTAATATGCATTTACAATACTTAATTATTGAATTGCAAATTTGTTTACTTTTTAAGATAAATTGTGGGGTCAGCATACCCGTATTAAAATGAGAATTTAATGCGGGATACACTGTCCACAAAACACACGCAAATTTCAAGAAAAGACAACACGATAAAGAATGTTTGTAGAAAAATAGAATATAGTATATTTAATAACATTCATACAGAATAAACAAAATTGTATATTAATGTCTCCTGTTTGCATACAAGATAAATGTTTTTTAGGTCATTTAAGTAAATGTGATTTGAATAAAAAATTATGTGTTCACTGTCTTTCAACGATGATAATAATGTCTGTTTCTTGTTTTTGTTGTATCTGCCGAGTTTGGTGAAAAGGAAAAAGGGGCGATCAATTTAGGTTGAAAAAGAGAGTGTGAATGAGAAATAAAAGATAAGAGGAAAATGTACTTATCGGGTGGAATTGTTTTTGGAGTCAGTTGTAAATTTGTTGTTGTTGTTGTTCTGCTTTCCTACCCCACTTTCTGCTCTTAGTGCCGGGTTGAGTCAGTGATGGACTTGACTGTCAGTCCTATGTCCTCTTTGATATCTGCGCCCTTCTGACCCTGATTGATTTGAATGTCTCTATTTATGGCTGACTTCCTTTTCACACTGGCTCGTTACTTTTTTTCTCAGTTTAGGAAATCGCCTCCTTTCATTGGTCAGAAAATTAATTTCACACCTTATTGCGAAAAAATGTTTTTTTAATCGTTTTGATCCGATTTTGCGGGTGTGCAGATCTATTTTGTGTTTTCTAGTATTTTGTTGGGATGATATAGGATTTGTATCCTATAAAGTCTATGTACACATCGATTGCTTTTTGTTTTATTTTAAAAATAAATGTTTTAGCAAATTTACTTCTTGAGAAATGTCTATTATATTATCACTATGAATTGTTATATTAGAAACATTTAAAGCATTGTATTTGTTAAATTACTTATATATTGGCATGAATAATTCTATATTTATATTTAAGCGTAACATTTATCCTTTTTTAACAAAGAGGGCGTCATTTTCGAAATTTTAGGAAATGCATCGCAAGTAATGTTTGTTTTGGTTATCATTGACTATTTGTTCATTATCATCGATTTCTTTCCCTATCATTTATCATTCAAACATTTTAACATTTGCCAATAATTTCATTCTTTTATGCTTTTCTTATTTATTGATAGTAGTAACGTAACATTCTTTATTGACGTATTTTCAAATTTCAGGAAAAGCGTTTCGAGTGGTAAAAATACAATGTACCTAAATACAAATTAGAGACCTGTCATAATAGATGATTTCATCTTAAATAAATCAACAATGTTTTGCGGCAATTTTTGACATCAGCTTGAGATTTTTCTTATTAAAAAGTTGAATAATTTAGTACATTCAATATTATTTTAAATTGTAAAAATCCTTTGTAAGTACCTCGATATCAACCGTACATATGAAATGTTAATGACTCCTTGATTTTGGGTAATTTTTCATTCTGAGATTTAGAGTTGGTGCGAGGTAAATTAAACGAATTTTGATTTAAAATTTATAATTTCTAAAGCGTGCCAAAAATTTAATAAAAAACAAACAATATTTGATTTAAAATTTATTCTTGGGGTAAATTCATATTTGCGATAAGTAACTTTACATTATTTGGGATGAATTAACAGAAATTATCCAATATTTGATGTTTCAATGTTTGAAAAACTGTTTTTTTTCCCTACAATTTTATAAGTTTTTTTTTTCTCAGCGCAGGGTAGGAGTTGTTCAAACTGAGAGTGAGAGGAATTAATTATTCCAATATCATATTTTAAACTACGTCAAATTGTGTGCATATATATGAATGCTTGTGCTTGCGTATACATTAAATGGTGCAAGCAGATTTAAGTCACACACGCACAACACAGGCATACGCATATACATTACATATACTCATGCAACGTCACACACAGACAGTGTGTGATAGATTAGAAAATCGGCTCTTCTCTTATAATATAGATTTACTTATATATAAGTTATGTATGGTTGTGTTTGTGTGTTCCAGCTAATATATGCGGACAACTTCAGTTTTTAATCAAGATTATATATATATATATATATATATATATATATATATATATATATATATATATATATATATATATATATATAAAGCTGTCGTAACAAAGAACACGAGCACGAAAGAAGAGACTTACATAGGAACTACAAAAACCATCTTTAAAGAAATGTTTAATAATCAACATACGTTACTTAAAACAGAGAAATACAAAAACAACACAATACTATCCAAATACATATGGAACCTAAAACAAAATAACATCATTACCAAAATCAAATGGGAAATTATTAAAAAAAAAAGAAGCAGCCCCACACAATAGCAATAGCAGAAACTGTAAATTGTGTCTGGAGGAATAAATTAGCAATCATCACCTTTAAGAATCAAAGCAACTTACTAAACAAGAAGAATGAAATAATGGGAAAATATAGGCATTTAAACAAGTATCTACTTTGCCATCTAAATACCAATATAAATGAAAGAAAGAAATACAACACAAATCGCAATTCCATCACAAACACTACATCTAACATCTAACCCATAGCAATTTCAAACACAAACGATCCAGAAATGAGTAACCACAATATCATCAAAATAATAACCAACAAAATAATATGGAACCAGACAAAACCAGCTAACCCAACATATAGAAATCACCACAATTACACCTCTTACAAAACACAAAAGCACATATACACTCTTTACAACACCCACAATACCAACAAAATAATAACCACACAAAATACACGCAAACCCAGCCATACAAATTACTCTTTACAAAACACAAAAACACATACACGTTAAATAAAAAAGTGAACAGCCTCCAATTCAACGGGTACAAAGAAAAATATGAAATTTCTCAAACAAAGTTCTTAGGCCATCTACGTACACTCGGCCTAAAAGACGCCATCTTATGCGTAAACCCCACCAGAGAACAGCACAGAGGACAGTTGCCAAGGATGTTATGATATCCACACATGCCGCAAAATACTGGGACACTGTAACTACGATGATATCGATAAATTACCCGACGTAGTTGAAGGGATGAGAATAAAAGGAAAACGTACTACTAACAGGGACTGTGAAATCTGCACTCAGGGAAAATTTTCCCAAAGTAGAAACAGACAACCTGACACACAGGTAACATCCATCTTTGAGTTAGTACACATAGACCCAGCTGGACCCATGGAACCAACGGACATAAATGGACACAAATATGCTACATCATTTACCGACGATCTCTTCAGCGCTGTATTCGTGTATTTCCTCAAAAATAAGAATAACACTGTGTCAGCCACCAAAACATTTATTGCAGATTCTTCTCCCTACGGTAAGATAAAAAATACTGAGATCAGACAACGGTTCAGAATTTAAATGGAACGATTTTCAAACATTACTCCGTAAAAATAATATAAAACATGAGACCTCATCAGTATATCCACCATCCCCATCAAAACGGGGTGGCAGAAAGGAATTGGCGAATACTGTTCGAAATGGGCAAGTGCGTGATTATAGAAAGTGATCTACCAAAAGCTTTATGGACTTACGCTGTTATGACATCTGCAGTAATCCGCAACAACCATGCTTCAACAGCCGCCCAAGATAGACTCCCTATTATGCAGTTAAAGGAAGGAAACCCAACATTTCAAGCATGGACGTTTTTGGTTCAGTGTGTTACGCCTACAAACACCCGAAGAAAAAAAACTTAGATCCAAGATACTAAAAGGGAATATTCGTCGGGTATGACAGGAACAGCCCTTTGTATCTTGTCTATTACCCTGTGAGTAGGAAGTTCCTTAAACATAGACATGTTAAATTCATCACTAGCGTCATTGGACAACAAACCCAAACTAACCTGCTGAATGATGATGATGATGATTCTCCCCGAAAGAAATACATACAAAACCAGAAATTAAGAGCCACTAGACACCCAACCTAACGTTCGAGACCACCTACACACTGTAAGGATAACCATGCCCACCAATACCCAAAAAGAGAAAAAGAGAATACCTCGTTGTCTAAATGACTACGTAACAAACGCTGAAGAGAGAAAACGACCAATGTTGATTACTGCTAGAGAATTACATGTGGTGTGCCATAAACCTATAAAGAAGCTGCGAACTGCCCAAAGGCACACTATTGGATGGAATCAATGCAGGAAGAGATCGAATCTCTAGAGGAGAATGACGTTTTCAAACTGAGAAACCTACCCAAAGGCAAAAAGACGATAAGTAGTAGATGGGTCTACAAAGTTAAAGAAAACCCAGCCGGATCGCAAAAATACAAAGCAAGATTTGTTGCCAGTCGATACAATCAAATAAAGGGACTAAACTCTGAAGAGACTTTTCCTCCAACAGCGCACATTACATCCATACACATATTGATGTTATGGCATATAGAGATGAAGTAAAGGTGGTTACAGTGTTTAAAATGGTTGACTAACGTCATAGTTCTTTTTTGTGATTTGAGAGTTCATACAGGGTTGCTGTGTTCCTTCTGGTTGACGGAAATTAATTTGTTGCATTCATCCTTTCTTCTTTCTCTTCTGGAGTTGTACGTCAGGTCAAACCCACAGCCGATAAATCACCAACCCTTGCGTCTCGGACTGCTACCTCGAATCCAGTTCCTCTCCACTGCGGCGTCTCTAGTCTCGTACGTGGTTTTCTTCTTTTTATTGGGGCTGACACATCCTTGTTTCCCGTGTTGTCATTGGTTGATTTTTTTTATGATGTTCATTGACCCGCATAAACTAAGTCCGGGTTCATGTCCGTTAGCGAGGATAGGAACAATAGAAGGAAGGAAAGGAAAGGAAATATATAAGGAAATATATAGAAGAGAGGGAGAGAGAGTTTTCTTTGTCACTCACTTAGTAAAGAGGAAAGTGTATATTTTCGTTTGGTGTTATTACTATCTAATCCTACTACAATGTAAATGGTCATACAATACGATCTCATAGTACATAAAATAGACGTAAGAACAGCATACATACATGCCCCAATTAAAGTTTTTTCTGGAACAACTAGAGAGATTTGACGTAATATCGAATACAAACAAGATACCAGTCTGTTTGTTGAACAAATCCCTATATGGTCTAAAACAGTCAAACAGAAACTGGAATAAAACCCTCACCAGAATCGACTTCATACAGAATCAAGTAAACCACTATATTATATTAGACACAATAACAAAGGAAGTGTTGTAATCATATCACGGGTGGATGATTTGATCCTCGCAGCCGACAACATAAACTCACTAAATGATATTAAACAAATGCTAACATCAAAATTTAAGATGAAAGACCTCGGAAAACTCCGGGAACAGACTTTAACATAACTCGAGGATTAGTACAAATGAGTCAAGAAAAGTACATAATAAAAATACTACAGATTCAAGAACGACACCATGTGAGCAAAAGCAGGACTTCGCCAGTACTAATAACCTGGCTGACCTCAGAAAATACCGTGAAGCCATCGATAACTTGATTTATCTTATGACTTGCACTAAGCCATGTTTAAGTTATATTGTCAGTAAGCTATCACAATATTTATCCGATCCACATGAACAACTCTGGACAACGGCCAAACATGTACTGAGGTACGTAAAAGGTACGGCAAAGTACGAGCTATGCTACAAGGCAGACTAAGCCTAATAGCATATAATAATGCCGATTACTGACAGACTAAGATTATTAATGGTTAATGACAGACTAAGACTAATAGCATATAGTAATGCCGATTACTGACAGACTAAGACTATTAATGATTAATGACAGACTAAGACTAATAGCATATAGTAATGCCGATTGGGCATCAGGCCAAAGTGACAATAGCAGTACATCCGGATATTGCTTCCGTTTAAACAAAGATGGTCCACCCATTTCCTGGAAAACCAAGAAGCAACTCACATTCTCACTATCTACATGTGAGGATAAATACATGGCCTTAGCAAAGACCACACAAGAAAGTTTATACCTCATTCAATTGTTGAACACAATTGACTCTCTACAAGAATATAAAATATTCGGAGTTAACCAGGGTTCAGTATCACTTTCTAGAGATCCTGTATATCGACAGAGGTATAAACACGTTGATATTAAATACCATTTTCTTGTTCACAGTGGTAGTATAGACATTATTTATTATCCGACTGATGATATGGTCGCGGACGTAAAGACCAAACGACCGACTAGAGCAAACTTAGAGAAATTCAAGGGACATTTCCTTTCTTCTATTGTTCCCATACCGTGCTCTCATATAATATATAAATAAATAAATAGCAATATGCGAGTATGTGGGGGTGTTCATAAAACTTAAGTAAGTCCAATTACTCTGACTATTATCTCCCCTTTCTTAGCTCTCCTGTACCGAAAGTATAATAAAAGATTTTGCTCCTTTTCTTTAAACACGAGTGTTATTTTCCTCCGTCTAACTTTGTCAATTCCTAATACCATATACTCCTATACCACAGCAGCATGTCAACATTAACAAACAAAATTTCTTTTCTCCTTTTTAACAGCGAAGAATAAATTTTTAGGATTTCTTACTCTTGAGCATGCAACATACAACTGGCCATGCGTAAATATTTCTGTCGAGAGCCCAATTCCAAATTTTAAGCGTTTGGCCTTGTGATTTGTTAATAGTTTTCGCAAACGAAGGGCGAACTGGAAACTGGATTCTTGTATATATAAAAACTTAAAGAAAAGATATGCAAAAAACAATATTGCATTTTTATTAAATAAGTATTTGTCATTTTAATCATTAAATTGCTTTTAAAATAGCGTGTGTATTTTGTATGGTAAATAATGAAACATAATTTTTCAAAAAATATTAATGAAACTTTATTGTATTAAATATCGCATAAAGGAAAACCAATTGTACTTTGTACCCAATTATCTGTTTGCACTTCACCTCAACATTTGATTTCGATCGGTTAATGTATGGCGATTTTAGAGGGTGTGATGGACGGACGGACTAACGGAATTTTATATATAGATTTTTAACTTTTTTTAAACGGAAAAAATGACAAACTTTTTGTATTGGATATTTGCGGAATCACATTCACAAATATTTGAGATTCATAATTATCAATAATAAATGAAGAATAAACGGACACAGAATTTTTTAACTTATGCAAATTATTTTTCATTAATTAATTAAAAATGTGTATATCCGTTTGTTCGTTATTTGAAAGAAATCCTGCCAAACGTGGACCTTAGAGTCCGCAAAAAACGATGTTTCAAAAGGACTGTTTTTCCATTTTTATGCATAGATTCTTATGTGTAGACATCTGATTCTGATAGACATGAAATTTAGCAGACAGTTAACGCATTACCGAAATAAAAACCTAAAAACCTGTTTGTTTAATTTATTCACAAAGTTCTTCCTTTTCCGCCCTTTTTTGCTTTTTATAGCCTTCACATGACTTCCTTCTTTTCATTTTTAATATTTAACTAGCGAACTCTTAATGAATAAGGCAACGAAGAATGACGATTTTCTCGTCAAATGAGTGTTTTGAAAAATCTATAAATTCAGAGATTACTCTTTCTGTAACCATGGAATATTCAAAAAATCTTGTGCATTAAAAAAAATAACGACGTGGATGAGATTAAGATAATAAAAATACATCAATCAATTTTTATGAACAATTTCTAAATCAATATTTTTAACTAACGACCCGTAACTGCACACGACAAGTTGGCCGATTGGCCGGTCTGTAAATTCACAATATTATCTTCCTGTGTTAGTTCGAGTCTCTTTCTTTCCTGAAATAATTTTATTTTTTATGCACATACTTCGTGAATGTTCAACATTCATTATGAAAACGATTCTCTGCGCGTCAAATTTTAAAACAAAACTTCAGCTATTTGGAAAAAATATTTTATTGTAAATTTATTGTTAATTATTTTGTGTTTATTATTTTTATTAAACATAAACAAAAAACTATGATAAATTTTAATAAAAAAGAAAAGAAAGTAAATGTAAGCGAAAAATACGTCAACAAAATTTTATGAACATGTTCTAAATCAATAATTTTAACTTACGATACATTCACTCCAGAGGTAACGAGATGGCTGAGTAGTTACATCGTTGGACTGCTAAACCGCGAAACGATTGTGTCTCTACGCGGGAGTTCATCCTCGTTGAAATTTTATACCCAAGCTTCGTGAATGTTCAACATCTATTAAGAAAGCAATTTATGAACTGATTTCTCGTAAGTATTTTTTCAAAACGGTGTAGTAATAAAAGTTATTATAAGACAGCATTAAAAAATTTTCATGCGTATATACATACTTCTCAAAGACATAAAGCTTGGCGCACAGTGAGGATCAAACTCATTAAAAAAGTAATCGTCTGTGAGGTGAAGCCAGTAGCATGTAGAAGGTGAGGGGGTGGCAGAGGGTGCGATGGTCCCGAGCACCCATATCGGGAGGACACCCAATCAAAGAGCGAAATAAAAAATGAGTTTTTTTAAATTGTCTCTGTTAATTTCGTTGTACAAGCGCAGTAAAGTTCAACAAGATGGTATGAATGTAGATCCGTGTTTTGATAAGCGAGACTGGAGTAGACCCCTCTCCTGCTTGAGTCTTAGGGTAATACAATCAAGGAGTTGGCACCAGGCATCACCAAACCTCTGTATGTCACTGAGTGAACCTGCTTTAATTACTCATTCACAAAATGTGTACGTTCTTCCTTTTTTTCCTTCATTCATTCATGCCTTTATTCATTCATTCATGCCTTTATTCATTCATTCATTTATTCTTTCCTTCCTTCATTCATTTATTCTTTCCTTCCTTCATTCATTTATTCTTTCCTTCCTTCATTCATTTCCATCTTTTATTCATTGATTCCTTTCCTTCCTTTTTAGTCAATGATTCCTTTCCATCCTTCATGTATAACTTCGTTAATTAATTCATTCATTTTCTTCCTTCATTCATTAACTTCTTTCATTCATTTATTCATTCATTTATTAATTCATTCATTAGTGAAGTATTAATAAATACATCAACAAACAATCAACGTATTGAAGAAAAATAGATCAAATCAGACATTTTCAGAATCTCTGTACATTAAAATAGCTACGACGAGGATGAGATTCGAACTCACGCGGGGAGACCCCAATGGATTAGCAGTCCATCGCCTTAACCACTCGGCCACCTCGTCTTCACATACAAGCTGTTACGTATGTAAACTATTATTTTAAATTATAGCCGTGTTTCCAGAGTCACGTATAAATTACTCTGTTTTTATCAGCATTTATGGTGTTGCCATTGTAATTTTGACTTCAGAAAAAAAGTTACTGATTTTAAAAACTTCTCAAAATAATTTATAAGGACAAGACTGTTTATCTGACATTTTGAATTTCATCGGTGCTGTAAAAGCAATCGGCTGAAAGGAAATAATTAATAGAATATGCAGTTTTAACAGCGTTCAATTTGCGTCCAGCTTTATCGGAGAAGCTGTTTGATTTTTTTTGATCAGTTTACAAAAAAATCATAATCTTTTATTTTATTTTCTGTTACATCGTTACTATAACAATCTTGCATTCGTTCATTAAATTGGAAGATTGGCTTTTTTGTTATTTCTGTTTTAGATTCCAATGAATATTCAACTTTAAAAGCCATGTGTCCTACATAACAAGGTGATAGCTATAACAGGCCTGATAGCCATGTGACTGGGTCAACGACTGGAGATGGACATGTTGAGACTTAAATAAATCGCTTCTAAATAACAATTACTGAGAACATTTTTAGTATTGAACTTTTTAGTAATGTCCAGTTATTAGTTAATGAGCAACTATACTATACCTATTATTAGGAAGCCCCTTACAATTAATGACTTATTTCCATAAATGTAAAAAGAAAGGACAAAAAATTAACCCCCTCTACTTACTAAATGCACTAAATTTGTTCACCATAAATTATGAACATTTTCTACTTTATTTATTTATATATATGAGAGCACCGTATGCGTTTAAAATCCGAGTAAATGTCCCTTGAATTTCTCTAAGTTTGCTCTAGTCGGTCGTTTGGTCTTTACATCCGCGACCATATCATCAGTCGGATAATAAATAATGTCTATACTACCACTGTGAACAAGAAAATGGTATTTAATATCAACGTGTTTATACCTCTGTCGATATACAGGATCTCTAGAAAGTGATACTGAACCCTGGTTATCTCCGAATATTTTATATTCTTGTAGAGAGTCAATTGCATTCAACAATTGAATGAGGTATAAACTTTCTTGTGTGCTAAGGCCATGTATCTATCCTCAGATGTAGATAGCGAGACTGTGAGTAGCTTCTTGGTTTTCCAGGAAATGGGTGGACCATCTTTGTTTAAAGTGAAGCAATATTCGGATGTACTGCTATTGTCACTTTGGCCTGATGCCCAGTCGGCATTACTATTGCAGAAATAATGAGTCAGTTTGTTTAACTAATATATTAAAATTTGGGTATTTGTTGTTGTCCTAGATAGCATGTAGCGGACCGTGGTGTGAAGATGTGATGAGATATCTCTGGGTTAAGATTTCCTGCTAGTCGGTCCAGCTACATAGGAATGTCGGACATTAAGTCCAAAGAAGACAAAGAAAACAAACAAGACCGATATACATGGCTAAACAAATATATACTAATAACAAAACAAGTTAAACAAGGACATGAACAGTTTACATATTGTTTGTATGGAGAAGTTATGTGTGTGTTGTGTTGAGTGTCCGTACGTACGTGTATTGTCCTTAGCGTGTTCCCAGAATATGGGAGACGCTGTATCTGTGAGATGTCACATATTGGCCTAAGTCGGAAAAAGAGAAAGAGGCGAAAGGTCAACCAGTATTTATACTCGTGGGAGAGAGACTCCTGTTGAAGGATTAAGGAAATGAGGAGGAGATAACTCCGACAAGCACTAACATAGTAGTCGGCATTCGTTTATTTCGCGAGATAATGAAAGCATCCTGTTTGGTCAAAATATCAGTTCTCTAGCCGGCGAGAGAAGGTGCAGGCCTTGGCGATGGTATATGGAGGCAGTGTACTGCCCAGTGCACATGCTCTTCCCTTCTCAGCCGTACCGACAAAATCAAAAGGAATACAAACCATTACATTTGGTGTCGGTTTGGCTGCAGGAGTGGCTGGATTTTTTGACAGTGTTGACACCTAACATGGATCCATGCCAGATTTTCTCTCTGGATTAACTTCTATAGCCTTTTCCGTGTTTGGATAAGGTTGTAAGACAGCCGATGTTTAAAATCAGGATTTTCCTTCCTGTACATGGCCTGCCTTCTCGGGATGACGTGCTTTATCTACACAAACAATGATGTAAAACTTTTGCATCAATCCGAAACCAGTTCAGTTTTCAAAATCAGATTTTGTTTGAATTTGAAACACTCTGAAGAACAAAAAAGGT
>OZ038501.1:33166350-33171350 GCA_964036315.1 Acanthosepion esculentum | reverse complement strand
ATCCTCGTCGATATTCGAAGTTTTTAATGTAGAAACTACGTGCAAATTTAATGCCTAAAGAAGTCATTTAAAAAATGATTGATGGAAAAAGGCAATTGTTTTCACAATGAAAATAAAATTAATTTGAAATGTCCGTATAATTCCCTGCTGCTGGCATTCAGTTGGTCTTTTTACGGTTTAAATTAAACAATCTCCACTTGTTCAGAAAATCATATGAATTCATTTTAAATTTGTTCTTAATTATTTTTAGTTTAATATTTCTTTTAATAAATTCCTACTGAGAAACAAAACATTTATGATAAATTTTAATTATTGCCTGTAAATGAAAGCGAAAATTAGGCCAAGCATATTTTATGAACAGGTTTTGTAAATCAATAAAAAATTAAACTTTCGATTCGTTCGACATCGGTCGGACGAGGTGGCCGAGTGGTTAAGGCGATGGACTGCTAATCCATTGGGGTCTCCCCGCGTGAGTTCGAATCTCATCCTCGTCGATATTCGAAGTTTTTAATGTAGAAACTACGTGCAAATTTAATGCCTAAAGAAGTCATTTAAAAAATGATTGATGGAAAAAGGCAATTGTTTTCACAATGAAAATAAAATTAATTTGAAATGTCCGTATAATTCCATGCTGCTGGCATTCAGTTGGTCTTTTTACGGTTTAAATTAAACAATCTCCACTTGTTCAGAAAGTCATATGAATTCATTTTAAATTTGTTGTCAATTATTTTTAGTTTAATATTTCTTTTAATAAATTCCGACTGAGAAACAAAACATTTATGATAAATTTTAATTATTGCCTGTAAATGAAAGCGAAAATTAGGCCAAGCATATTTTATGAACAGGTTTTGTAAATCAATAAAAAATTAAACTTTCGATTCGTTTGACATCGGTCGGACGAGGTGGCCGAGTGGTTAAGGCGATGGACTGCTAATCCATTGGGGTCTCCCCGCGTGAGTTCGAATCTCATCTTCGTCGATATTCGAAGTTTTTAATGTAGAAAGTACGTGCAAATTTAATGCCTAAAGAAGTCATTTAAAAAATGATTGATGGAAAAAGGCAATTGTTTTCACAATGAAAATAAAATTAATTAGAAATGTCCGTATAATTCCCTGCTGCTGGCATTCAGTTGGTCTTTTTACGGCTTAAATTAAACAATCTCCACTTGTTCAGAAAATCATATGAATTCATTTTAAATTTGTTCTTAATTATTTTTAGTTTAATATTTCTTTTAATAAATTCCTACTGAGAAACAAAACATTTATGATAAATTTTAATTATTGACGGTAAATGAAAGCGAAAATTAGGCCAAGCATATTTTATGAACAGGTTTTGTAAATCAATAAAAAATTAAACTTTCGATTCGTTCGACATCGGTCGGACGAGGTGGCCGAGTGGTTAAGGCGATGGACTGCTAATCCATTGGGGTCTTCCCGCGTGAGTTCGAATCTCATCTTCGTCGATATTCGAAGTTTTTAATGGAGAAAGTACGTGCAAATTTAATGCCTAAAGAAGTCATTTAAAAAATGATTGATGGAAAAAGGCAATTGTTTTCACAATGAAAATAAAATTAATTAGAAATGTCCGTATAATTCCCTGCTGCTGGCATTCAGTTGGTCTTTTTACGGCTTAAATTAAACAATCTCCACTTGTTCAGAAAATCATATGAATTCATTTTAAATTTGTTCTTAATTATTTTTAGTTTAATATTTCTTTTAATAAATTCCTACTGAGAAACAAAACATTTATGATAAATTTTAATTATTGCCTGTAAATGAAAGCGAAAATTAGGCCAAGCATATTTTATGAACAGGTTTTGTAAATCAATAAAAAATTAAACTTTCGATTCGTTTGACATCGGTCGGACGAGGTGGCCGAGTGGTTAAGGCGATGGACTGCTAATCCATTGGGGTCTCCCCGCGTGAGTTCGAATCTCATCCTCGTCGATATTCGAATTTTTTAATGTAGAAACTACGTGCAAATTTAATGCCTAAAGAAGTCATTTAAAAAATGATTGATGGAAAAAGGCAATTGTTTACACAATGAAAATAAAATTAATTTGAAATGTCCGTATAATTCCCTGCTGCTGGCATTCAGTTGGTCTTTTTACGGTTTAAATTAAACAATCTCCACTTGTTCAGAAAATCATATGAATTCATTTTAAATTTGTTCTTAATTATTTTTAGTTTAATATTTCTTTTAATAAATTCCTACTGAGAAACAAAACATTTATGATAAATTTTAATTATTGACGGTAAATGAAAGCGAAAATTAGGCCAAGCATATTTTATGAACAGGTTTTGTAAATCAATAAAAAATTAAACTTTCGATTCGTTCGACATCGGTCGGACGAGGTGGCCGAGTGGTTAAGGCGATGGACTGCTAATCCATTGGGGTCTCCCCGCGTGAGTTCGAATCTCATCCTCGTCGATATTCGAAGTTTTTAATGTAGAAACTACGTGCAAATTTAATGCCTAAAGAAGTCATTTAAAAAATGATTGATGGAAAAAGGCAATTGTTTTCACAATGAAAATAAAATTAATTAGAAATGTCCGTATAATTCCCTGCTGCTGGCATTCAGTTGGTCTTTTTACGGTTTAAATTAAACAATCTCCACTTGTTCAGAAAGTCATATGAATTCATTTTAAATTTGTTCTCAATTATTTTTAGTTTAATATTTCTTTTAATAAATTCCGACTGAGAAACAAAACATTTATGATAAATTTTAATTATTGCCTGTAAATGAAAGCGAAAATTAGGCCAAGCATATTTTATGAACAGGTTTTGTAAATCAATAAAAAATTAAACTTTCGATTCGTTTGACGTCGGTCGGACGAGGTGGCCGAGTGGTTAAGGCGATGGACTGCTAATCCATTGGGGTCTCCCCGCGTGAGTTCGAATCTCATCTTCGTCGATATTCGAAATTTTTAATGTAGAAAGTACGTGCAAATTTAATGCCTAAAGAAGTCATTTAAAAAATGATTGATGGAAAAAGGCAATTGTTTTCACAATGAAAATAAAATTAATTAGAAATGTCCGTATAATTCCATGCTGCTGGCATTCAGTTGGTCTTTTTACGGTTTAAATTAAACAATCTCCACTTGTTCAGAAAATCATATGAATTCATTTTAAATTTGTTCTTAATTATTTTTAGTTTAATATTTCTTTTAATAAATTCCTACTGAGAAACAAAACATTTATGATAAATTTTAATTATTGACGGTAAATGAAAGCGAAAATTAGGCCAAGCATATTTTATGAACAGGTTTTGTAAATCAATAAAAAATTAAACTTTCGATTCGTTTGACATCGGTCGGACGAGGTGGCCGAGTGGTTAAGGCGATGGACTGCTAATCCATTGGGGTCTCCCCGCGTGAGTTCGAATCTCATCCTCGTCGATATTCGAAGTTTTTAATGTAGAAACTACGTGCAAATTTAATGCCTAAAGAAGTCATTTAAAAAATGATTGATGGAAAAAGGCAATTGTTTTCACAATGAAAATAAAATTAATTTGAAATGTCCGTATAATTCCCTGCTGCTGGCATTCAGTTGGTCTTTTTACGGTTTAAATTAAACAATCTCCACTTGTTCAGAAAATCATATGAATTCATTTTAAATTTGTTCTTAATTATTTTTAGTTTAATATTTCTTTTAATAAATTCCTACTGAGAAACAAAACATTTATGATAAATTTTAATTATTGACGGTAAATGAAAGCGAAAATTAGGCCAAGCATATTTTATGAACAGGTTTTGTAAATCAATAAAAAATTAAACTTTCGATTCGTTCGACATCGGTCGGACGAGGTGGCCGAGTGGTTAAGGCGATGGACTGCTAATCCATTGGGGTCTCCCCGCGTGAGTTCGAATCTCATCCTCGTCGATATTCGAAATTTTTAATGTAGAAACTACGTGCAAATTTAATGCCTAAAGAAGTCATTTAAAAAATGATTGATGGAAAAAGGCAATTGTTTTCACAATGAAAATAAAATTAATTTGAATGTCCGTATAATTCCCTGCTGCTGGCATTCAGTTGGTCTTTTTACGGTTTAAATTAAACAATCTCCACTTGTTCAGAAAGTCATATGAATTCATTTTAAATTTGTTATCAATTATTTTTAGTTTAATATTTCTTTTAATAAATTCCGACTGAGAAACAAAACATTTATGATAAATTTTAATTATTGCCTGTAAATGAAAGCGAAAATTAGGCCAAGCATATTTTATGAACAGGTTTTGTAAATCAATAAAAAATTAAACTTTCGATTCGTTTGACATCGGTCGGACGAGGTGTCCGAGTGGTTAAGGCGATGGTCTGCTAATCCATTGGGGTCTTCCCGCGTGAGTTCGAATCTCATCTTCGTCGATATTCGAAGTTTTTAATGGAGAAAGTACGTGCAAATTTAATGCCTAAAGAAGTCATTTAAAAAATGATTGATGGAAAAAGGCAATTGTTTTCACAATGAAAATAAAATTAATTAGAAATGTCCGTATAATTCCCTGCTGCTGGCATTCAGTTGGTCTTTTTACGGCTTAAATTAAACAATCTCCACTTGTTCAGAAAATCATATGAATTCATTTTAAATTTGTTCTTAATTATTTTTAGTTTAATATTCCTTTTAATAAATTCCTACTGAGAAATAAAACATTTATGATAAATTTTAATTATTGCCTGTAAATGAAAGCGAAAATTAGGCCAAGCATATTTTATGAACAGGTTTTGTAAATCAATAAAAAATAAACTTTCGATTCGTTTGACATCGGTCGGACGAGGTGGCCGAGTGGTTAAGGCGATGGACTGCTAATCCATTGGGGTCTCCCCGCGTGAGTTCGAATCTCATCCTCGTCGATATTCGAAGTTTTTAATGTAGAAACTACGTGCAAATTTAATGCCTAAAGAAGTCATTTAAAAAATGATTGATGGAAAAAGGCAATTGTTTTCACAATGAAAATAAAATTAATTTGAAATGTCCGTATAATTCCCTGCTGCTGGCATTCAGT
>OZ038501.1:32968850-33158850 GCA_964036315.1 Acanthosepion esculentum | reverse complement strand
TTACAGCCATAACTTCCTTGCTAACAGTTTCTTTTCTCGCAGTTCTCGCGTATGGAACTCCCTTCCGGCTCCATGCATTCCAGCCAACTTTAATCTGCAAGATTTTAAATGCAATGCCAATCACTATCTACTGCCCTCCTGAATGCTCTTTTCTCTTTCTACTCCTTACTAATGTTTCTGTTCCACACCCAGTTACCCCTTGTGTGTTAATGTCAGTACTGCCTTGCTCGGGGTGACTCTGATTTTAAAAAAAAATGAAAAGGAAGTAAAAGCAAAGAATGAAAAAATCAGCATGTTAGTCGCATACGTCATTTCGTTGACTGCCATGTCATCATATTATTGGTGACATGGCATTTCAGTTTACGCAGTGTCACAAGATACTGTTAGTGCTGATGATTATTTTTTTCATTTTAAGTTGCTTTGCCAAATGTTGGAGACGCTCTGTTGGTTTGGTTTTTCTTTGTTTTACGGGATATCAACCCGAATGAGTTATTTAATGCCGACAAAACTTTTATTGCTGGTAATTTTTTTTTTCAAAATGTATTTTTAATATTTTTATTTTTTCAAAAAAGTATTGCTGGTAATATTTTTTAAATGTATTTCTGGTAAAATATATATTTTTTTCAAAAATGTATTGCTGGTAATATTTTTTTTAAATGTATTTCTGGTAAAATATATATTTTTTCAAAAATGTATTGCTGGTAATATTTTTTCCAAAAATGTATTGCTGGTAATAATTTCTACCTTCAGAAATGTATTGCTTTTTTTTTTTCTTTTTTTTTTTTTTAAATCTATTGCTGGTAATATTTTTTCCAAAAATGTATTGCTGGTAATAATTTTTACCTTCAGAAATGTATTGCTGTTTTTTTTGGTTTTTAAAAAAAATCTATTGCTGGTAATATTTTTTTCCAAATATGTATTATTGGTATTATAACCTATTTTTACACTTTCATCGTGTTTTGACCCCAGTTTAGGGGTTTACTATTTGCCCATAGCTAGTACCCTAACAGAGTGGACCTGGGAACACCAGCAATTAAGAGGTGGTTTCACGCTGCTCAAAACCTTCTGATCAGAGGTCTTCCTCTTGGATGTATTTTATAGTCTTACCTAGGACGCGAGACACTCTGTGCATGTTTCTATATGGAGCAATGTCTGTGGCTTCCTATGAAATTTTGGAGAAATGTCTGCTTCTCTTAACGCTTACCTTAATCCTTAATAAATGTATAGTAAAAGAAAACAAAGCTTAAGGAAAAAAAATCTATTGATTCAACTACAATATTCATAAATATTTGCAGAATTCACTTTGTCACCGATATCTGGTGACGAGGCCGTAATTAAAAAATACATGAAAATCACATTTATAGTATTCAATAATGTTTCTTTATTTGCCATGAAGCAGCTAATTGTTAGAAAATAACGCATTTTATATAAATCATTTGGAAAATTCGAAAAATACAGGAAAGTTATCGTCATCAGTAGTTGGTGACACGGCTTCTGAGGTCAGGAAAACAAAATTTGGCGATCATTTTCTCAAAAAAATATTAGCATTAAAATCTTTCATTGATACTTAACAAATTTCATAGATACCTAAAATTTCATTGATACCTAACATATTCTTTTACAAAATAATTATAAAAAATAATAGAGGCCATCGCATGACCCTATACTGATTGATTGGCAGTCAACGTGTTAATAAATTCGATCAACACTCAGTGGCGGACCTACATTTTTGGGACCCTTTCGCAACCAGTAACAATAGATTCTAGGATCCAACTGCGAAAATTTAGACTATGAATAGATTCTGGCAAGCTCAACGAGCCCATGTAGTTGGGGGTCTGGTGCTGCAACCCCCTAAGACAAGTTTGAAAATTCGACCAATTACAGGAAATTTTGAAGCCATATGAAATGGGTATAAGAGTATAGTCTAAGGTCAACATTAGCTACTTCAACCCATCTATGATTCTATCAGTAAAATGGACTCATAATTTTGTGAACACTCGCTGCCACTTTTGTGATGTCAACGAATACTCGTTGTCACTTTCATAATGCTCGTATCTTTGTAATCGCAGATACAACTATAGTAACGCCGTTGAACAATACTGGTGTCAAACGCCTTCGAATAACACTCGCACTAATAGGACTTGCTCGATAATACTCGCTCGAAAAGTAACCACTGAATAGTGATCCGAATAGTAATCAGTATAATGATCAGTATAGAGAAATATTATAGTGAATAGTATAGAGAATAGTGATCCGTATAGTAATAGAGGATAGTGTAGAAATAGTGATCAATTCACATATATACATTTCCTTTACCATCACTTGATCTACTCATTCGAAATGGGATCGCCTGTGTTTGCTCTCTGGAAATCCGTGTTCAAACTCCAGTGTCGGCAGCGACACTTTATTCCTATATAGCATTTAATAACAAACACATTAATTTTTAAAAAAATCATCGATTTAGTTGAAGAATTCACTCATTAAAAAATGTTGCTTTATGGGCCACCTCTGGGATTAGGAAGTCTGAAGCTTAAGTTTAATTAGTTTCAAAGTATATTCGCCATTGCGTGCCAAGTTTTATGTCGATGAGTTGCATGAAAATGACTTAAACATTTAAATGACATCTCTATAATAATAAACTCTCATAGGTCAACGCAACAATTTCCTTTTCTAAAATCACATATGAAAAACACTCAATTCAGACATTGCTACTGGATATTCACGAAGTTTTGTTCATAAAAATGAGTTTTTAACGAGAATGAGATTCAAACTCACACGGAAGTCTCAAATGAATTTCCAGTCCATCAACTTAACCACTCGGTCACCTCGTTTCGTCAGTCACAATTATGTCCAATAAAAATGTCATAGCATAGCGTTGTCAATAAAGATGGTTGCTTGATTTGTTTAACAGCATATCAACTACTTATGGGTCATTTAATGCCGAAATTTAATTTTCTTGGGAGCTTTGAAATAATAAAATGTTATTCTGCTTTCACGATTGAATACGTGGTAGATAATACTTAGCTTTTGTGCATATACATGCTTGTGCGGATATGATTACATGATACGTGCGTTTTATGTTGTAGTTTTGTTGGATATATATTTAGAATACAGCTTAATTTATTTAAAAAAAAAACTGTAGGATATCACATAGATTAATGTGATGAAAAAATTCTTTCATGTTGTTTGGTTGGTTGGTTGATTTTTGTTTAGCGGCATATCAACTACAATGAGTTATTTAATGCCGAAATCTAAATAATTTAAATATAATTTTATAGCTTCAACTAAACATATTTTGAACGCAATTGTATGCCTTCAATTACAGGTAAAAAGTATTGCTGGTCATATGTATTATTGGTACTTTTATATAAAAATGTATTGCTGGCATTTTTACTATAGAAATTTATTTTTATGCATTCATAATATTTTGTTTGGGGATCACTATTTTCCCATAGTTGGGACCCTAACAGGTGCTACCACCACAGGCCATGGCAAACCTGGGCACAACAGCAATTAAAAAATGGTTCCACATTCCTCAAAACTTCCAATCTCCCGATCCGAGGCTTTGCTGCTGGGTGGTGTTTATTGTCATACAACCACCTGAAGTCAAGCGACTGAACTTGGAAAATGTAGATCAATTTCCATATCTTGGTAGTATACTAACATCAAATGCATCCGCTGAAAAAGGCCGCCCACACAGCATACGGGAAGCTATTCAAAAGAGTCTTCACCGTACTCTTGCCAATAGAGAGAATTTTATATAACTGTACTCTTTGGCATTCAAATCGAGGGATACAAGACAATGCCCTACGATGTCAAAAGAGACTGTTAGCCATTAATAATTTTTCAGGGCTAATAACAATATTTAACCAAGCCTTTTAGCTTCCTTAAGTAAGAGGTGAGGGTGAACATTTCAGAACTATCTATTAGTATGTACATAGGTATTGCCAGGGTTTTACGGAACAAAGGAGAAGAGGGCTCATTTGATATTCAAGTGGAGCGTGGGTAGCTGTATTTGGAACTATTTAACCAAGCCTTTTAGCTTCCTTAAGTAAGAGGTGAGGGTGAACATTTCAGAACTATCTATTAGTATGTACATAGGTATTGCCAGGGTTTTACGGAACAAAGGAGAAGAGGGCTCATTTGATATTCAAGTGGAGCGTGGGTAGCTGTATTTGGAACTAAAGATCGTTTTTTTTTTGGTTGAAATGATTGTATATTACTTTTTTTTATGATAAAGTAAGTAATGCTGGTTTCAAATCAGGTTAATTTAACTTTAAATTTGCTGCTAAATTTACTCAACTAACGTAATTTCGATTCGTTCGACGTCGGTCGGACGAGGTGGCCGAGTGGTTAAGGCGATGGACTGCTAATCCATTGGGGTCTCCCCGCGTGAGTTCGAATCTCATCCTCGTCGATATTGGAAATTTTTAATGTACAAACTACGTGCAAGTTTAATGCCTGATGAAGTCATTTAAAAATGATTGATGGAAAAAGGCAATTGTTTTCACAATGAAAATAAAAATAATTAGAAATTCTTGCAAATTTGATGTTAATGAATATGTTCGTAGAATTCCCTTCTGCTGGCATTCAGTTGGTCTTTTTACGTTTTAAATTAAACAATCTCCACTTGTTCAGAAAATCATATGAATTCATTTTAAATTTGTTCTTAATTATTTTCAGTTTAATATTTCTTTCTTTTAATAAATTCCTACGGAGAAAAAAAACATTTATGATAAATTTTAATTATTGCCGGTAAATGAAAGCGAAATATATATATATATATATATTATTTTTGGAAGATTTTAAAAGCCGATAAATGTCCAATGTTTATGAAAGAAGGAACACTTTAACTATGGAGCGCCGAAAAAGAGCCGGTCTTATTTTTTTTAATGGAGTTGGAGCTGGAGCGGCTCCTTTTTGAAAACGGGTAGCGTGAGAGGAACTAGCTCCAATTATGGGTATGGGAGCGGGTGTGGGAGCAGCTCTAAAATAGTGGAGGGAGTAAAGTGTATTGCGGATATAAGCCTGTTCTTAGTTAAGGCTTTTAAAGCTAAATCCATAAAGAACATTCAAACAAAGACACCTGTTCAACGCGGCATTGCAATAACGGGTGATATCATTGTCGACCGCTCCCCATTAATCTGAGTAGTCATTTTTTTAAGGCAATTCACCCCAAGCAAAGCGGGAGTGCCACTAGCATGCAAGGGCTTACAGAGGATTGAGAACAAGAGTAAAGAGGCGTGTTTGAGGAAAGGATACAGAGAAGGACGTGGAACAAACTCAGGGTGTCAGATGTCGATTGACATTACACTTGAATATTTGAAGATTATAGTCATCAGGGAAGCAAGTAAGGGGAAGGGAGTTTCACAAAAGGGAAGTGCGGGAGAAAAATCCGTTTGAGAAGAAGAGACGGTTACATTTAACCGTTTTGACAATGAAAGGGTGGGTCCGAGATGCCAGCCTGGTAGCTCGTTTAAATTCATGTAGTCCGGGAATCAGCGAAAGTAGCTCGTCGGAACAGTTGCCGTGAAAATATTTGTAGAAGAGACAGAGGGAGACCACGGTACGTCTGTGGGATAGCGATTGTAGACTAGATGCCAGATCAGGACCTATCATTTTGCATATTCGTCTCTGGATTTTGTCAAGGACCTCGAGACGTGCAGCGGGAACACCAGACCATATATGACAGCAATAAAAAGCAGATTTGGAGAGGATGAGAGAGAAAGGCAATTGGAGATGGAAACATTCATTTTAATAGGGCTGTAGATCAATGTGGCAATGGCCAATGTCCTGCTACAATCACATCGAAACATCAACCAACACCTGGAGTCAAAATCGCCATCAACGCACTGAACTTGTAAAATGTTGAACAATTTCCTTACCTTGGTAGCGTACTAATATCAAATGCATCCGCTGAAAAAGACGTCAATAACCGAATGAAGGCCGTCCACGCAGCTATTCAAAACAGTCTTCAGCAATCCTGTGCTAAAACAAACCACCAAAGCTCACGGTCTACCGAGCTGTTGTAATCTCAACTCTCCTGTATGCCTGTCAGTCATGGGTACTTTACCGAAGAGGCATTCGCAGACTTGAAATATTCCATCAAATGAATGATCTGTGGAATATGTGGAAGGGTCGGATCCCGAAGAACGAAGATCGCCTCCGCGCAAGGATGGAAAGCCTAGAAAACCATCATGACTCGTCACCGACTTCGATGGGCCGGACGCCGTGCCCGAATACCAGATATGCACCTACCCAAACAAATCCTATTCTCGGAGTTCGCATCTGGCAAGAGACCACGTGGAGTCCCACGTTGTCGATTCAAGGATCAGCTCAAAAACATCTTGCTGAGGACAGAAATCGATCCGGTTAATTGAGAAACGGAAGCGACAGAAAGGACCAATTGGAGAAGAACAGTCCACGAAAAAACGACATCTTTTGAAAATACCAAAATACAAATGGAAAATGTGAAGAGAACCCAAATAAAAACCAGAGCACTCCATCCCCTGAACCCTCCTACCCTACCATGCGGTTACTGCGGACGTCTCTTCAGATCCATCATAGGACTCATTTCACACAGAAGGAAACATCGATGTGCAACGAGTTCCACCAACGACAAGTTTTTGTGCCATTTCGAAAGTGGGAGCTTAATCATAGGCAGTAATTCTTGTCTTTATTGAATTTCACAAATGGCCGTAACGTTAATGAAAGCGTCTCTCGTGTAATTAAAGAGATTACCGCCACCCTTGTCGTCTAAGACGCTCGCTGGTTGGCCCTGTTTCAGGACTATAATAGCGTGACACTATTTTCGACATTGGTAATAGGGACGATTTAATTTAGAATATAAACTGGAACAGACGAAAAGGGTCAAAAGTACGGAATAACATATAAATTGAAAGGAGAAAGAAAATACAAACCTGAAAAGAATGACTTTATTGAAAGACATCATAACAGGCAGTATGGAAGGCCTGAAAGCGGAAGTGCATTGAGGTTAGTCGATGATTTGAAGGACAAAGACAGAATCAAGAGATTGACTTATGCCTGTCTGTCAAAGAGCGGAAATAGATTCACCGATTTGGAAATGTAAAAAAACATCAAGAAATAGGATGTTTTTTTAGATAACAAACGAACCTGTAAGGTTCATAGGTCCGATTAAAAGATAATTACAGTTAGTGACTAAAAACTAAGACCGCCTTTTCGCCTACACGGTTTAAAAATCAGAATAGTCAAAGAGAGTTGCAAGCTAAGGTGAGATACCAAGAGAGACGGATAAATTATCTTTGCCCATTTTGCAGTAATGGGGAGAGGCATAAATAAGAGGAGGAATGAGTTATACGGGCGGGCCAATACCTGCAACCACTACCCGTAGGAAGAAGGGATCTCCCAAATTTGGAGAGATAATTAATATTACGAACGCGACAACAAAGAACCTGGTGAACCCAAGTCCTGAGTGGAAGTCAATATAAGCAGAATGCTTCAGCAACCCAATCAGTCAGATACGAGCAAAAGGGCAGAGATACGAGACCAGCAGCGAAGAGCAGATGTGATTTGCTGCTAAGAGACGTGATTTGCTGCTAAGAAAATTCCCGACTTTGAGCCCTGTTCCAAGAATTCGCACCGATAGTCAAAGTGTCAGTAAAGAGATTTTAGTGGGAAGGGTTAATTTTTTTGAAAAATTGACACGAGGAATTTTTCGTTTTTATTTCGTCTGCAAAGACATTTCTATTTTTTCCTCATCATAGCACAGCTTGCCGTGGCCCAAATCAGCGCTACGGTTTCTGACATTGATCGATCCCTACCAGCTCTGTGATCAGGAAACACAACGTGTGCGGAGCAAGGTTGGAAAGTGCCTGAAAACCATACCACTTAGTTGACCCAAGCCTTGTGAGTGAAACTGGGTATGGAATACTATTTGGGAATGCTAACACCAAGTCACAAGTCATCGTAACCGAGGGTTTGGAGGTGCTGGCCTTGTTTGATCACGCCAGATGCGCTCTCGCCCAGAAACTGTAACTAATGTCCGCTCAGCATAGTTGCAGTATAAACCACAGCGGACTCCGTGTGCGTTGAACAAACACCAATGTGCCAGAGCAAATGTCTGCAACAGGGATTGGCTATCCTCAGTAGACAGGCATCCTCAGATAGCAGAAGCTATTATTATTATATTCCGTCGGTATTTTCCATTGTTAAAAAACCCAAACATATGAATTATACATTCTCGTTTTTTTAATCAAATTTACCCCAAGCAAGGCAATAAAGCCACTAAGACACCAGAGGTTACAGGGTGTGAAAAAATTAGAAAACAGAAAACATCATGAAGGAGCGAATAATAATCAGGAAGATACTAGATAAGGACTGACAGTGGATTTAAATTTTTGAAGATCAAAGTTGGCCGGAAAGCATGGAACAAGCGAAATTGCTAGAAATGAAACTGTTAGCATAGAACTTACGGTCATTTACAGCAAAAATATTAAGCACATTTAGTTACAAGAATAATTTTATATTTGTAAGATTATTTAATATATTTTCTGTTTATACGTTATTTTTAAAGATATAATTTATTTTAGTAAATGCTCTGTTTTTTAATTAAACAGTATGAATTATTTTTACCAGCCTTAATGTTCGAGAAACTTCGTAGAAAATATGCGCTCTTCGACAGGAATCGAACCTGTAAACCTAATGGGAACCGTCATATGGGCTGACGTGCTGTTAACCATTCAGCTACAGAGCAGCGTCTGGTCAATAAAGTCAGAATTACTGTTTATAAACACACACCTTACAGGTTCGATTCCTAGCGGAGAGCGCGTATTTTCTACGTATTTCCTCGAATATTAAGGCTGGTAAATGTAATTAATACCGTTTAATTAAAAAACAGAGTATTTGCAAGATTATAAAAATATGCGAACCAACTACAATGCAATGTTTATTATGATAAATATGTTTATATGATAAATAAATAAATAAATTATTATGATAAATAAATGTTTATATGATAAATAAATAAATAAATTATTATGATAAATAAATGTTTATATGATAAATAAATAAATTATTATGATAAATAAATGTTTATATGATAAATAAATAAATAAATTATTATGATAAATAAATGTTTATATGATAAATAAATAGCTATGAAAATAATTTTAAAAATTTCTGAACAAGTGAACAATAAAATTTACTTAAACACATAAAATTTACCTAAACCCGTTGTGAAAAGTAGGTATTAAAAATTTGTATATTACTTAAATGTGCTACGAATGGCTTAGTGGTTAAGTAGTTAAAACCTCGCCAATTTTGTCTGCCTTCATTCCCTAGGCAATCTTTTCGTACGCAAAAAAAATAAAAAATAAAATAAATAAACGCTAGAGCCAGTAACTTTGTAAAAATCTATTTAACATTCAAACGATATGATAAAGAGGACCGCATTTCTAAATCGATAATAAATAAATATGTTTCGATTCTGACAAGTGTCGCGGCTTAAGGGAGGTCTAAAGAATACTTATGCACAAACATTTTTTCACCTAAGATTTCCCTATTTTTTTGGAGTGCACAAATCTAATTATTTTAAGTAGTGACTAAATTTTAATAAGACAAAGTAAACCTGTTCAAGTCTAACCGTTATCTACCCCGCATGTTCTCATCAACTGTATCACTTACCTCTTCACCTGATACTTACCTGGCCTCAGGGATTCGTCCCTGCGCTGGTAGTATCACGGCTACGACAGCTTGGACCGGCTCTGGCCTGGACCAGCTATGACAAGCCAAGACCAGCTATGACTAGCTAAGATCAGCTCTGACCAGCTTGGACAAGCTATGACCAGATAAGACCAGCTTAGACCAGTGAAAACACTCGGGTCACCACGTTAAAAACCGACCTTGTGTCACAACCTGACTCAGTGGGGGGGTCAAGTAAATACACTTACCTCTTCATATGTAACCTTCAACATGAACTGACACTTGAGCCCTCTACAATGATAACATCATTGTAAAAAAGCACATTTCAAGTATTTTAAAGAACACTAATTTGCCTGTTTAAATTAAGGAGAAACGTATTTATTTTTAACAACTTTAAATTTGAAGAGGTTAAAATTAGCAAAAATTAAAACTTCTAGAAACTCAATATAAAAACAGAATAAATTTTAGTTAAAGAAAGTAATTGAAAGTGAAAAGAAGTTTATGGTCACTTTAACGGTACTGTGGAATCGCATCTTTTCCAGATGTGGTGGCCGAGTGGTTAAGGCGATGTACTGCTAATCCAGGGTTTTACCCGCTTGAATTCGAATCTCACCTTCGTCATAATTATTTTAATGCACAGAAATCCTGGAAATGTCTGATTTCTTCAAAATTACTTTTGTTCGTTTCCGCATTTATTAATACTCCGTTAAACAAAGGAATGAATGAATGATTCATTCACCTAAGGGATGATTACTGTTGTAATGAGTTTGATCCTCACTGTGTGCTAAGTTTTATGTCCGTGAGATGTATGTATTGTACGCATGGTTTCTCTATGGCATGCAATCTCAATTTTCTTACACTGTTTTGAAAAAAAATATTTACAAAATATAAATATAAATCAGCTTCCTTTATAGATGTTGAACATTCATGAAGTTTGTACCTAAAATAAAAACTGACGTTCGACGAGATTCGAACTCACGCGGGGAGACCCCAATGGATTAGCAGTCCATCGCCTTAACCACTCGGCCACCTCGTCCAACCGGCATTTAGCAAATCGTAAGTTATTGATTTACAAAACCTGTCCATAAAATTTGATGGGCGTATTTTTCGCTTTTATTTACCGCCATTTATTAAAATTTATCATAAATGTTTTGTTTCTCAGTAGGAATTTCTTAAAAAATAATAAACTAAAAATAATTAACAACAAATTTAAAATGAATTCATATGATTTTCTAAACAACTGGAGATTGTTTAATTTAAGGCGTAATAATACCAACTGAATGCCAGCAGTAGGGAGTTGTACGAACATATCACTAAAATAAAATTCGCACGATTTAAGTCCTTTTATTTTCATTGTCAAAATAAACGGCTTTTTCTATCAATCGTTTCTGAATTGACTTCCTTCAGATATTAGATATGAACGAAGTTTGTACATTAAAAATTCTTATATCGACGAGGATGAGATTCGAACTCACGCGGGGAGACCCCAATGGATTAGCAGTCCATCGCCTTAACCACTCGGCCACCTCGTCCAAACGCTATCAAGCTACTCTAAAGTTTAATTTTTATTGATTTACAAGACCTGTTGATAAAAAATGCTTGTCCTAATTTTCGCTTTCATTTACCGGCAATAATTAAAATTTATCATAAATGTTTTGTTTCTCAGTAGGAATTTATTAAAAGAAATATTAAACTAAAAATAATTAACAACAAATTTAAAATGAATTCATATGATTTTCTGAACAAGTGGCGATTGTTTAATTTAAACCGTAAAAAGACCAACTGAATGCCTTCAGCAGGGAATTCTACGAACATATCACTAAATGCAAATTTGCAAGAATCTTTAATTATTTTTCTTTTTATTGTGAAAATAACTGCCTTTTTCTATTAATCCATATTAAAATAAAATAAAAACGTAACGAAAAGGGGCATACTTAAAAATTGTAATAATACGTGGATTCAACACGTATTTGTAAACAGAACAACATAGATGAGCGGAGAATCCTGTGACTTCGCTTGCAGTCTAAGTAGCCTCCCCGAGGGTAAACGAGACACGTCCTGTCACTGTGGAATTCCGTGGTCGAAAAGAGAGAGAGAGTGAAGATGAAATTTTATTATTTGTTTTGAATAATTCTTTGGCCGTGGCATATCTATAAAGATCTTTATTGCTTCTACCCCATTTTTTTTTTACACGTGTGGGATTTTGCGGTTGGCTTTGTAATGGATAGCGGCTAAAAATGTGAACTGGGCGGCCGACTTCGAATCCCAGTCAGATAAGTTATATTCATTTACCCGCAAATACTACGGGATATATATAAATCCACCTCCCCCAACACTGTTGGGACAGGTGGATTTATATTCATATTCTTAATAATTATCCCCTAACAAGGGTGTTGGCCCAACACCCTAGTTAGGGGATAATTATTAAGAATATAAATCATTATTTTCTAATTAGTACAATGCAAAAATATTTCCAAACTTTAAATGACCAGCAAAAGGGTGATAACCCGTAAAAAACAAATCAATCAATCACAAAGAAATATTTGATGAATATGCGTTAAAAAAACTCGACGAGGATGAGATTCGAACTCACGCGGGGAGACCCCAATGGATTAGCAGTCCATCGCCTTAACCACTCGGCCACCTCGTCTTCGTGTCATAAAATTACATTGTTGTATTAAATATTTAAGTTGGTGTCCTTTAAAAGACTTGAAATATGTTTATTTATAATGACGTTATCCCTGTACAAGGCACAAGAGACACACCAGGTAGAGGGTTACAGCTTAAGAGGTACGTGGTACAGTTGATGAGAACATGTGGGGAAAATAACGGTTACTATAGACTTGAACGGATTTACTTTGTTTTATTAAAATTTAGGCAATGGTCCACCCAGAAAAAAAAAATTATGGAAATTTTTCGGGAAATATTTTTTGTGCATTAGCATTCTTTACACCTTCCTTTGGCCGCGACAAATCGAAAGATATTTATTTGTCATCGATTTAAAAAGGGGTATCCTCTATATAATATCGTTTTTATGTCAAATCGATCCCTGATTTTTTTTTTTTTGTCGTTTTTTGCATAGGAAAACATTGCCTAGGGGATGAAGATAGGCAAAATTGACAATTAGTCGACGTTTTAAAGCTTATGGCCTTGTAGATGGTCTCTAAATATTTTGATAATTTTGAATTTTTTAAAAACTTTTTGAATAAAAATATTTATTTTCTCACTTATTTCTTTATAAAGGCTAAATAATTTTTATAATCTTGTAAATAAATGAGTTTTTTTGCAGGCATGAAGGTCCATGTTTGCCTAATTTTTATAATCTTGTAAATAAACATTGCCGAGGGAGTGAAATCCATGTTTGCCAAGATTTCTTTTAAATAACGAATAAAGGGTCGTGCACGCGCACGCACGCACGCACGCACGCACAGACACACACACACACACACACACACACAAAGACACACTCACATAAACACATATATATATATATATATATATATATATATATATATTTATGACCGAAAATTTGCATAAGTTAATAAAATTCTATGTCCGCTTCTTCATTTTTCATTGATAATTATTAATCCCAAATATATGATTCAGCAAAATTCCCATACAAAACTGTTTGTAATTTATTTTTATTTTTTTTTTATTTTTTAAAAAATATCTACATATAAAAATCTGTGACTTCTGTTAGTCCGACCGTTCACACATTGACCGAATGAAACCAAATTTTGGGGAGAAGTGCAAACAAGTAAAGGGGTACAAAGTACAATTTACTAGGGTGCGTAGTTTAGTAAAAAGGGAAAGGGTAACGAGCAACAAACACGTACCGAAAAGAACGTTGCGAATGAATATTAAAACACGTTAAAATCATTATTTATATGATGAGTTCGATGCTCACTGTGTGCCAAATTTTATGCCCATGAAGTACGCATGATTTAGAAATTTAAAAATGCTATCTTCATAGCTTTTAACTTTTACTTTATAAGAATAAAAAAAAATTTATTTAAATCATTGTTTCGAAAAGAATACTTATGAAAAAACCACCATTTCTTAATTACTTCAGGCATTACACGAAGTTTGTAGATTTAAAAAATGTCTGTCGCGACGAGATTCGAAATCACGCGGGAAGATCACAATGGATTATCAGTCCATCGCCTTAACCTCTCGGCCACCGCGTCTACGTGAATTGAGCGTAACATTATTGATTTAGAAAACTCACAACATGTGTTTCTCGCTTTCAGTTACATTATTTATTTTCTGATTTTGTAGTAATTTGAATATGAAAATTATAAAATAAAATTGCGTTAAATAAAATGAAATTTAATTTCATTAACTTTAATTTTTAAATCAAAATTCCATTCAAATGTTAACATACACACCCTCTCAAAGCTGCTAGTTAGTTAACCAATTCTGTCTACATTTCTATGATGATGTAACTATTTGCACTATTTACAAACATTGTTCGGTTTATCGTCAGCGTTCACGACGGTTGAGTAATGGAAGGCGGCTCGGATTCAGAAATGGGTGAGCCGAGATCGAATTCCAGTCGAATCCATTACGTTCACTTACATGCTAAAACCTTTGTGAATGCTATGAATCATCTCCCTCCTCCCTGTTATGGATAAATAGCAGGGAAGTTTTGCATGTTACGAGGTTTTTGTAGAGTGATTGATAGTTTTCTTGCGACATTGGCTTCACACAAAAAATGTGAAGATATCGGGGTTTTTGTACTACTTAAAATAAAAACTTGAATAAATTCTTCATTTTTTATCCGATTTTCTTCAAACATGCCGCAAAAAAATGCCATCTTTCAAGAAATAAGATAGTGTGGTTTACGTCTTTACGTCCTGCTCGCTTCCCCGCGTATAACGAAAAACCACGAAAAACTGTTTTAAAAAACCCTTTTTTTTCGGCCATAACTCCCTGGTTTTTCATCCGATAATTTTCCAGATTTGCCACGTAAATTACATATGATTCACAAATTTTTCTTGCGTGAATGTTTGGCTTAGATTATTTCAGTTAAGTGGACGAAATCTGCGACAAACTAGATCCAAAATTGGGTTTTGCCATTTAGCCAATACTTTCTTCATATGATTCCATCCTAAATTGGCATTCGAACACCTTTTGATACAAAGATTGTTTGAGAAGGATTATTGAAGCGTTAAAAGGAAAAAAATCCCGAAGAAACTCTTACTGACCCCAGCTTTACAGTAAACGTGCGAAGAAGGAGGGGGGCGTTTGCATTTGCAGTTGAATCAAGCTTTGACGCTTCATCCCCGTTTTTGTTTGATTATTAGATTTGTGAACAATGCAATACTATTTGAAAGTTATTACGACCATAGGAAATTTACTGAACTTCTAAAACATTGAAACAATTTAACCACGAGCAATGACCACACAAGAAGGTTTTATGAATGGAATGGTAAGAACAATCAAACACTTGCGAAAGACATACCTTCAGTACATCCTATGTACGTTTTATTTTGGCCATTAATATCTGTTACTTCTGCTTTATAAATTATTGCTTCGGTTAATAATATAGTTAACACTATAGATGTCTATTCTTATGTCTACAGTTGCATAAATTACTAGTGTTAACTATATTATGCTGCGCGTTAGTTTTGAAATTTCTGGCGTTTTGTTTCTAAATTACTAGTGCAGCTGTAGCTTAATTTGACTGCATTTTTATTGAATATTTTATGTAATTCTCTCTCTCTCTTTATATATATATATATATATATATATATATATATATAGAGAGAGAGAGAGAGAGAGAGATAGATATATATATATATGATAAAATTATAGTTTATATATATATATAATATCAATGATAGAGCGTATGTAAATATAAAATTGGTCATTGAGCTCAACAGTTAGCAGCCACAGTCTGTTTCAGTCTATAATTTTTTATTTTGGTGGTAGGGGATATTTTTAACTGAATGGAACCAGCATTCCGTTTTTATTGGCGATTGTCAGCGCAATCTAATGATTTCTTGTCGAAACAGACGAAGATATGTAGGGATAACCCACACGACTGACCCACTAAATTTGGATAAATTTATTTTCGCCAATATATCCATAACGTTCGAGTTCGTACTGTCCTTCGTAGGCTGAAAAAGAAGACTTCAATGGTGTAATTGATATGTAGATTGATTGACATGACGACAAAAATCCACTTGTTTGTAGTACTGCGTTATCAGGGATCTGCGGAATTTTCTTATGCGTCAGAATGTATTAGGTTCTGAAGAATATGTTGGTGGCGTGTTTTTCGCGTTGAAAAAGAGATAGAACAGCAGTAAATTGGTTTGGCTGTAAGAAATTTGTCCTTTTTTCCCCAGTGCTCCACGTTACGTTTATTTGTTTTTTGTTTGGAAAGGCCCATTTGTTTTTGTCGATGATTTTATCTTTGGTGCCACAGACGTCAACAGACAGAAGAATGCTTTGACTTGCAAATTTGTTGAGTTGATACTGGTAAATTTGATACCGAGCGTTGATCCATGTTTCATAAGAACTTTTGAAGAGATCTTGCATGATTGTCAATTTTTTCGCAGCTACTCGGTATTATTAAATCGATCTTGCAGATGCCTTAATCTTTTTTGCTAATGTTTGAAGCGTCAGTAGGTCGACTTTTGTTGCTTCATTTCACATTTAACTATTTCTGTTGAGCCTGGGTAAGAGTGTTCAGTGTTGACATTTTTGATGTATGCTAGAAAGAGTTGATGGTCAACTTCTTCTGGCTGTGAATGGTACCTAGAGTGTTATTTCTTGTATGGTTCGCGTATGTTCAAAGTATTCTCCATTAGAAGCAATGCACAGGTCCAGACGTGTTTTCCACTGTTCAAAGCAGTCCTGGAAGTCTTGTGAAGTTATGTTTTTTAATGACACCGTCGTTGTCTTCTTAACTTCTTCTGCATCTGCAAAACGTTTTCATTTGAGGACTTTCTTCATTCGGGGGAACAAAAAAAGTTGCTGGGGGCGAGATCGGGTGAATAGGGAGGGTGATGAAGTGGGAGTAATGCCATTCTTGGTCAGAAACTGTCTCACACTCAAGGCGGTATGTGCTGGCGCATTGTCGTGATGCAACCGCCACCCTGCATTTTGCCACAGGTCAGGGCGTTTTCGTCTCACCTTGTCTCGCAAACGCTTCAGGACTTCAAAATAAAAAGCCTGGTTAAAGTTTGACCAGGAGGAACAAATTTATTATGGTTTAGAATTCGGACGATCGTATTTTTAATTTAAAAAAAAATCTGGACGACAGAATCCCCCCCCCACACACACACAATTCCTTATTAAATCAAAGATCCGAATTAACTGTACATTGTAAACACAGTCTACTTTTTTAAACTTACAATTCAGTTAAACTTTGGAATTTGACAATGTTTTTTCTTAGATTTTAGTTAAACTGTGTTGCGCTATATATGGCTTATTTTTCTATTTGTATGATTCATTTGGGTTTAATTTAGTTCTGTATTGATCTCCTGGTAGTATTATTAACATCTTATACTGATGTATTCGTATTTAGTATTTTTGATATTTTACACAGATTGGTTGGTATAAATAACATCTTATATGGATGATATTTATTTAACTGTTGCATATTATTTACCAAATAATTCTATATATTTAGATTATTTACTAGTTTCTTAAAAATGCCTCCTATTTATCAACTAAAAAATATGTAGGAAATCCACAAAGCATATAACGAGTTGGGCGTTCTCTACCCCATCCCTCGCTTTTATTTCTTATGAAAGTTAACTGTCTGGCATGTGTACATTTATTGTAACCATCTGTATCAGTCTTTAAGTTATTGTCTGGCTGCTGTTAGATGTCAACTTCTGGCCATGGCACATTTCTAAGGTAATAATTTATAATTTTTTTCTTTTTCGTTTAGTTTGAATTTAACGTAGGTCATATGAGATTGGTTGATCAGGGTAAAGCCCTAAAGCCTTATTTTGTTTTTTTCAAAAAACGAGGAGATAGTTTTTATTTTGAAGCTAAATTAATTGTTTACTAGCCAATAATTTACAATCACCTGAATAGACGCAGTTATGTGTTGAAACACGACTCCAATTGTGTAGCGATTCTTACATGTTTTTGCTGTAATATCTTAATACACACACACACACACACACTGAGAATCTACTGTGGTTAAGTATTTTTTTAAAATTAAATAAAAGACATATATATATATATATATATATATATATATATATATATATATATATATATATATATATATATATATATATATATATATATTAGTCTTTTGTTAAATATGGCCGACAAGGAAAACTTAATTAATTTTTTTATTTAGTTTTTCCATCGTTCTTACGTTTTTCTATTTGGTTGGAGTAAGAGAGTACAAAAATTTTCCACAATTTAAGGCTTTAAGGCACTTCTTTACCCTTTTTCAAGGGGGTTTTGTTTTTTATGTTGTTAGATATTTTTTTACATTTTTTGACTGTTTAATTTATATTTTATTTTCGTGTTGTTTTAAATAGAAGCGTTTATTTCGAGCCTTCGAATGTTGAGCGCGGCTGGAATTCGAGTGAGCGTCTTTTTATGTAAAAAAAACAAAAAAACTGTTAATTTTAAAATAATTTCAACACGCGAAGGCTCGGTATAAACGTTCCTAATCAAAACAACATTAAAATAAAATACAACTTAATCGCAATACCTTGTCAGTCGTCTTTAATGAAACTTGTATAAAAGAGGGATTGCTGCCCAAATACACAATACATATATATATATATATATATATATATATATATATATATATATATATATATATATATATATATTTGTGTATTTAGGCAGCAATCCTTCTTTCATGCTCATTTCATTAAAAACGACTGACAAGGTGCTTTTATTTATTTTTTATATAATTTCTCGTGCGATCTAACAAAGTTTTTCTTTTCAGGTGATAAATTATATAAAAACTGTCCGAATGTTCTTTTTATCCGAGCGATTTCGTCTATACATTTAGGCATTTTCAAGGATTATATTTCAACTGTTATAATTAGAAATAGTTTCATTTTATAAAACATACATATAACAAACTATTTCTAATTCTAACAGTTGAAATATAATCCTTGAAAATGGCTAAATGTATAGCCGAAAGCGCTTGGATAAAAAGAACATTCGGACAGTTTTTATATAATTTATCATCTGAAAAGAAAAACTCATATATATATATATATATATATATATATATATATATATATATTGCCCTAAAAGGATCGAATGTTTTTTTTTTCGTTTCATCATCAGAGATCTACTGTATTTTACATGAAATAAATTCTCACTAAAATCAACTTTCAACTTCGGTAAGTAAACAAAATATTGAAATGTTTGTTATTTCAAGGAAATGTCCTATCTTGCTTTCAACTAACTCGAGCAGAGGTTATTCAGTGCGATGAATTATGCCAACTGAGAGTGTTTGTTACCGAACGGACAGAGGCTGGTTCTTTAATGAATGCCTACCAAATTTGACATTCCATAGATAAAAGGGGACAAGGAGAAAAATGATACGTGGTAATAATGGTGCGAGAACTGAGGGGAACACGTAGACTTTGCTGCAGTGAAAATATTTTCTGTCGTTTAGCTTACAACGTAATTATCAAAACAAATCGATTTAACCAAAAACAGACAAATATAAAACTAAAAAACAGGCAGATAGGTTACAACAAGAAAAAACAAGTCGGTATATTTCATTACGTTTCGTTTAATTGTACGTCAAGGCTGGTATGTACGTCTGAAATGGCACTTTAAGGACACTTCCTCTCTTTTCGCTTCATTATGATGAATCACGCATGCGCGGCCATTTTACGCATATTCTGTAGTCTTTAATACATAAACAGTCGCACGATCACAAACGACACCTCTTCCACGAGTGCATATAGTTCAGATACACACGACATTATTATTCCCAAGAAGAAAACAAACTTTGGTGTGTTTTAAACCGAATTTAGCCTGATTGGAATCTTTTCCTACTTAGCAGTAAAATCTATTCATTCATATTGACAGATCTGTCAACACAAAATTAATTTCTTTACTAAAACATCTTTTAAAAATAAAATATACTTTTCTAAAACTTTGAGTAAAATTAATTCATTTAAAGTTTAATATGACATGAAACAAGTATTTTAGTGTAAAATATCACGAAAGGGTTTTTTTTTAATATGGGAGGGTTGTTTTTTTAACTTGTTGAGTGATTTATTGTCAGATTTAATTAAGGGGAACAGAACTGAAACAATTTACTTGACAAATACAACGCGAACACCTTTATATATATATATATATATATATATATATATATATATAAACTATCCAGTAATCTTAAAAATTTAAGAAAATATTTTAAGCAATTTTATATTTTCTTCGATTTTAGTTACTTTGGCCCTCCGTGGACCTCTCTGATTTCAGACCATTCCCCTATAGATGTATAGCCTAGGGTACTTTAGACAAGGATATATATATATATATATATATATATATATATATATATATATATATATATATATATATGGCGATAAAGGTATTCAGCTTAATATTACTAGACATATTAAAACGCGCGAAGCAACCGGTTTCGCTCCCGCTCATCAGGCTTGCAACGGGAGATTTTAATTTAAAAATCAGAAAATGTACACTAAAAAGAATTGTGTAGGGGGAAAAAATATGAGCAAAAGAAGCTAGAGGCAAATGACAGCGAGCCCCAACAAACACTCACGTTGTTTACACAAGGAAGGCTTGCGGGACCCGATGTAAAGTGCCTCCAGCACCTTCAGGTGAAATAAAGAGTGTGACCGGGACAATACGGTGAACCGGTCGACACTAAAATTCACTGCACACGATCTGCTATTTAATAAGTGCTCACAAATGGCGGACCCGTAGGTGTTTGGGACGAGTCCATTCAGCGGCAAAGTGTGGTTCCTGATTTTGGTAGGAACGTGCTGCTTGATTCTCATGTCCAAGCGTTGTGTTGTCCTTCCTATGTAGCTAGCCCCGCAACTACAATTATATTCGTAAATTATAGAGTTAATTTGATGAGGAGGGAGGACGTCTTTACACACTGGACGAACCATGGGCCGGGTTTGAAAAACAATCCGTACCTCGGCAGAGAAAAAACAGCGATGAATCTTAGATGAAATTTGTCTGACCATACTTTCACATTTGGTTCCAACCCAAGGCAATCTTAGATAAACAGGGCACTTTTTAACGATACAGTGTTTGGCACTTCTGAACTCCTCAATTTTGTCCCGGATAACCGAATGAACAGTATTAGGTGGATAACCTATACCACATAGGGTATCCTTGACAAAATTGATCTCATCGTCCAAGAAGGGCTCTGAACAGATTTTTAGTGCCCTATGTACGAGGGTTCTAATTAAGTTTATCTTACGTTTGGAGGGGCAAAAGGAGTCGCAACGCGTATACATTCCCGCAAAAGTTGGTTTCCTATAAATAGAAGTAAGAAAACTTGTTGCTGTACGATGTACTAATACATCCAAGAAGGCCAATTGATAATTGGATTCCTTCTCAACAGTGAACCTTAGCGCTGGATGGATACCATTTAGAAACGAAAGAAACTGGTCGGCCTCAACTTCATTGTTAAATAAACAGAAAGTGTCGTCAACATACCGACGATATAGTTGAGGACGGAGTACATTATTCCGCATCTTTTGTTCGTGAAAGCCCACAAATATGTTGGCCAGAGCTGGACCCAAAGGGGAACCCATAGCGACCCCGTCAACTTGTCGAAACATGGTGTTATTAAAACTAAATTCGACAAAAGACGTGGCAAATTTCATCAACTCAACAAAAGTTGCCTCCGGAATACTTGGTGGAGACAAAGTACTGCGATAAAGCATATCACGGCAAATATCGACAGTTTCCATCAAAGGAACACAAGTGTACAGAGAACAGATGTCAAAAGAACACATGAATTTGCCCGAAGAAGATAAACTTTGTATAAGGTCCACAAAGGAAAATGAATCCTTTATGCAAAATCCACTAAAACCTTTCAACACAGGATCCAAAAGCGTTGAAAGCCATTGGGCTACCCTGTGTTGGGCTGAACCAACCATTGATAAAATTGGTCTCAATGGTATGCCCTCCTTGCGGATTTTGGGGAGCCCATACAACCGTGGCCGAATTGACCCGGACGGCCGGATTTCATTGGCAATTTCTTGTGAAAGCACGCCAGTCTTTACTAATTTCAGAAGAAGTTTCTGAAATTTTACTTTAGCTGAAGTAGTTTTGTCACATGTGTCTGCTGATCCGAGCTTAGTAAATTTGGAAGTATCTTCTAAAATAGAAGACATCTTGGCTATGTAATCAGCTCGGTCCAAAATAACCACCCCAGCACCTTTGTCAGGTCTGGAAATTATTAAATCGTGATTGTTCTTCAGAGAATTAACCACTCGCTGATATTCAGCTTTCCATTTCGATTCAGAAGTGGCCACGGAAGAACTGGAAAACACATGTGCAGAACTGTTTAACTGGGCTTTTAAATCACAAACTGCCTCCTCGGAAGTGGGAGTCAGTCTTGCCAACTGGGCATAGAAAACTTCAAACTCAGAAAAAATTTTCTCTTTATCGGGCATAGATGGTGGGATGCAAAAGTCTAACCCATAAGCAAGAACAAATGATTCCAGCTCAGTCAATTCATGGGAAGACAAATTAACAATGTTATTTGCATTAGGTTCTGCTGTAACTCCATACTTATTATGAAGCAGATGCTTCAACTTAGCATTAAACTTAGTTGACAACTTGGTACAATCTCGTTGATGGACCCAACCCAAAAACCTACAGAACCTGACCCAATCAAAAAAGGAAATAGAGTTCCTATAAGAGCACCACAATCTCTCAAAATCTTGCTTTAGTGCCAGGCTTCTGGTTGAAAGCTGTTGAATCCTATCCTTAATGAAGATGGATTCAATCTTCCAACCTTGATGTAATTTAGCCTTCCTTATTCTGAACTGAATAAAAGACGGGCAAAATAGCAGATCGTGTGCAGTGAATTTTAGTGTCGACCGGTTCACCGTATTGTCCCGGTCACACTCTTTATTTCACCTGAAGGTGCTGGAGGCACTTTACATCGGGTCCCGCAAGCCTTCCTTGTGTAAACAACGTGAGTGTTTGTTGGGGCTCGCTGTCATTTGCCTCTAGCTTCTTTTGCTCATATTTTTTTTTCCCCTACACAATTCTTTTTAGTGTACATTTTCTGTTTTTTAAATTAAAATCTCCCGTTGCAAGCCTGATGAGCGGGAGCGAAACCGGTTGCTTCGCGCGTTTTAATATGTCTAGTAATATTAAGCTGAATACCTTTATCGCCATAATAAAATTTTGTACCTATAAAAATATCTTCAAATATATATATATATATATATATAGAGAGAGAGAGAGAGAGAGAGAGATAGAGAGAGAGAGAGAGAGAGAGGGTGATTAATACAAATATAAAATTTGGCACTTAACTGATTGATATTACCTTCAGTATCCTGACTCTAGTGTTTCGTAGACAGACCCACCAGTAATCGCTCCGTCCACTCGGCAGGGGATATAAATGGGCGGCTCGCGGAAAAAATTACCAAAAACAATATCTAAAATAAAATTTTAAATTTATGGTTGCAATTGAAAACAGATTGCGGTTATAAAAGGATACTTTTCATCTAATCACTTTTGGTTTGTCTAAATTCAACAAATTTTCGAGTTTATATCTCCTGAAAACAGATAAACAAAAGATTTTGCAAAAGGTTGTAGTCAGTTAACTCAAAAATGTTAGCTCGTAGACACAAATGTACGCCAAGTTATTTTACTTACGCAAAAAGGAAAATGAAGCGGCTAAAAACATCCCTCCAAAGTCTCCAAGAGCTGAAAGTAGATGCTGGCTTTTGTAAGCCAAATACTTGTATACCTTTTTACACCCTGTAAAATGTGAATGGTGACTGGAATGGCAAAAGATACCTTCCAAAATGTAAGCAAAGTATTAAGAAAGAGGAAAAGATCGTTAGAAACAAAGAAAAGAATGCTGAATTGTTATGTAGTAACAGGTACCCTATATAGCAGTGAGTGCTGGGGAATCTTTTCACAGATGAAGAAGACACTTGAGGTAACAGAAATGTTAAAAAAAATCCTGAGAATAGCATAGACCGAACATGTGAGTATCGAGAAAGACTTCAGGGAAATGGAAACAAAAAACACAAATACATAGAAGGATAAAGTGACAGTTGAAATTTATAAGACACGTAATGAGGAAATGATAATGATGGAGCAATGGATTGCAGCTCAGATTGAGGAATCAGTTAGCCGAGTTCGAATTCCAGTCGAATTCATTACATTCACTTACGTGCTAATAACCTTAGGAAAAGTACATCCCCTAGCTATGGGTAATGAACAGGACAGACTTGGTTCTATAGCCTTGGGTGGAGAAGAAAAACTCTGAATTCAAACCACCTGTGGCATTCAAGGTCTTGCCTTCTACTGCGGCTGAAATACATACGGTACCCCTACAACTCTAATACGGGGCTTGGAATCGTGGATGAGGAAAGAGGGTTTAGTGAATTTGACACTCACAGGAAAGCAATGACTAAACTACCTGACGAGCTTGTGTAAATAGATTTCAAAGCAGGAATTACAAAACTTACCAAGAGCAACAAAGAAGGGGAAGATGTGGAGAGTCATGATAAAAATGTAAATAAATTGCAGTTTTACATTTTTCCACAGTTATTGGAAGTTTACGTTTTGGGTATGCCTTTCGAGGAAATCTGACCGTGTGAGTGTGTGCAAACAAAACCATGCTTGATTGTGAAACTCCATGGCCGAGCGGTTAAAGCACATCGGACCAGGAAGTGGTTTCTCCCTCTGTAGGTTCGAATCCTGCTGGAGGGAACATTTTCTTTCATAAGTTTTTCTTGTGTGTGCGGATCGGTAAACGAAATAAAACGAAGCGTCTGCTGAAGGACGGGTATCCACTAAAAAAGAACGTTTGAGCATAATAAAAAAAATGTCTGATTATAAGCGGGCCACTATCAGCTTTCGTGTAGGGGCGATTAGTTTATTACGGATTATCAACCCTTGCAGGTTATTTAAAGCCAGCAAATATTTTTAGATTCTGGGAACTTTTTGTGGGAAACATAATACGGAAAACAGAAGAGAAAAATACTAAGTAAACTATGTGGATCAGCTAAGAAATTATACTTGTTTCAGGAGTGAATAACTAATGAATGAGAAGGGAAGAAGCTGGTTAATGGCGTTTGGGTTTGCTTGAAATAGTTTTGTTATTTTAAATGCTTCAAGGAATCAGAACGTCATTATAAACAGAAATGACTTCCCTGCACACCCAGAAAAGAGGACAACTGAGAAACAATACTGGTTTGAGGAGTGAAGCACTAACGAAGATCATGGGAGATAGAGAAGAAGGTTAATGGTGTTTCAGTTTTGCTTGAAATAAAAAAAAATGTGCAAACTCAAATACCATGAACCGGTTTCTTCTAAAATCTACTTCAAATCTATACTTACAATAGCGACGCCTAAACTTTAAAAAATTGCTCACTATTTATGTTTTTTTTTTAATTTTTTTTCCTCAATAGGAGTAGATAGGTTCGCCTATCGTCCGGTCCACCCATCTCTTTTAAACAGGAGTAGAGGTTTATGCCTTGTTTCTTGTTTAGGATTGGATTTCCGGTTCCTTTTAAAGTCTACATCGACTCTATACTTGTAGTGTCTTTGCCTAAACTTTGAAATTTTATTTACTAGTTATTTAAAGTTTTTCCTCAATAGGAGTAGATAGGTTCGCCTATCGTCCGGTTCATACTCCACCCCGGTCATACAGGAGTAGAGGCTTATCCCTTGTTTCCTGTTTAGAATTGGATTTCCGGTTTCATTTAAAATCTTCCAGTTCTATTTCACTATTTTCCTAGTAGCCCGTTGCGTGTTAGTGGCATTATCGCTTTACTTGGGGTGAAATGATTAAAAAATAAATCTGAAGATACGTTTCTTTCAAGACACAGTAGAAAGCTTACCGCAGCACGGTGCTGAAAGCTGGATTTAAGAAAGAAGATCACTGATAAGCTTGACCGAACATGCATGAGGATACTTAGGTTTTACTGGTGTATCGTGGAAAAGAGGTCCACGGAAAAGAGTGACGGGGTCCATACGGGTTAAAAAACTGCACTTCATTAAGCAAAGGAAAGAAGAGCTCTTGTGGGAAACTTAATACAGAAAACGGTAGAGAGGAAAAGTAACTAAACCATATGTGGGTCAGCTAAGAAATTATATGGGAGATCATGGGAGATAGAAAAGAAGGGAAGAAATTGGTTAACGGTGTTTGAGTTTGCTTGGAATAAATAAAATTTGCAAGGTGTGCTCCCACCACACTAAAAAATCTTAGAATCTAAAAATATTTGCTGGCTTTAAATACCTGCAGTAAGATTCTCTCTTGTACTTTTTCTAAAAGTATTCTATATTCTATTAAATATAAACTTTAACAAAGCAGACGACTAGGATGTGCACGCATTGAAAAGTACTATCACAGGTAGATGTATAAACACCCACTCTAGAGGAGGTTTGGTCTCTCACACCTTGGTGAGAATGCAGAGTTCACCTTAACACACCCATTGACCGAGGATGATTGATGAAATCCGAAGTGAATCTGTGGTAAAATCAAATGCAAATAAATAAATAAATATAATAATTAAATATAAAAAAGAATCCAAATTAAAATAAGACATTTGCTTTCCTTAAAAGCAATATCTCTTTCTCTTTCTCTTACTTTATCCTTGTCTCTCATACTTCTCTCTCAACTAATGAGAAAGTAATCCTCAAATAAAAAAGAGCAAGAAGAAAAGACTGATCACATCAGCAAAACGACGGAAGTTGCTGGTCCATGGGTGTAGTCATTGTGACTAGAAATCTACCAAAATAAGACAGGCGTCACGCATAACTTCCGCTATAAAAAAATTAAAAAGAAAGGAACGTCGAAAAATAAAAGAATTTTGTCCAAAAAAAAAAAAAAGAGACTTTTGATGTTAGCCGAAACTAAGCTTCGGGCCAGTAGTCTGGAGTCCTTTCTTAAGTGGTTATAGACATACAGTCGACAGGCACAGGCAAAGAAGAGACTGAAAGTGAAACCAGCCAAGTGTGTCGCGTGAAAAGACTAAGCGGTCATCTGTATAAGACATTTTCCTGCCCTTCTAGAATACACTGCAGATTGACGCTGCATCTATTTCCAAGAAAATCACACTCTCAACAGCAGCCAACAACATTATGGTTGCTACCAAAATCTGACTTGTAAACTAGCGAGTCGAACGGACTCTCTCGAATCGAAGTCAAATAAATAAACATATATTATTTGTTTATACCTTTGTTTCTGTTCCTTTATTTCCGAAGTCTCTGGCCCTTCTCCACAAAGTAAACAGTAAAGTCATCATCATGATCATCATCGTGATCATCATCATAGTCATCATCATGATCCCTTTGATTTTTTTAATCGTAGAGCGAATCCGAATGCAGAAGCCACACTAACTATTTTCCCCAACGGTCTATTAACGGAGCCATTATTAATTCTGTCTATTTTTTGACATTTTCCAACTAGTTTTTCCATTGGCGTCCTCTCCTACATCCACATCAACGATGCCTTACAGTAATGTTACATATGAGAAATTAAGGCTGGTGTTTTCGTTTGTTACATACAAGAATAACGTCTGAATCAGAAATAATTTTTAAATAGCGTTGGAACCAGAAATAACGTTTAAATAACTCTTGAACCATAAATAACGTTTGAACCATAAATAACACTTTAAATAACGTTTGAATCAGAAATAACGTTTAAATAACTTTTGAACCACAATTAACGTTTAAATAATGTTTGAATCACAAATAATATTTAAGTAACGTTTGAATCAGAAATAACTTTTAAATAACGGTTGAACCAGAAATAACGTTTAAATAACTTTTGAACCATAAATAACGTTTGAACCATAAATAACGTTTGAACCATAAATAACGTTTAAATAACGTTTGAATCAGAAATAACGTTTAAATAATATTTGAATCATAAATAATATTTAAGCAACGTTTGAATCAGAAATAACATTTCAATAACGTTTGAACCGGAAATAATATTTAAATAATGGTTGTACCAGAAATAACGTTTCAATAATCAGAAAAAACTTGTTCACATTTGTCAAAATAAGTAAATGAATAAAAACATAGTAATATAAATTGGAAATTTGTCGTACCAAAATGTACTGCCATTTTAAAATTATACTGATATAATATGTAATTAATTCAACTAATGAAACTTAATAAAACTTTTGCTACTTGTTTGCTGACTCCCGAAAGAAATTGTAGTCTTATTAAAGAAATATATAATCATAATTTTGAAATACCGTCAGCCGAATAATACACATTTCTGCTAATAACTTATCCATTTCATTTTCAAAGGGGAAAACAACAGAAATTAACCACCTTGGAAATAGTTAAATTATTAGCCAAAAGCGCTTAAAGCAATAATGACTATGGACAGTTTTACAAACTCTCAGTCTTTGTAAAGGAAAAACTCTTACAGTTTTATGCAAGGAAAATTGAATAAAAATTGAATAAAAATCTCACAAAATACTCAGTGAATCAAGTATATATATATATATATATATATATATATATATATATATATATATTGTAGAGGACCATATATTTGTACGTGTTGTGCATGAACACGTGTATCTCCTGAAATAGGGCCCACTACAAATATGGCGGGCTCAAGGTGAGTCCACCTAAAAGAAAAAGAAAAACAACAAAGAGCGATATATATATATATATATATATATATATATATATATATATATATATATATACACAAACAATTATATATATACACTATTTACATTATTCGAACTATTGTCCTCATCTTTGTTGCCATATTTATCACTACGTTTCGGCTGATGTACGCTCCGACCTTCTTCAGGTGCTTGAAATGTGGAACTAAACCCTTTGTTTCGCTCGCTGGGGTAGAGTGTTCTAGTTCCACATGCCATGTCAAATGGCTGTCAGTTATCGGTTATCTCCTGTTATTTCCCCTCTCTAAGTTCCCCACTGCCTTAACTAGGTATTGAACTCACAACTCTTTGGGTCCTGTCACTGGATCTAACCAACGCCTTTATCCACTGTGCCATGTGTCCTTAAGAAGGCCGGAGTGTACCTCGTCCGAAAATATAATAAATAAATGGCAACAAAGATGAGGACAATAGTCCGAATAATGTAAATAGTGTACATAATACCTCATCTCAGGAATATAGACAGATACCTCATATATATATATATATATATGTGTGTGTGTGTGTGTGTGTGTGTGTGTATGTGTGTGTGTATGTGTGTGTGTGTGTGTGTGTGTGTGTGTGTGTGTAAAAACAGGTGTATGGGTATTAACAAACAAACAAACGGATACAAATTACAAAAACAATAATGTGTACCTGTAATGAATAATAGTGTAAAGTTTGTGTTCCAAGAAATGCGTGTGTGAATCTCCGTACGTACGTGCGTGCGTAATCTTTATGCCCCCCCCCCCCGCCACCAGGGAAAAACGCAAATCTCCACAAGAGATTACATATTTGAAGTGTCCACTGAAATATGAGAAGTGAAAAAAAGAGGGCGAGGCGAGAAACTCGCCAATATATATCGAGCTCAGGAGTACTTGTTATGGCGAGACAAGCTTGCTAACCATTACACCACGGTGATGGTGTTTTTCTAAGCTCCAGAAAGTGTGGAGCACCCTGTGAGGATCGAACTCACTACTCAGTAAGTAAATGATCTAGCGAGACACTCTTGCTAACCATTGCACCACCTCGAAGTGCCTACAACGGCGAAAGTATGGAGTATCTCACTACGGTGATATGATATGGCGAGACAAGCTTGCTAACCACGGCGAACTGCTCGTGAACGAGACCGGCGCGTACTACGTCCGAACCCCTCAACCGATGGGGATAGGGACAAGTCTGATTGGGAGCTCTGGACACTGCTTTGTGACCCTAGCTATCTTATCAACATATGATTTTTTTTCTACCTACATTTATATACGTTATAAATTAAACTAAGCACAATTGACTATTAAATTTAAAAGGATGAAAATTCTTTGCGGATTTTGATGCCAATCTAGGGTTATTTTTCTTTTCGTCCAAATCCGTGAATTTGTTTTGCTCATGCTAAGTTTCGAAAAATCTTTTTATAATTCTCACTATTTTTATCCAGAACTTTGAATGTGTTAAAATTATTCAACTTTTTAACTAGAAAAATCTCAAGTTGTTGATAAAAACTGTCGCAAAACCTTATTAATTTATTTAAGATGGAATGATCTATTATGACATCTCTCTAATTTGTATTTAGATAGATTGTATTTATTTTCAATTTTTCTAGTTGAATTGTTCACCAATATTGCATCTGATCCATTATTGTACATAATTAGATTTCAATAAAATTTGTAATTTATATGAATACTACATTATGAACATTTAGCTGTAATAGAGTGAAGGGTCTCGTATCATAGATTTCAGGAGGAGGAGGCGGAGCATTAAACCCTTGCACCGGCCCTGCTCCTGAACATGCAGTAGTGTGTGTGAACGAGAAGAAAAGTGAATAAAGCGTGTACGTGTACTGCTGACTGTATGTATTGAGTGTGTTTGTGTATGAATCGGCGTTTGCGTGTGCTCGTATATATTTGATTTTACGTGATGTTTAGAACGTCAATGTGTGCGTGTGCTGGGGGTGGGTGTTTACACTTAGCTCAAGAGAAGAAAAAAAATAAAAGATAGCTCCTAATTACAAAAGAGCACTTTGCAAAAAGAGAAGAAAAAGCTGGACAATATGAAAGTTAGTCACTAATGCTAGACGAAGCAAGAGCGTCCGCGGCCGAGACGACGTCGTGGGTTGGGCGGGAGGGGGGTGGGTGGGTGATAAATAAATTAAAAAGACAAAAATCGGAAAAGGAAAGAGAGAAAAAGGAACTGATTCACTCAAGTGTCAAATGAGAAAGTGGCCAATTACTGCGAATTCGTATCTGACTTTTAGCGCCGGGCTAAGAAACAGCTTGAAGGCACAAAGGTAGAGCAAACAGCAAAAGGAAAAAAATGAAGAAAGAGACAAGTCAAACATCGACAAAGAAACTAAACAAAGACATAGTGAAATGTCGGAGTAAGAAAAAGAAAGTTAAAAATAAATAAAATAACCAAGGGCATGTTTATCCAAAGAGACGCCAATAACCTTTCTCTTGTGTCGACATTGGAAGGGCGTCAGTTGAATTCGTTTGATGAAGACATTGATTTCTCAATAATGTCATGAAAAATAGCGTCCTGTAAGGCAAGACATAATGAACAGTTTCTCTTTAAATAACACACACACGCGCACGCGTACGCGCGCACACACACACACACACACACACACACACACACATATATATATATATATATATATATATATATATATATATATATATATATATATATATATATATATATATATATTAGGTGGTGCTAAAGATTTCTTGACCTGATTCACTTCCCAAGATCTTCATGACCAAACATCAGAATTATTTTGGAATTCATTTTAGGTTGTGCCTTGAATTTTTTAGTACTCCTTCACTTTCACATGGTATATCTATGTATCAATATATATATATATATATATATATATATATATATATATATATGTGGGGGGGGGGTGCGTGTAAAATGTGAACGAATGGAGTCCAATTCCAACGTTCGTAACACTCAATTTAAAAGAGGGCTCAATACAAAGTAGAGCAATATTATTTATTTAGGATAGTATAAAGTAAAACATGTCAAAAAAACGCTACACAAATGCAGGTGTGTTTCGGTGCGAATCAACCCATGTCATCAGGCGTTAGTAAATAACTGGTGAGTAGGCTATTTATTGAGATTTATAAATAAGATACACCCTTTTTTTTCACGAGAATTTATACATATATATATTTCTTTGCTTGAGCAAATTTCCAAAATCTAGCCAAATTGCCAAACATCAGAATTATTTTGAAATCCATTCTAGGTTGTGCCTTGAATTTTTCAGAAAGAAAAAAATGTTACATTTTGGTTAAAATACTTTTAATTTTTTTTAATGCTGGGTATCTTACATGTGTTAGCACAGATGGAAAAGCGATACAATTTTTTTAAACCAGTATCGCCACATGCAAGGCAGTAAAGCCTCTAAGACAGAAGGGGTTACAGGATGTAAAAGAATTAGGAATAGAAAAATGAATAATGAGCGAGAAGAGGAAAGAGTAATCAAGAGGACAGTAGATAGAGATTGACATTGCATTTCAATTTTTTAAAGATTAAATTTGACTGGAAAGCATGAAGATCTACAAACGAGAAGTGCGAGAAAATAAACTGTTGGCATAGAACTTACGGTTACATCTAGCCAGAACAACTGTAAATTTATGATATCGCGACGCCAGTCTAGTACTGCGCTTAAATTAAAAAGTCCAGATATCATAGCGAAGGGCTCATAAGAACAATTACCATGAAAGTATTTATAGAAAAAACATAGAGAAGCAACCTTTCGATGGTGGGTAAGTGACTGGTGCTGAGCTGCCAGATCAGGGCATAATATTGCTGATTCATCTTTGGCTTTTATCAAGGAACTCAAGATACATAGCAGCGGCACCGGACCATATGTGGTAGTAATGTCCTAAGCATGGATGAATGGTAGACTTATAGCTATGTAAGGTAGATTCTGGAGAGAAAAATTGTCTCGCACGACACAGTGAACCAACTTTCCTAGCAATAGATTCAATATAGTCTTTCCACTTCATGTTAGCTGAGAACGTTCTCCCTAGAAACAACGAGTCACTTTCCTGGTGGTTAGCATCAACCATGCTTACCTAACTTTTCTTTTATTTTGGGTGTTTATGTTTAGTTCTATCTACGGTGACGATATGCTGGTAGAGTAACGGATATCGGCGCGGAAAGTGGAATTGGAGTACTGAGTTCAGGTTTCGGAATGCTCTTAGGAGAGACATAAATCCATATTTTCTCCTCTCCATCTATGGATTAAATAGCAAAGTAAGCTGGGTTCTCTAGCTTTCCACAGAAGGAAAACTGTGAATTCAAAACTGTGGAGAAGACAAAAGGGAAACCACCCCACTATCTGTCCCAAGACGGCATTACAATTGGCAGATAATAAAGAAAAAGAACTTGTGAAGAGTCATGATCGCCTGCGTTCTAACGAGATGTGGCATATATCTAGATAACAGCGAAACAATCTGCCTATTTAAAGTCATGAAATTAAAAAAAATTGGCATATCAGACTAAAACTGGATGGAGACTTGTAGAATTGTAGAGATGAGGTCCGATAACTGATATGGAATAGTTTTGAAGAGTGGGAACGCTGAAGGAAGCGACATATAAATTTTGAATTCAAAACTATGAAGCTTACAAGAGGGAACCACTCTACTGTCTTCCCCCAAGCAGATATGGTAATTCAAAGGGTCATAGTATTAAAAAATAACTATCATATTTATCAACATATAAATTCTCAGAATGGTCTTAAAGAAGAATCTGCAATGTTATAGGTCCTGATGTGGCATCTCGGCTTCTGTCATTTTCCCACCGCCGTAGCGTAGCCTTTTCTATAAATATTTTCATAGTAATTGTTCTGATGACTTTGGTATCTCGACTTTAAAAATTTAAGCGCGGCAAGGTCTCATCATTTTACAGTTGAACTGGCTAGATGTAACCGTAAGTTCTATGTTAACAGTTTCTTCTCTCGCCCTTCTCACTTGTAGAACTCCTTCTCACTCCCTAGTCAAATATGACCTTCAGAAATTTGAATTGTTATCAATTTGTCTTCTTAATTTCTGGTCTGTAACTGTTCTCTATTCTTAATAATGTTTCTTTTTCTCATATTCTTCCTTTCAGTAACTGATAGCGTCTTAGTGGCTGTATTGCCTTGCCTGGGGTGAAATTGTTAAAAAAAAGAAAATTAGCGAATAAAAGGACAAAGGTACCACTATTAATATTCTTTGATTCTTTTTTTGTTTAATCCAAATGTAAGACAACTTTACATGACGTTAATTTATTTTTATTTTTATCGACTTATTTTATTTATTTACTCTTACTAACAAAGCCGACAAATTATTTGTTGCTATTTTTTAATATTATCTTTACAGTGTTTAAAGAAAAGGATTTGGTGATAGTGTAATGATTATCAAGTCGGAAGCAAAAAGCGACGAGCCGATAAACTTTTAGCTAATTGATTACGAAGGACAAAACTACTCAGATATTGGATAATTTATATTTAAATATATCTTTTCATATCTATCTACCTATCTATCTATCTATCTATCTTATTCTTATCCTATTCCTCTCCTTTCCTATCTATCTATCTATCTATCTTATTCTTATCCTATTCCTCTCCTTTCCTATCTATCTATCTATCTATCTTATTCTTATCCTATTCCTCTCCTTTCCTATCTATCTATCTATCTATCTTATTCTTATCCTATTCCTCTCCTTTCCTATCTATCTATCTATCTATCTTATTCTTATCCTATTCCTCTCCTTTCCTATCTATCTATCTTATTCTTATCCTATTCCTCTCCTTTCCTATCTATCTATCTATCTATCTATCTATCTATCTATCTTATTCTTATCCTATTCCTCTCCTTTCCTATCTATCTATCTTATTCTTATCCTATTCCTCTACTTTCCTATCTATCTATCTATCTATCTATCTATCTTATTCTTATCCTATTCCTCTCCTTTCCTATCTATCTATCTATCTATCTTATTCTTATCCTATTCCTCTCCTTTCCTATCTATCTATCTATCTATCTTATTCTTATCCTATTCCTCTCCTTTCCTATCTATCTATCTTATTCTTATCCTATTCCTCTCCTTTCCTATCTATCTATCTATCTATCTATCTATCTATCTATCTATCTATCTTATTCTTATCCTATTCCTCTCCTTTCCTATCTATCTATCTTATTCTTATCCTATTCCTCTACTTTCCTATCTATCTATCTATCTATCTATCTATCTATCTATCTATCTTATTCTTATCCTATTCCTCTCCTTTCCTATCTATCTATCTATCTATCTTATTCTTATCCTATTCCTCTCCTTTCCTATCTATCTATCTATCTATCTATCTATCTATCTTATTCTTATCCTATTCCTCTCCTTTCCTATCTATCTATCTTATTCTTATCCTATTCCTCTACTTTCCTATCTATCTATCTATCTATCTATCTATCTATCTATCTTATTCTTATCCTATTCCTCTCCTTTCCTATCTATCTATCTATCTATCTATCTTATTCTTATCCTATTCCTCTCCTTTCCTATCTATCTATCTATCTATCTATCTTATTCTTATCCTATTCCTCTCCTTTCCTATCTATCTATCTTATTCTTATCCTATTCCTCTCCTTTCCTATCTATCTATCTATCTATCTATCTATCTATCTATCTATCTATCTATCTTATTCTTATCCTATTCCTCTCCTTTCCTATCTATCTATCTTATTCTTATCCTATTCCTCTACTTTCCTATCTATCTATCTATCTATCTATCTATCTATCTATCTTATTCTTATCCTATTCCTCTCCTTTCCTATCTATCTATCTATCTATCTATCTATCTATCTATCTTATTCTTATCCTATTACTCTCCTTTCCTATCTATCTATCTATCTATCTTATTCTTATCCTATTCCTCTCCTTTCCTATCTATCTATCTATCTTATTCTTATCCTATTCCTCTCCTTTCCTATCTATCTATCTTATTCTTATCCTATTCCTCTCCTTTCCTATCTATCTATCTATCTATCTATCTATCTATCTATCTTATTCTTATACTATTCCTCTCCTTTCCTATCTATCTATCTATCTATCTATCTTATTCTTATCCTATTCCTCTCCTTTCCTATCTATCTATCTATCTATCTATCTATCTTATTCTTATCCTATTCCTCTCCTTTCCTATCTATCTATCTATCTATCTTATTCTTATCCTATTCCTCTCCTTTCCTATCTATCTATCTATCTATCTATCTTATTCTTATCCTATTCCTCTCCTTTCCTATCTATCTATCTATCTATCTTATTCTTATCCTATTCCTCTCCTTTCCTATCTATCTATCTATCTATCTATCTATCTTATTCTTATCCTATTCCTCTCCTTTCCTATCTATCTATCTATCTATCTATCTTATTCTTATCCTATTCCTCTCCTTTCCTATCTATCTATCTATCTATCTATCTTATTCTTATCCTATTCCTCTCCTTTCCTATCTATCTATCTATCTATCTTATTCTTATCCTATTCCTCTCCTTTCCTATCTATCTATCTATCTATCTTATTCTTATCCTATTCCTCTCCTTTCCTATCTATCTATCTATCTATCTTATTCTTATCCTATTCCTCTCCTTTCCTATCTATCTATCTATCTATCTATCTATCTATCTATCTATCTATCTATCTATCTTATTCTTATCCTATTCCTCTCCTTTCCTATCTATCTATCTTATTCTTATCCTATTCCTCTCCTTTCCTATCTATCTATCTATCTATCTTATTCTTATACTATTCCTCTCCTTTCCTATCTATCTATCTATCTTATTCTTATCCTATTCCTCTCCTTTCCTATCTATCTATCTATCTATCTTATTCTTATCCTATTCCTCTCCTTTCCTATCTATCTATCTTATTCTTATCCTATTCCTCTCCTTTCCTATCTATCTATCTATCTTATCCTATTCCTCTCCTTTCCTATCTATCTATCTATCTATCTATCTTATCCTATTCCTCTCCTTTCCTATCTATCTATCTATCTATCTATCTATCTTATCCTATTCCTCTCCTTTCCTATCTATCTATCTATCTATCTATCTTATCCTATTCCTCTCCTTTCCTATCTATCTATCTATCTATCTATCTATCTATATATCTTATTCTTATCCTATTCCTCTCCTTTCCTTTCCTATCTATCTATCTATCTATCTATCTATCTATCTATCTTATCCTATTCCTCTCCTTTCCTATCTATCTATCTATCTATCTATCTTATCCTATTCCTCTCCTTTCCTATCTATCTATCTATCTATCTATCTATCTTATCCTATTCCTCTCCTTTCCTATCTATCTATCTATCTTATTCTTATCCTATTCCTCTCCTTTCCTATCTATCTATCTAATTCTTATCCTATTCCTCTCCTTTCCTATCTATCTATCTATCTTATTCTTATCCTATTCCTCTCCTTTCCTATCTATCTATCTATCTTATTCTTATCCTATTCCTCTCCTTTCCTATCTATCTATCTATCTTATTCTTATCCTATTCCTCTCCTTTCCTATCTATCTATCTTATTCTTATCCTATTCCTCTCCTTTCCTATCTATCTATCTATCTTATTCTTATCCTATTCCTCTCCTTTCCTATCTATCTATCTATCTTATTCTTATCCTATTCCTCTCCTTTCCTATCTATCTATCTATCTATCTATCTATCTTATTCTTATCCTATTCCTCTCCTTTCCTATCTATCTATCTATCTATCTTATTCTTATCCTATTCCTCTCCTTTCCTATCTATCTATCTATCTATCTTATTCTTATCCTATTCCTCTCCTTTCCTATCTATCTATCTTATTCTTATCCTATTCCTCTCCTTTCCTATCTATCTATCTATCTTATTCTTATCCTATTCCTCTCCTATCTATCTATCTATCTATCTATCTTATTCTTATCCTATTCCTCTCCTTTCCTATCTATCTATCTATCTTATTCTTATCCTATTCCTCTCCTTTCCTATCTATCTATCTATCTTATTCTTATCCTATTCCTCTCCTTTCCTATCTATCTATCTATCTTATTCTTATCCTATTCCTCTCCTTTCCTATCTATCTATCTATCTATCTTATTCTTATCCTATTCCTCTCCTTTCCTATCTATCTATCTATCTTATTCTTATCCTATTCCTCTCCTTTCCTATCTATCTATCTATCTATCTATCTTATTTTTATCCTATTCCTCTCCTTTCCTATCTATCTATCTATCTATCTTATCCTATTCCTCTCCTTTCCTATCTATCTATCTATCTATCTATCTTATCCTATTCCTCTCCTTTCCTATCTATCTATCTATCTATATATCTTATTCTTATCCTATTCCTCTCCTTTCCTATCTATCTATCTATCTAGCTATCTATCTATCTATCTTATTCTTATCCTATTCCTCTCCTTTCCTTTCCTATCTATCTATCTATCTATCTATCTATCTATCTATCTATCTATCTTATCCTATTCCTCTCCTTTCCTATCTATCTATCTATCTATCTTATCCTATTCCTCTCCTTTCCTATCTATCTATCTATCTATCTTATCCTATTCCTCTCCTTTCCTATCTATCTATCTATCTTATTCTTATCCTATTCCTCTCCTTTCCTATCTATCTATCTAATTCTTATCCTATTCCTCTCCTTTCCTATCTATCTATCTATCTTATTCTTATCCTATTCCTCTCCTTTCCTATCTATCTATCTATCTATCTTATTCTTATCCTATTCCTCTCCTTTCCTATCTATCTATCTATCTTATTCTTATCCTATTCCTCTCCTTTCCTATCTATCTATCTTATTCTTATCCTATTCCTCTCCTTTCCTATCTATCTATCTATCTATCTATCTTATTCTTATCCTATTCCTCTCCTTTCCTATCTATCTATCTATCTATCTATCTATCTATCTTATTCTTATCCTATTCCTCTCCTTTCCTATCTATCTATCTATCTATCTTATTCTTATCCTATTCCTCCCCTTTCCTATCTATCTATCTTATTCTTATCCTATTCCTCTCCTTTCCTATCTATCTATCTATCTATCTATCTTATTCTTATCCTATTCCTCTCCTATCTATCTATCTATCTATCTTATTCTTATCCTATTCCTCTCCTATCTATCTATCTATCTATCTATCTTATTCTTATCCTATTCCTCTCCTTTCCTATCTATCTATCTATCTTATTCTTATCCTATTCCTCTCCTTTCCTATCTATCTATCTATCTATCTTATTCTTATCCTATTCCTCTCCTTTCCTATCTATCTATCTATCTATCTATCTTATTCTTATCCTATTCCTCTCCTTTCCTATCTATCTATCTATCTTATTCTTATCCTATTCCTCTCCTTTCCTATCTATCTATCTATCTATCTTATTCTTATCCTATTCCTCTCCTTTCCTATCTATCTATCTATCTTATTCTTATCCTATTCCTCTCCTTTCCTATCTATCTATCTATCTTATTCTTATCCTATTCCTCTCCTTTCCTATCTATCTATCTATCTTATTCTTATCCTATTCCTCTCCTTTCCTATCTATCTATCTATCTATCTATCTTATTCTTATCCTATTCCTCTCCTTTCCTATCTATCTATCTATCTATCTTATTCTTATCCTATTCTTCTCCTTTCCTATCTATCTATCTATCTATCTTATTCTTATCCTATTCCTCTCCTTTCCTATCTATCTATCTATCTTATTCTTATCCTATTCCTCTCCTTTCCTATCTATCTATCTATCTTATTCTTATCCTATTCCTCTCCTTTCCTATCTATCTATCTATCTATCTTATTCTTATCCTATTCCTCTCCTTTCCTATCTATCTATCTATCTTATTCTTATCCTATTCCTCTCCTTTCCTATCTATCTATCTATCTTATTCTTATCCTATTCCTCTCCTTTCCTATCTATCTATCTATCTTATTCTTATCCTATTCCTCTCCTTTCCTATCTATCTATCTATCTATCTATCTTATTCTTATCCTATTCCTCTCCTTTCCTATCTATCTATCTATCTATCTATCTATCTTATTCTTATCCTATTCCTCTCCTTTCCTATCTATCTATCTATCTATCTATCTTATTCTTATCCTATTCCTCTCCTTTCCTATCTATCTATCTATCTATCTTATTCTTATCCTATTCCTCTCCTTTCCTATCTATCTATCTATCTTATTCTTATCCTATTCCTCTCCTTTCCTATCTATCTATCTATCTATCTTATTCTTATCCTATTCCTCTCCTTTCCTATCTATCTATCTATCTATCTATCTTATTCTTATCCTATTCCTCTCCTTTCCTATCTATCTATCTATCTTATTCTTATCCTATTCCTCTCCTTTCCTATCTATCTATCTATCTATCTTATTCTTATCCTATTCCTCTCCTTTCCTATCTATCTATCTATCTTATTCTTATCCTATTCCTCTCCTTTCCTATCTATCTATCTATCTTATTCTTATCCTATTCCTCTCCTTTCCTATCTATCTATCTATCTATCTTATTCTTATCCTATTCCTCTCCTTTCCTATCTATCTATCTATCTTATTCTTATCCTATTCCTCTCCTTTCCTATCTATCTATCTATCTATCTTATTCTTATCCTATTCCTCTCCTTTCCTATCTATCTATCTATCTTATTCTTATCCTATTCCTCTCCTTTCCTATCTATCTATCTATCTTATTCTTATCCTATTCCTCTCCTTTCCTATCTATCTATCTATCTATCTATCTATCTATTTATATATATATATATATATATATATATATATATATATATATATATATATATATATATATATATATCTAAAGATGTAATAGTTTTTTTAAATTATTAATTCAACAGATTTTATATTTTAAACGTTATTTTTTAGTGGATACCCATATTTGAGCAGACGCTCCGTTTATTTATTAAACAGTATATTTATTTATTTTCGTCTACCGGCCTGAATATCCGAGAAATCTTATTAAAGATGCGGCCTTCAGCGTGTGTGTGTGTGTGTGTCTGTGTGTGTATGCATGTATGTGTGTGTGTGTGTGTGTACGCGTGTGCGTGTACGTGTGTGTGGCTATTGTTGTCAACACTCAACGATAGTCTGTTTCATGCTTAAACGCAACATTCAGGCCTGAAAATTTCGCTGAATGTTGACATCAGTGCCACTTTTATATTTACACACGCTCTTTCCATGATATTGAGCACTTGTGTTCCATATTGTATAACTTCAAACTATATTTTTATCATATATATATATATATATATATATATATATATATATATATATATATTATGTGTTTGGGTAGCAATCCCTTTTTACACAAATTTCATTAAAAACGACTGAGAATCTACTGTGGTTAAGTATTTTTTTTAAATTAAATAAAAAACATTTATATATATATATATATATATATATATATATATATGTGTGTGTGTGTGTGTGTGTGTGTGTGTGTGTATGCATTCGCCGAGACATAATGTCACGTGAAAATATTTTTACATATCTACAAAAACAAGTTTCTTTTTGTTGTTTTTAATCTTTTCGCTTATATAAACGCATTTACTCCAACCCTCTCCCCCTTTTTTACTATCTATATGCGAGGCTCCCGCTGATAAGTTTTTTGTTTGTTTTTTGTTTATATAACATAAGTAGAACGTCTGGAATTCATATTACTGAAAACCAAGTCGCGTTAGCGACAACAGTTCTCCAGAATAAATAAATACATAAATAAATAAATATAAACGATCGAATTACATTTGCGTTATTTTTATGTATCAATTATTATTATAATTTATTATCCGCTTTCGTTCCCACCCGACTGCCTGTTTTCGGTGCGCATGCGCTGTCATACGCCAGTCCGCACATTTTCCCATCTTTTTTGTCTTTCTGCATTTTTTTAAATATCTGGTCTTTCACTTTGTTCATTCTATTCTTTCCCTGGATTAAAATGACTTTCATGACAATGTTTTTTTCTACAAAAAATAAATAAAATATAATAAAAATAAAAATAAAAATGGATTTTTTTCTCAGCATAATAAACAAATAGGATATTTGCCATTGAAAAACGAAAAATAAACTTTTTCATCAACTACTGAACGAAAGCGGAACATAAGGATTTTGTTGTTTTCATCCCTAATTTTTTCTTTTTCATTTAAATACAACGGAAAATTAAAACTAGCGATCATATTAATTGTCATATTGTATTAAATACTTTCACTTGATATATGTTCTCCTTTTCTAATTCTACATATACAGGCTTCCATAAAATGAACAATATACTGATTTTAAAAGCATTTAAAAATCCTTTGATTCAAAGGCGTATTAGTAGAGGTTCGAGGAGGAGGGGTTAACACAACCATTTTTTTTTTTTTAGTGAGAACTAAATAGAAATAGAAATTTCTATTCTTGGCCCCAATCTATGACAATGCTAATGTATCAGTTGTCTAAAATCATTACTGCTATTAATTTTCAAAATAGATCAGAAAACTTCCTTATTTTTCTTTTTATTTATTTATTTATTCTTCTTATTATTATTGTTATTACTACTACTATTACTACTACTATTACTATTATTGTTATTGTTGTTGTGATTATTTTTGTCCTTGGATTTCTGTGTATACACATTTCCTTCCGGGTCACAACCAGAGACCAAAGGTCAGTAACAGCTTCTTTCTACTGATCATTTTTTGTGAAAAAAAACCCTAAGATCACATACATTTTACATTGATAAAGCTCTTCGTAATATGTGAGCTGTATTTGTGAGTACAATTTTTAATATTTCTTTAAGGCATGGGCTACCAGGAATCCCTTCAATGAGTCTATCGGAACCTTTTCCAATCAATCCGAGGGCTCAGACTACAACTGTGCCACATTTTTGTGCCACATTTTTGAGATTTCCACTTCAAGATCCTTGTATTTTGATAGCTTTTTGAAGATATTCAAATATTCATTACAGTCTGCAGGAACTGCCATGTCTATAAGAAAGCACAGGCTGTCTTTGCGGTCTTTGATCACAATGTCTGGGAGATTAGCGTTGATTGTTCATTCTGTGTGTATTGTAAAGTCCCATATGGTTGTTACAGGTCCTATCTCCATAACCAGGTCTGGGTGGTGTTCAATTTCTTGCAGTTTCCTACCCGTAAAAATACATATTTTTCAGTGCAGATTATTATTATTATTATTATTATTATTATTATTTCCTTTGATATCTGGCGTTTACACATTTCTTTCCGGGTCCCGCCCAGGGACCTAAGGTTAGAAATGGCATCATGACACTTTCCACTGCAAAAAATAAAAAATAAAATAAAAAAAATAATTACATAGATAAAGCCCTTCGTAAAGTGTGGGCTGTACTTGTCAGAATAATTTTTTGTATCTCTTTGAGGCATGGACTTCCAGGGATCCCTTCAATCAGCCTACTGGAATCTTTTTCAACCAGTCCAAGGGCTCCAACTACAACAGGAATTGTTGATGTTCCCATATGCCACATTTTTGAGATTTCTATTTCAAGGTCCTTGTTTATTATTATTATTATTATTTTATTTCCTTCCATTTTTAGTGTGTTTCTTTCCAGGTGTCGACCTAAGGTCAGATATGGTATCATGATATTTTCCACTGACGAATTTAAAAAAACAAACACACACACACACACACACACACACACACACACACACACACACACACACACACACACACACACACTTATTTTACATAGATAAAGTCCTTCGTAAGGCGTGGACTATACTCGTAAGAACATTTTTTGTATTTTTTTAAGGCATTGGATACCAGGAATCCCATCAATGAGTGTGTTGGAATCTTTTCCAATCATTCTGACTGACTTTCCTCATTTTCAAACAAATAGGGACCGATAACTCTTTCAGTCATAACACCGCACCAGACAGTACATTTTTGGCAATGCAATCGATGCTGATGTAATTCCCTGGGCTTCTCAGTATCCCAAAATCTACAGTTTTGTTTGTTGATGTACCCATTTAAATGAAAATGGGCCTCATCAAGTTCTTTACAAAGTTGTTATCTATGGCTAGGAGCTGAAATCGAATGGTGCACTGCAAGTGCTGCTGACTATCTTGGGGTAGTAAAGTTCAGACTATTTGAATTTTGTGTGGAAAGATTTTTAAATTCAGTTTCAGAATTTTCTGAAGCTATGTTCTAGCGATGTCTAGTTGATCAGAGCAACGACAGGTAGAATTTGATGGATCCTCAAGGACACTCTGCAGGACAGCTTCCACCGCTGACGCACAGTCCGCTTAGGACTTCTTCCCGGAAGATCGCCGACTGATCCAGTTCTTTCAAACCGGGCGATTAAATTCCGAATCATGTTATCGCTAGGAGATAGTCTGACATTAAAATATTGCAGTATTTCCTCTGAGTATAAATAATTGATCTTTCATTGGAATAGAAAAACTCAAGGAGTTTTACTTGTTGCTGGACATCATACGTAGCCATTTTAATTTCCAAGGAATGCTGTATAACCTGCAAAAAAAAAAAGAAGAAAATAAAATGATTGAAAACAAACAGGTTATAACTTTTTAAATCAGTTTTTCAATGGCCACCCTGTATATATGAATAAATCAACGAGATTTATAGAGAGGAAAATGTTCAAATAGAATGCAAAATATAGTGATTTCATATAGAAAAATAATAAAATCCTTTCGATTTAAAAAAAAAGCGTCAAATTGGTTAAATTTATTCATCATAAATACTCTAGAAGAATTATTGAATCAGCTATGATATCGCAGCCTTAGATGACTTTGGCATAGACAAGATCACCGAAATAACAAATGAAATCTACAACAGCGGGGATATACCAGTAGACCTATCTTCATAGTTATGCCTAAGAAACCGGGCGCCGACGAATGCGAACAATAAGCCTAATGAGCCACGTGACAAAACTCATCATCCATATTCTGATGAATAGAGCGCGCAGACTCGTAAATTCTGAAAACCGAAGTAAAAGCCGCTCTGGAGAAATTGAACAGAAACAAGGCAGCTGGGCCAGATGGAATTGTAACAGAAATGCTGACAGCTTTAGATGACTTTGGCATAGACAAGATCACCGAAATAACAGATGAAATCTACAACAGCGGAGATATATTGCCAAGTTTATTTTCGCTAAAGAATGTACATCGACAAAAATAAGGTTACACTGCGCAACGCCCCCCCCAAAAAAAACTGTCTCTGCATGTTCATGTAGAGTGGGAAAAGAGCGTTGTGCTGAAAAGGACAGTTTATCGCATAACGTTGCTGCTGGCGAGGATGGCTCTCTGTATGGAGCTGAAGGCCTGCGGGAGATGGCTGGCTGGAGCAGCGGCCGATGGTGAGCTGAAGCTGGTGCTGGAGCTGCAGCTGATGATGATGGTGGCTGGAACTGCCGTCTACATACTACACTATGATTCTAGTCATCTTGGACACGGATTGTCCTCTTTGTCCATTTTTAGGTCTTTTTTTTTTCCCTGAATCAGATTCACAATCACTGGTCCTTGAGAGTGAAGTTTTTTCTTCCAGGTGTTTTTTAAAATTATGGGAGTACCGACAGGATACGACACATGGTCTTCAAAAGCGAAATCTGTTACGGATATACGAAAAAGTATAACAGTTCAGTATTCTTTTCTTTGTTTCTAACGAAAGATTTTCCCGTTAATACTTTGCTTAGCTTTTGGAAGGCACCTTTCGCTAACCCAATGCGCCTCCGGATTTCTGTTCCGCACTTTCGATCCTCTGTTAAAACACTGCCCAGATATTTAAATTGTTGCATTTGTTTGATTTTGGTAACTACAGTTTGTAAATTACATGTTGGGCTGTTCCTTTTGCCGACAACCATGCTTTCTGTTTTCTTGCAGTTGCAGTCGGAGATACGCCTCTAGCTGTGCTGGTCAAACTCTCTGTCTCCGGGCAGAGAGGATCCTCAGACGAGGTTATGTCGAAGGGTAGAGTCGCGTTTCAGGAAAACAGCTACCCGACCCCGTTTTAGACGTGGTATACGGGGAATTTTTGACCGAGCCTAGAGGCTCGGATACCTCACATTAAATTCGGCCTTGTGCCACATCTGACCGCGTGGACGGTTAGTAGATATCCCGCCTTCTTGTAATTGAGTTTAGTCCTTTTCTTCGCTATCTTCTGTAGGAGTTATTGTAGTTTTTCTGGGTAGTAAAAAAAAAAAAAGGCAATGTTTAACCTTCGTAGCTGAAAAAATAACCGGCGTGTCAAAAGGATGGTTATTTCTTTGACACCGCTATTACTGTATACACATTTGACTCCCTCGGCAATGTTTGTTGTTTCAAACAGCGATGATGAGAATTTGAATAAAACCCAGACATACGAAAATGAATTTATAGACATTTTTTTTACTCTCAAGAATTGACAACAAAATTATTAAACCCTGTTTATTTACTAGCTTGCTTATTTACAAGAATAATTTTATATTTACAAGATTATAAAAATATGTGAACCAAATTTAATTAAATATTTATTATTTACAATTTTACAAAGAAATAAATATGAAAATATTTTTTATTGACAAATTTATCAAAATGTCTGCGAATAAAACAAAAATGAAACACATAATGACGTGTAATTTTTAATCATAAATTTTGAAAAAAAAATAATTTTCCCGGGCATCTCTTTCATTTGCTGTCTCCACATCGATTCACTAAAATAGATTGAGAGCAGGTCTTCCTCCGAACCAAACATTCTTTTAATTTTAGATTTTAGATGAAACTTTGTTTGCTTATTTGACTTTGTTTAGCGGCATATCAACTTCTCTATGGGTTATTTAATGCCGAAATCTAAATATTTTCAACAACATTTTATGGCTTTAACTAAATATATGTTAAATGCATGACTTCAACTGTAGATAAAATGTATTGTTGGTAATTTTACTATAAATATGTATTGTCGGTCATTTCTTTTATATAAAAATGTATTTTTGTACTTTCATTGCGTTGTTTTTGTTTGGGGTTTCACTATTTGCCTATAGCCGGCACCCTAACCGGTGCTACCACCTCGGGTCTGGATGAACCTGAGAACACCGGCAATTAAGAGGTGGTTCCACACTCCTCAAAATCACCAATCAGCCCATCAGAGGCCTTGCTGCCGGATGTAGTTTATCGTCATACCCAGGACTTTTAGGTGAAACCGCAAACACTCGATATTTTGAGCATATATCTTCCTATTCATTGGATAGACAAAGTTTTTCTTGTGTATAATTACAGAATGTTTGTAATTTTTACTGCATTGCAGTTGATTTACATATTTTGATAATTTTTTAATTTTTTTAATAAATTTTTGAATGAAAAGATTTTTTTTTCAAATGTATTTCTTTATAAAATGATAAATAATAAACCTTTATAAAAGGTAAATAATAAATATCGCATTGTACTTGGTTCACATATTTTTATAATCTTGTAAATAAACATTGCCGAGGGAGTCAAAAGTGTATACAGTAATAGTGATGTCAAGGCAATAACCATACTTTTGATACACCATTTTTTTGCAGGCGTGAAAGTTAAACTCACTAATCCTTGACCACTGACAATTTGTTTCATCTTGATTTTTAATATTCAGCATACAAACTACCAAACTATATAGATGGCAGAACAAGGTTTAGGATAAATAACAAGACAAAAATTTATTAAGAGCTACAAAGGACAGAAAACTGTGGAGAGCCATGATCGCCTACCTGCTGAAGGGACACGACACATAGGAGAATCCTAATCCCTGTTCTGCCAACCTCGTTATCGAGGTTAGTCGTTAGTTTCTTCTGTTCCCCTTGTCTTCAGCATGTTAAGCTAGTGTTAAATTTTATAAGCCCTCCCTCCTTTTTATGTTTCTGTTCGACACGATCATAAATTCTGTGACAGTATATACACTGTTTATGTACTGTGTATTCTACTTTCCTTGTTATAATCAAATTCATTAAGAGAATTGCGAAGCAACTCGCAGTGCAATTGAAATATATTCAATTTGTCAAGAAACCTATTATTTCAAAGACGAGATTCTTTTTGAGGTTGGTTGGCGGAAATCGGAGAACGGCTTAAAAGATAAACAAAAGAAAGATTTGAAAAAAAAGTACAGGCAATGTTTAACCTTTGTACCCGCAACAAAAATAAATGGTATGTCAAAAGGACGGTTATTCCCTTGACACCGCTTTCACTGTACACGCTTTTGGCCCCATCGGCAATGTTTATTTACAAGATTATAAAATATATGAACCAAATACAATGCAATATTTATTATTTACTATTTTATAAGTATGAAAATAAGATTTTATTCATAATTTTATAAAAATATCGATGAAATATTGTCGTCAATTCTCCAGAATAACGAATATGTATAAAAGCACTCTCATATGTTTGGGTTTTATTAAAATTCTAATCATCATTTTTTAAAGCAATAAACATTGTCGAGGGAGTCAAAAGTGTATGCAGTAATAGAGGTGTCAAGGAAATAACCGTCCTTTTGAAACACCGTTTTTTTTCTTTTCATTTTTTTTTCTTTTTGTGAGGACACGAAGGTTAAACATTGCCAAACAAAGAATGTATGTCGGATAATGTGACGTACTATCAGACATTGACGCCAATCAGTTGTCTTGATCTTTACGTCCGACCTGTTTCATCTGTCAGGTGATTATGTTTCTCGCAAAATTGTGTGCAGTGCGTATAAACTACATTTTAGTAAACGAACGCCAAACATCGTCAGATCGAACATCTTTGCTTCAGATATTTCCGTTGAATGTTTTCTTTCAAAATAGCTTTCGTTTTAAAAAAGCAAAACTGATCAGATTTTGTTTGCCTTCTCGTCTCTTCGGAGATCAGTCGTTTGTCCCCTCCGGTCGGGACGATGCTGTTTAATTATCCGTTCTTGTCAAATTGCTTCAAAGCGCGTCTCACGCTTATTTTCCCGAACTGGAACACTGATCAACACCTTCTGGTCTGACAACTTTTGCAAACAAACGAATCTCCGGTCGACTTAGATAAGCTCAGAATCAATTGTAAAATGCAATATCAAAATTCTGAATAAAAATATTATTTTCTTTAACCCATAATTTATATGACGATTAACTACATCCGCATCTTAAGACGATAAACTACGTCCAACAGCAAAGGCCTCTGATCAGAAGGTTTTGAAGAGCGTGGAACCACCTCTTAATTGCTGGTGTTCCCAGGTCCACCCTAACCTGTTAGAGTACCAGCTATGAGCAAATAGTTAACCCTCCAAAACGTGTAAAATTAGGTTTTAATACCAGCAAAAAAATTCTGTAAAAAAATTATTACCAGCAATACATTTTTGAAAAAAAAAAAAAATTATTACCAGCAATACATTTTTGAAGAAAAAAAATTATTACCAGCAATACATTTTTGAAAAAAAAAAAATTATTACCAGCAATACATTTTTGAAAAAAAAAAAAATTATTACCAGCAATACATTTTTGAAAAAAAAAAAAATTTATTACCAGCAATACATTTTTGAAAAAAAAAAATTATTACCAGCAATACATTTTTGAAAAAAAAAAAAATTATTACCAGCAATACATTTTTGAAAAAAAAAAAAATTTATTACCAGCAATACATTTTTGAAGAAAAAAATTACAGCTATACATATTTGAAGAAAAATTATTGCCAGATATAGATTTTTTTTTAAGGAAAAAATATTACCAGAAATAGATTTTTGAAAAAAATATTATCAACAATAAAAATGTTGTCGGCATTAAATAACCCATTGAGGTTGATATACCGTAAAACAAACCAAACCAAACCAATCTATTATTTACACGTTCCTACCGTTTTTCTTTCTATTTTATTTTATTTATTTTATTTTATTTTATGTTTTTGCTATCACAATGTTTCGGCCGTTGTGTTCCTCGGCCATCGTCAGTAACCTTCAAGGAATTCAGAATCTTAATATTTAACCTACGGTATCCATGTCCAGAGATATGTAGCCAAGTTCTTACTTAGTACTGCTCAGTTATTGCTCACTTCGTTTCTATTGATTCCAAGCACACACTGCCCTACCTAGGGATTGAACTTACAATTACTATGTCACCAAATTCGATGCACTACGCTATTGTATCTTGGGACAGTTCTGAGTGGAGAACTTGGAGCCTTAAACCTAACCTACCTGCTGACATGGACAGCGGAATGAGAACAAATTGCCTCTGTAAATTAGTGTGTAAATTGCTCTTGAGTAGTTTGTAATAAATTATTTATCATCTCTCAGTCACGTCTCTGTCTTTGGGCAGAGTGCGCCCAGGGGCGCCTCCGCCAAAGGACAGAGTCGCAACTGAGGAAAATTATACTGACAGGATCCCAGCCCTAGGTAATAGGTGCCCTAGGCTGCGCCTTCTCATTGCAGCCGAGAGAGGGATTGGTGCTCGCATTGAGGCCTGTACAACCGACGGGTGCGGGGGCTCGGGCAATTTTTATTCCTAGCCCGAGTGTAATCGCTCGGGCTCCCCACATTAAACCGACCTTGTGTCACAACCTGACCTCGTGGGGGCTTGAGTAAATACAAATTGCCCCTGTAAATTTAATAAAGGGTTCAGTTCGAAATTCCTTAAAGGTAACCCAGAACGATAATCGCCTGATGATGGCCGAAGTACACAACGGCCAAAACGTTGCGATAGCAACAACAAAAATGGTGACAATAGTTCACGTTTAAATAATCTAAATAATGATAAATCCTCATTCCAGAAATTTAGACAGAAATTATTTTTAACTCGGTTCTACCCGTGGAAACGAAATGACGGGTATGTGGCTTAATAATTCTGATGCCAGATAAATTGTCTTTTATCAACTAAAAATATAGTTCTCCTGGTTTAAGCTTTCTGGACTATTACGTTTAGAACTTCATTGAGAGGGAGGTCAACAAGCATGCCCACAATAACAAGGACATGCAAAAATAGAAATTAAAATACATGGGAAATGTTTTAATAGACAAAAGCTGACACCAAAATCCGAATAACGATAGATACCTTCCAAAAGCTAAACAAAGAATTAAGAAACAAAGACGCGTGCTTAACTGCTATTTAAAATGATATGGCCTATTAGAACCTTCGAAATGTTGGTTAAAAGTTTGTTTTTCTTGCATAAATTAGTATGGGAAATTTGAGCGTCTTTTTACGGTGAAAATCACTTTGATTTGGAAATTCTTGCAAAAATCAAATAATAGTCGGATTTTAATGAAAGTTTAAGGACTTATTCACAAATGAATGGAATTATTTTAGAAATCTTTCTTCCTTTATTTTTTTTTTTTAAATTTTGTTAAGAACATTTTTTTGATCTGTTACCCGCACTTATTTAATTTTATGAAATTTTGAGAAATTAAATATTCTGGCGCTTAATGTTAAGTTAGCTAAAAGCATCATTTACTTCTGTTTTCATAAAACAGGAATCCCAGTTACCGAAAATATACTCTAAATCTTAAAATTAAAATGCAATAAACTAAGACATTTATAGAAAAGCTTTTAATTGCTTAGTACAATTGTCTTCAGAAGCTCAACTTTTTCGATGAATCATGAATTTTTACAACAATTAGAATAATTTATACACTTTTGATTCTTTTAGAATTCTGTATTAATTTTCAGCGGTTAGCTGATATTGTTATTAAAACTATATTTACTAAGCATAAATGGTAAAAGCCAAATTTAAATTTAAAGCCAGATTATTAAAAATTCAATAAAACACACACACACACACACACACACACACACACACACACACACACACACACATATATATATATATATATATATATTCCGAAATTTTTTAAAGATTACTGCGTAGTTAAAAATTATATGAAAAAGCAGCTTCCGTTATATTCCTCAAGTAATTTTTACAGCTATGCCTCTGTAGAAAAAAATGATATAAAGTGCCGTCTGTTAACAGCTTTTATGCGATATTCTAAACATTAAGTACGTAATATCTGTTTCAAGTCATATTAATTAAACTTTAAATCAGTTAATTTTCCTCAAATAAAGTTACAGAAATTATATTTTATTTTTGAAAGATTTTTTATAAATAGAATAGCATCATGATGACGGATGGCTAAAAGGATTTTAGTAATTTCATGACGAAAACTCCTTCCAGTCAATTTAAATTAATTTTGAAACGCAGAAAAGTATCGGAAAAATTAAATTTAATCTATTAGCTTGAAATTAAAACTATTACAAAAATTTTAAGAAAGATTTTCACATTTAAAAATTCATTTAAAACCTTAGATATCGCGTTTCTGTAGAGGGACATACGCTATGAGTGTATGTATATGTGTGGGGATAGTTTCAAAGCGGACAATTGACACTCTTTGAGTGAATGGCCTGTGTGTTCGGTGCGTGTGTGTGTGTGTATACGCTCGTGCGTGTGCATGTCTATGACTCTGTATCTACTGGTAGACAGCGTTATTTTTGGAATGGTTCGTCGGATCAGGAGTCGTTCTGATTGGTGCATAAATCTAAGAAAGACGTTTCTTTCCAAATCATGTCAACTTATCCAGATGTTGGCTGAATTCTTTGAAGTCCGAATTAAAAGTTTTTAGCTTGAAAGAAGCTTTTTTTATTGGTGTTAAATAATTATTAATTTGATTTGAATTTGAATGCTCTCAGGTTAGAACAATATCGGGTACCATTTCTCTAGACTTGCTCAAGAACGTGGTTCCAAAATCGATTATCCAGTTGGTGTCAATCTCTCGAAATGACTGCACGTTCATATTCTCTTGCCGTTTACGGCTTAGTTACATCACTGATGCGATATTCAATCAAGTCATCTCACAAATAAGACTTTAATTCACTTCTTTCCGTATTCGCTGAAGCCACTGTAGTAATGGTATAGTACAGGTGTTGGAGTGGCGCGGATGATGTAAAGGATATCGGCGCAGGAAGTGAATTAGCCGTGCCGAGTTCAGTTCCTGCTTGAATCTGTTTAGTTCACTTAACTTCGCACTAATGTTACTGGAAAAGGTGTGAATGCAATTCCGGCTTTAGGTTAAATAGCGGGGCAGATCGGGCTCTCTTGCCTTGAGGTGACAACCAGTCTAGGAGAAGGAAATTTCGGAGTTCAAAACCAACCTGAAGAGCGATGGGTTCCGTCAGGTTATTTTGCCCTCGACAAACCACTGCTGCTATGGTTGCAGAACACATGGTGTTTCTACGACCCTAATGGGTTACCGGACTCGTTGGCCTGGACAGATATCGGAAAACTTCGGCTCGCACGCTAATTCCGACTCGCACGTGACATCCCACTGGATATGTTATTGTCCTCAAATGATAATTTTTGCAATATTTTTCCATTAATCTTACGTATAAAACTTTAAAAAAAATGTCTGCTCTTTAGATATTATTAAACCATCCATAAATCTGTTGGGTTTCCTTTAAACGCGATTAATGATACAAAATGCTGAAGTAATATTATTTATTACACATCTTAATTTGTATTTAAAGAAGGTTTATTGTTCCACTCGGCTTAATAGTTAACACACTGCGTAAAAATTTGGAGTAATGGCTTAAAAGTCTAGTCTTTTTTTCAAAATAATAAGTATATTTTTATTGATTATTAGTTAATAATAAGTAAAATAGTTTGTGGTTCCATAATGAATGAAAAGCACCAAAATACAATTAATTATGAATGCAAATATATCCTGTTTTACAATATGAAAATAAATTATTTTATGATATCAATAGGTATATGTTTTAGTTCTTTACATTAAGAGACATTTCTTCCATAAAATATACTTTGAATACAAAATAAATACTGAAGACAGTAAAAGAAGGTTTATTGATCCACTGAGCTTTATAGTTAACACATTGCGTGAAAATTTGGAGTAATAGCTTAAAACAGGTGTAATCCTTTTTCAAAATAATAAGTATATTTTTTATTAATTATGAGTTAAATAAAAATCCTTCTGGTTCAAAACTAAATGAAAATCCCCCCAATAAGCCTTAATGCTAATACACCCTGATTGAAAGTATGAAAATAAATTATTTTACATTATCAATAGATATATGTTTTACTTCTTTACATTAAAAGGGAAATTCCTTCCATAAAATGTATTTTGAATACAAAATTAATAATTGATTCTGAAGACATTAAAAGAAGGTTTATTGATCCACTGGGATTCATAGTTAACACACTGCGTGAAATTTGGAGTAATATCTTAAAACAGGTGTAGTCCTTTTTTTTTTTAAATAATAAGTATATTTTTTATTATACTTACTTGTTTTTTCCTCTCCTTTATTTCAAAATACGTAACGGCAGCAAATCAGCGTGCATCTGTTTATTTATTTATCATTAAGTCAAGTGATACATATAGCCTCTTCACCTTTCAAGTAGTTGTTTATAAAGAGTTTTAATGTAGTGTAGTGAATTGTATAAATATATTTTGTGTTATGTATACTTAAATTTATTTAATAATTTTGGCATAATGCATTGTGAATGTTTATTATTTTTCACACATAATAGTTGGCATATAATATTGTTGTGGCCTTGTTAGGGCCAGAAATAAAGATACAAGAGCGGAATTGAGTTAAACAAATACATTAACAGAACCAGTAATACAAACATATACGAGAGTGTTACAGCAACAATGTTCGGCCCGACTGTCAGAGCTGACTGCGGGAAATTTCCCTCTCCAAAAGGCAGTACCTGTTCCTGATTATAGCTAAGAGAGTCCATGCGTGCGTGGGTAAATTACCATAACAAATATGTAAGTGTTTGTTTATATACGTGGATTGATATAAGAATGTGTATCGAAAACAAATAATGAATTTACTATTAAAAATGCCGTCAAACAGAAAAAACCCTTGTCTAATTTTGATGAAATTTGGCACTGCACTCGGCAGGGATTCAAGAGATAATATGCCACTAAATTTGTTAGGGTATTATGTATAGTTTAAGGTGTATCTTGGGAACACACATACATACATATATGATTAGAGTTTTAGTATTTATAGATTGAACGCTTACCATCAGATCTACAATTAGGTGTGATCGAGCTGCAATCTAATATCAAACTTAAAGACAAATACAAAGAAATGTTTACTGATATATACAAATGCCTCCAAGATAAAGGATATTCTGTTTTAACATATTTTTTCGACAATAGCACAACACATTTAAGCGATAAATTTTGTAATGGTGAACCATTCTAAATCGGCTTATCAGTCGGTTTTAGCTGATCGACATTTATAGTCAATTTCATAAGAAGTACAAATTTCAATCTATAGTTTGACTGAGTTTTATCTCTGACATGGACCAATTAGATCTGGTGTATTTTCTGGAAATATAAATTAGCCGCATTTTTTACTGGGCACGATCTAGTATCAGGCCACAATAGCAATAGTCTAGTCAAAGTCCATAGTATCAACGGTTTGATACCATTCTACAGATTTAACGGCCCAGTACAAAGAGATATAGTAATAATCTAGTGCCAGACTACAGAGACAATAGCATACTCAGGGCCGTCGCTTAAAACCCGCGGACTCAACAACTAAGGGGAACAGATTGGAGGCTTTAGACAATGCTTTGTGACCCTTGCTAACTTATCTTTTTTTCTACCTAAATTTACATACGCTACGAATTAAACTAAGCACAACTGACTATTAAAGGATGATTTTTTTTTCAGATTTTGATGTCATTCTGTTTAGTTTTCGTCGAAGTCCGTGAATTTTTTTTTCTTCTGCTATATATCTATATACTTATAATGAAAAAAAACACGATATAAAATTCACTATTCTTTTATAATGCTGAATGTGTTAAATTATTCGACTTTTTAACGGGAAAAATCTCAAATTGATATTAAAAATTGCTGCAAAACATTGTAGATTCATTTAAGATAGAATTATGTTATCATGACATATTTCTAATTTGTGTTGAGATACATTGTATTTATTTTCAATTTGTCTATATAAATTGCATATGATCAATTATTGTATATGTTGAAACTTGACTAATGCCTGGAATAATAATGCAAACACAAAATGTAGTTAGAATAAAATGTATTGAAACAAGAAAGAGTACACAATATTTACATATAGTCTTTTGTATATTCCTGGGAAGACCGTTCCTGGAGAATGTGTTGACTAAGTCGCAGTCGGGCAGAGCCTCTAGTTGGATCTCTTGATTTGCCTCCCTGTCTTCCGGTACCAACCATATTTATATCGTCGGTACTCCGCTATGCAAATTAGGTGGATCCTACCACAACACCCACCTCCCAAGCCTTGGAATCCCTTTTGGATTTCAAACTGGCTTCCTATATGGGATGGTGATTATGGTTATTTCTTTGTAGCTCCCATTTGCATACTTCATATGTATATGTCAATCTACTTACTTTTAATATCTTTTCCGTTTTGGATTCACGTCCAATGGGTCCGTGAACTTTCGTTTCCTACCGGATCTTCTCGGTTCAGGAGCACTCTGCGGAGGTTCTACTTGAAAAATATCATACATTACATCAATGGGATCTTCCTCCTCATCCGGTATACTCTCTTCATGCTCTAGAACGTAACATATTTTGAGTTGGTTCTGGTGCCTTTTATGAGTATTCTTCGGCCCTTTAATTATGTAAATCAGGTCACCGATTCTCTTGTCCACTATGCCTCGCTCCCAGAACTCAATGTTGTTTCTATAGCACTTGAAAAAGACCTTCTCTCCGGCGGTGTATCTTTTTCTAGCTGTATACATAGTATTCTTTACTCTATTTTTTCCTGGCAAAAGCTTGTCAAACACTGACTTAATTTTCCTAGCGAACATTAATTCATCTGGTGCCATGTTTGATTGTGTTCTCTGGTTTGGCGTGATTCTGTATACTTGTAGGAATTGCTGAAGCGCCTTTTCCGTTGGAACTCCTGAGGCTTTCTTCAGAGCGCGCTTTAACGTATCGACACATCTTTCTGCGAGTCCATTGGATCTCGGATGATACGGCGGCGTCGTTATGTGGTTAATCTGATATAACTCACAAAATTCCTTAAATTCTTCAGAAGTGAATTGTGTACCATTGTCACTCACAATACATTCTGGCACACCGAACCGTGCAAATAGTTCATGCAAAAAAGTTGTGGTATTGGACGTAGGCTTTTTGCAGCGTAGTACTTCCGGCCATTTTGTAAAACTATCTACCACTATTAAGTAGTAATAATCTTCTACTGGACCAGCGAAATCAATGTGTAATCTTGTCCACGGATGATCCGTCTTGGGCCATGGTTTGTGTACTATAGGTGGTGCCTTAGCTGCTAACGCACACCCTTTACATCGATGAACCATGTTTTCGATATCCACATCCATTCCTTTCCAATATACAAAGCTTCGCATTAAGCTTTTTGTTCTATTAATCCCCGGGTGACCCATATTAAAGTCCCGTAGGATTCTTTTCTGCAACTTTTTTGGTACTACTACTCTCTCACCATATAATAAAATTCCGTCACAAATTGAATAAATCTCCTGCACTTTTTGGTCATTTGCTACCATTTTGCTTTTTATTTCTAAAATGAAATCATCGCTTTCAGCTTCTTTTTTGATCTCCTTTGATATAACCGGTAGCTCTCTTACAATGTTGTTTACCATGCTTTTCACCTCATAATCTGCTCTGATAATTGCAATAATTGATTCTTCGAATCTTTCTTCTTGACTCGGTACGAGTCTTGATAAAGTATCCGCATGACTTATATTTTTGGATGATAGGTGCTTTATGTGAAAATCATAATTGAGAAGAATGGTTCCCCATCTTAACAGTCGATTTGCCGTGTAAACGGGTAACCCTTTCTTTGAACCAAAAATAGTGATCAGAGGTTTATGATCCGTTTCTAACATAAAATGTCTGCCGTAGATGTATCTATGAAATGTTGTTATGGCAAAAATGATACTCAGCGCTCTTTTTCTATCTGTGAATAACTTCGCTCTCCTGGGAGTAATGCTCGCGAAGCACGTGCAATTGGTTTTCTAGAACCATCTGGTATTATGTGTTGAATACACGCTCCTACCCCATATGAACTAGCGTCACTTGCCACTACAATATCAAGTTTAGGATTGTAATGGGTTAAAAAGAGGTCGGACGTAAGCATTTTCTTTATTTCATCAAAGGCTTTCTGACATTCTACTGTCCATTCCCATGCCTTGTCTTTTTTCAGTAGTTCATTCAACGGAGCTCTTAGATTGTACATTCCTTTAATGAACGCTTGATAATAGTTTGCGAGCCCCAGAAAACTCTGTAGTGTCGCCACGTTAGTGGGCGTCGGCATGTCTCTAATTGCAATGGACCTTTCCGGATCTGGAAATCTGCCATCTTTGTTGATTATATGACCTAAATACTTAATTTCCTCCAAACCAAATTCGCACTTTGATTCTTTGACTTTAAATCCAAAGTCCTGAATCTTTTTAAATACTTGATTGAGGTGCTCACCATGTTCGTCGACGTTTGCACTCCTTACTATGATGTCATCTAAGTAGGCACACGCAAAGTCTAAATCATTCAACATGACGTCCATGGCTTGTTGAAAAATGGCTGGTGCCACTTTAATACCAAAAGGAAGCCTGTTGTACTTGAATAAACCTCTATGCGTGTTTATCCCTAGTAACTTCGAACATTTCTCTTCGACGGGAATTTGGAGATAGGCATCTGATAAGTCGATTTTTGAAAATATCACTCCGCCATTTAGCATGTTAAAAATCTCCTCCGGACTCGGTAACGGGTAATGGTAGTCCTTAATTACCGAGTTCAACCCTGTCGAAAAATCAACGCAGACTCTGATTTGGTTTGATTTCTTTTTTATGCACACAATCGGCGCAGCCCATGAATTAGATTCTACTTTTGAAATAATTCCCATTTTTTCCAACCTATCAAGTTCTTCGTTAACTTTCTCTACACTTGCGAAAGGCACGTTACGTTTCTTTTTAAAAATAGGCATCGTATTTTCCTTTAATTCAAATTTAGCTTCAAACTTGTTACATCTTCCAAGACCAGGTGTAAAGGTTTCTGGAAACTTTTTCTTTAATTCATCTTTAATGTCCTGTATTGTTTGCGTATTACTTTCTACTTTTCTACAGAATGAGTTTAACGGTTTATCCCACAATTCGAATGTTTCAATAAAATCTGTGCCCAACAAGTTTTCTCCATTTTTCAGAATGAAAACTTTTATTTTTTTAACGATCCCGTTCAATTTCATGGGAAGTACAACCTCGCCTTCGAAGTTAATTTCCTTTCCAGTTACCGTTCGAGCGAGTTTCGTTGACTTCATTATTGTAGGTCTTTTTAAAATTTTCCATGTTTTATCGTTCATTATTGTTAAATCTGACCCCGAATCGAGTTGAAATTTGATATTCTTTTTGAATATTTCAGTCGTCACATATTGCCTCAAATCTCTATCTGACTTGATATTCGAATTTGTTTGTCTAATTCGGCTATTGAATTTTTTCGTTTTACAACACGATCCTTTGTGACCATTCTTTTGGCACACGAAACATTTCTTATTTCTATATGGGCAATTTACCTCCCAGTGTCTTTCGTTACAACGTCTGCAATTATATGGTGGGACCTTTTTTCCATCCTCGTTCTTTTTATTTTCTTGTCTATTATTAAAATACGCCGAATTTTTTCTCCACTTTTTTTCTGATGGGTAATTTGACTGTTTTTTTTTATTTTATTAATATAAGCAATACCAGCTTCTTCGAGTTTTTGCGACTCTTTCTTTAAACTTACGGCCCGTTGACACTCCTCTGCTAACTTTTGCAGGGTAAGGTTTTGTTCAGATTCGAGTTTAGACAAAACTCTACGTCTTATTTCGGCACTCTTACTGGATACCAGTCCTTGAGCAAAAATTAAACACTTGAATTCTTCAACCGTAATCTCTGCCAATCTGAAATTGTCACAATGTCTATTCACTATAGATGCATATGTTAAGTAATCCTGATCGTCGGATTTAGAGACATTCATGCATAACCATCGCGTATGCCAAAGCGACATATTTGCTCCAAACAGCTCTTTTAGCAATTTCACTGTTTCCGAGAATTCCAATTCAGTTGTTTTTCTCGGTAGAATAAAATCTACAAATTTGCTATGTTCTGCTGTACCTAGCTTTCTTAGTAATAGACTGACCTTTCTTGAATTCGACCAATTTTCACAGTGTGTAGAAAATATCTTCATATCGTTTAAAGTACGCTTCAAACGTTTTTTCTTCGTCTGGCACATAGTTGAAAGTTTCCAGCGAATTAAATATGGTGTTATTAGAATATGAAGAATTTCCCTCATTTGCCTGATAGTTTTTTAATTTCTCCAGTGTTAACTTTTGAATTTCTAAAAGTCTTTCATCTTGCTTTTCTTGATATTTTTTGCAGCGCTATCTGTTGTTCTTGCTGTCTTTCATCTTGCTTATCTTGATATTTTTGCTGTCTTTCATCTTGCTTTTCTTGATATGTTTGCAGCGCTATCTGTTGTTCCCTTATTAATAAGGCAAACTGTTCATGCTGACGTTGTTGACTCAACTGCTGGGATTTGAATAATTCAGATATGACTTTGGATAATTCATCCATCTTTAGCTGATAGTGTTCATGCAACAAAGAATATACTCTTAATTTGTGTATCCACGGATATCATATAAGCTGACCAAAAAAAAATCGAAACAACGTACGACTTTTTAATTTTATGCCTTGTTTTTACATTCCCGCCCGTGATAATCAACTTTGGTGTTTTTTTTTTGTTTTTTTTTGTTTTGTTTTGTTTTGTTTTTTTTGTGAACAGAGACCGTCGGACTTTTTTTTTCGTTTTCGACTTCTGTTCGCGTATTTTAATGACAACTTCTGATTTTATTATCAGAGGTACTTTGTCACTATATTGTTGAACAAACAAAAAAATAATTTTTTAAAGTTCGTTACCTTTCAAAAGTCGACACGGTGTATTTGTGCTCCTTTTACTTCCATGCATGTTTTTGTAGTCGGCCAGTTTTTTTTTCTCTTTTTAACGGGTGCCTCGTTGTAGATAATTTTTTCAATTTAAAATTACCGTTATTTGTTTACGACACCTTTCAAATTTTTCTGAGTGAACGTTCCTTTATGCTTAGTCGTCCTTTAACGAGTTCTACATATCCAGACGTTCAGAATCCTTTGTCGTTACGTTAAAGTTGGACTTTGAATTAATAATTTTTTTTCAGCCTGGGTTCTTCAATGACTTATCCCAATTGTTGAAAACTCAATTATTAATTCTTTTTTTTTTCCGTATGGTTCTTACTACTTCGTCGCCATTGTTGAAACTTGACTAATGCCTGGAATAATAATGCAAACACAAAATGTAGTTAGAATAAAATGTATTGAAACAAGAAAGTGTACACAATATTTGCATATAGTCTTTTGTATATTCCTGGGAAGACCGTTCCTGGAGAATGTGTTGACTAAGTCGCAGTCGGGCAGATTCTCTAGTTGGATCTCTTGATTTGCCTCCCTGTCTTCCGGTACCAACCATATTTATATCGTCGGTACTCTGCTATGCAAATTAGGTGAATCCTACCACAACAGTATATAATTAAATTACAATAACATTTGTATTTTATATGAATACTAACTTATGAAATTTGAGATGTATTAGAGTGTTAGGACCCCTGTCATAGATTAGCGGGGGTGTGGTGCACGGGACCCTTGCACCGGCTTTGGGTCTACTAAAAGGCTAAAAGACTTAACGGTGTAGTACAGGGTCAAAATACCAATAGTACCTTCCCAAAGTAGCACAAAGCCATAATCTTAAAAGTCTAAATCGTGGTCACGGTAGTGCTTATCTAGAACAATACCAGTTTTAACAGTCTAATACCAAGTCACGCTTAAGGGTCTAGTATAGTTTTACTAGCCATTAAGTTGGTTGATTGTTTTTATTTAGCGGCATATCAACACCTCTATGGGTTATTTAATACCAAAATCTAAATATTTTTAAACGTAATTTTTGAGTGGGAGGGATAATAATAGTTTTAGTGATAAAGACTTGTATCACTAAGTACGACTTGTATTAACTCATAGCTGGAGGGAGAAGAGATGGATTCATTCCTTTACCAGAAGTGGTGTGTTTTGGGCAAGAGAGCCTGATGGAGCCCAACCATCTCCAGGCTGGTTTGAGTTCAGAGTTTTCCTTCTCCTAGACCGGTTGCAAACCAAGGCTATAGAACCCAGTCTGGGGATAAAAGAGATGAATTCATACGTCTCCCAGGGATACGTAAGTGAATATAACGAACCCAATGGGAACTGGAACTCGGCTCTCTGATTCCTCAATCTATTATCCATTATCTATTACACAACCCGCACATCCTGGTATACCCAAGTGGTCACCCATCAAGGTACTGACCAGGATCGACGTTGCTTAACTTTGGAGATCGTACGGGAACCAGTGTTTCAACGTGATGCAGCCGTAAGACTTAGTAGTTATTAATTCACGATAAGGTACTCTTTGACTACTTAGACAATCGCACTCGTGTGAGTCATCCGGCAAAGATCGAACTCTCTACTGTAATAATGGTCTTTAAAAAACGTTCTGTTCTATGAAAATTTTATGAGGCCAATACGAAATTGTTTAACGGTAAACAAATAAAAACGACAGAATGGTTTCAAATAGTGAATAAGTAAAAAAGAAATTATTGGAAAAATACTACTCTCTGTCTCTTTCACTACCTGAAACAAAGACATTTTAAACCAATGACGGGACTTTTTCTTAATAAGCCTTGTTTCTGAGCCTGATTATGGCGACGCTGTGTCTGGTTCAAGCTAATAAAAAAAAAGAACGTTCATGAAAAAAGAAAGAAAAAAAGCCTTGAGAAGAGTGCTCCTCCTCTGGATTACTTTTAATCAAGCAGAGGAAAGAAATTTGAAACCTGATAATTTTGAAAGATGTTTTTTGAGCTTAACAGCCCAAATATAAAGGAAGAATCCATCTGGTTTAATTACTATTCATTCACGACAGGAATCTGAGTGGATAGTCAGGACAGATGGTACCAGAAGATCAACTAACATTTAAACAATGGGGAGAAGAGGACGCTGGGGTTCGAGATATAACGTGGCCAACCATATATATAAAGTAATGAAAAGTTTGGTAATCCGTATGAATAATCTCAAGGAGGATGTAATCCAGAGAGCTCAATATCAGATCAGAGCAATTATTAATTTAAATAGAAAACGATCAACCTTAAAGATCCATTGGTTATAATTTATTTTCCCAGGTGTATGATTTTTACCTGGTTCATAAGACCGCACTTCCAAGGCTGAAAATAATCTTTTAAATTTAAATATCGTTTTTACACACTTTTCAGGGTAGTTTTAAAATTCTACACAAATGTAGAAGAGCACGCACACACACACACACACACACACACACACACACATATATATATATATATATATATATATATATATATATATATATATATATATATACAGATAAACCTCTCATCAAAGGACTTCGGATGCAACGGACAAAATCAGCAAGCAAAATAAAAAATAAAATCTGCAGGAAAAAAAAACTTCAAAATCGTCAGTGATGTATTTCAAAACTTGCGAGCTTAAAAAATTAATCATATTAATTCTCAATGTGACCGCTTCGCGGCGATGGCGGGTCTTTCAATTACACAGTCGGGTGTACAGTATGTACGATACATTAGCGCGTGCGTGAGAAAGTAGCTGTGGGAAATCTATTATTTTTGTGATTTTGATTAATATATCTATATTATTAAGTATATATTTATTTATGCCATATCTACATGTTTATAGTATTTACATTATGATCATAACTACTGGTAGTTAGTATAGTGGTATTATAACTCAAAAATAATCCCTTCCCATCTACGTACAATCGGCTTTAACGGACCACTGCTTCCCCCTATTAGTCCGTTGATGAGAGGTTTGTCTGTATATGTATATATATATATATATATTACTTCAAACGTTAATATAGCCCTTATTTGAAACAGACGTGCCATTTTTATTTATTAAGCAGTGTGTATTGTGTCTATGGGTCTGTACATTCAAATATATTATAACGTTTGAAGTAATAAAAATGTCGGATTAATAATCGTATAATAATTGTGCTTGTTTCTCCCCTCGTTTGTTCGTACATCCGTTACACCCTACTAATACCTCATAAATAATGGACTATTCCATTTTGATCGCGTGGAACGACAAGCCATATCAGAGACGCTACTTGGTTTCAGTGAAAAAATGAAAGAGAGAAAGTGTTTAATGTCTCCTCGTAATACCTCATAAATAATGGACTATTCCGTTTTGATCGCGTGAAAAGACAAGACTAAGAGACATATCAAACACGGTATTTGGTCAGAAAGTGAAAGAAAGAAGGAAATATAGAAGTGCTTAACGCCTGTTTCAGTGAAATGGAACCAGTTGTCAATTTCAACTTTTTTAAATTTGTACCCCCTTACCTCTTGATTGTTATTGAAATATTTTGTTAAAGTTGTTTAAGCTCAAATATTTAACGATGCGATAGGGGAATTTCTACAGATATTTTATTGCTGTAGAAGTCGCCATGTGCTTATTCAATCTAACTGAAGAATTAAAAATAAGAAAACCGTGAAATTTTCACAACTTAAAACGAGTAAATTCATTAATTCTAGATATGTATGTGTGTGTGTGAGTGCGTGTGAGTTTGAGTGTGTCTGTGCATGTGTTATTATGTATGCGTGCGTGTGCTAGGGTGTATGTGTGTGTGTGTGTGTTTATGTCTTAAAGTTTATAATCATCGACTTTATACAGTTATCATTCCCTTTATAAAAGTTTATATCAAAAAAGTTATATTTAAATTGCAAATACAACCTGCCATTGAACTGTTATGAATTATTCAGACATTTTTTTTTTTTTTTTGCAGCTTTTATAGTCGCTTTACCAAATCAAATCTGAGTCGATACAAGGATCGGACCGGTTGGATTTCCACGAGACAAGTTTTGTAAACAACCTTGATGTTGATTCTTTTCTTATGACTCATAAATAATAAGTCTATTTGACATGTTCGCCGATGTTACTCTCACTTCATTTTTGTCTTCTGCACTCTCCTTTTCTTCATGTCTGTCTGTTTGTCGATTAGTCTTTTATCTCCACTGACGCGTTCAATTTTTCCCAGCTTACATCAGTCAATTATGCTTTCTTTCTTTGACTCCCTCTCTTCTATAATTATATCTCTTTATTACCCTCACCAACAGTACTCTCCTCACGCTCTCTCTCTCTCTCTCTTATTTAATCTTTCTCTCCATCTTGTTCTCCCTCTTACTCTCTATCCCCCTCTCTTATGTAAATCATCATCACCTTTCTTTTCTCAGACATTCTCTCTCATTACGTCTTTCTTTCCACCTTGTTTTCCCTCTTTCTCTCTATCCCCCTCTCTTATGTAAATCATTATCACCTTTCTTTTCTCATACACACTCTCTCCCTCATTATTATTACATCTTTATTTCCACCTTGTTCTCGCTCTTTCTCTCTATCCCTCTTTCTTACGTAAGTCATTATCGTCTTTCTTTTCTCAGACACACTCCCTCTCATTACATCTTTCTCTCCATCTCGCTTTCCCCCTTTCTCTCTATCTTCCTCTCTTATGTAAATCATTATCATCTTTCTTTTATCGGGCACACTCTCGCATTACATGTTGTTCTTATTCTCTCTTCTTTTCTCCATATCCCCTTCTCTCTCACAAAAAAAAAACTTTTTATTGTTGAAAAATTGTTGTGTTCTTTCTTTCCTTTTTTTCTGTCTTTCTTTCTTCCTCTGTCAATCTTTCCATTTTTATCATTACCATCGTCGAAACCGTCATCATTCATTATCTTTCTTTTCATACAACATTCTCTCCCTCTTTTCTCTCTCTTTTTCTCTCGCTCTTCCTCTCTCTCTCTCTTTCTCTCTCTCTCTTTCTCCTCTATCTTTTTTTCTCTCTCTCTTTCTCTTGTTCTTTTGTTTGCGTGATTCCCGTGTTGGATCTTTGCTCCTATAAGAATTCTTTTAAGTCGTGTTTATTAAAAGAAAAACGATTTTTCTAGTCTTTTCTTTATAAATCTATGGTAGCTGAAAAGAGTAAAAAATAGAGTATAGACCATTGGAGAGTCAGTTTTTAATGCATTTGATGATTTTTTTAGTCTCCCAATACCTATGAAAAAACTGACATTCTTTAAATTTGATCTCTTTTTATTTTTTCCGGTCGACTTTTTAGTTCTTTCCAGCTTTCATTATTTTTTAAAGTAAATATTCACTTCAGCGATCATTTTTTCGTCTCTCTTTCTTCTTCTTCTTCTAGTCCTCCTCCTCCTCCTCCTTTTTCTTCTTCCATTCCTCCTCCTTCTCTTTCTCCTTCTTCTTCTTCTTCTTTAATGCTTCTAATTCACGCCGTCTTGTTGAATAAGAAGACTGACAACAGAGGTCAACAATCACGTGATCAAAATATGGTGGATATTAATTATTGTTTAACAATAGTTGAAAAATATTTCTTTCTTAAATTATAAACTCGTATAGAAATATCACGATGATCCGTATACAAATATTTCGTGAGAAATTAGGTGTGTACAGGTAGCCATGCAGTTTATAATAAAAATAGGGGAAAACGGTCTTGCTGGAGAGTCGACAACAATATAGATGTAAACAGACTGAGATAGATAGATAGATAAATAGATAGATAGATAGAGAGAGAGAGAGAGAGAGAGAAAGAGAGAGAGAAAGAGAGAGAGAGAGGAACAGACGAGATTGAGATAGATAGAGAGAGAGAGAGAGGAACAGACGAGATTGAGATAGATAGAGAGAGAGAGAGAGGAACAGACGAGATTGAGATAGATAGAGAGAGAGAGGAACAGACGAGATTGAGATAGATAGAGAGAGAGAGGAACAGACGAGATTGAGATAGAGAGAGAGATAGAGAGAGAGAGAGAGAGAGAGAGGAACAGACGAGATTGAGATAGAGAGAGAGATAGAGAGAGAGAGGAACAGACGAGATTGAGATAGATAGAGAGAGGAACAGACGAGATTGAGATAGATAGAGAGAGAGAGAGAGAGGAACAGACGAGATTGAGATAGATAGAGAGAGGAACAGACGAGATTGAGATAGATAGAGAGAGAGAGAGAGGAACAGACGAGATTGAGATAGATAGATAGAGAGAGAGAGAGAGGAACAGACGAGATTGAGATAGAGAGAGAGAGAGAGAGGAACAGACGAGATTGAGATAGATAGATAGAGAGAGAGAGAGGAACAGACGAGATTGAGAGAGAGAGAGGAACAGACGAGATTGAGAGAGAGAGAGGAACAGACGAGATTGAGAGAGAGAGAGGAACAGACGAGATTGAGAGAGAGAGAGGAACAGACGAGATTGAGAGAGAGAGAGGAACAGACGAGATTGAGAGAGAGAGAGGAACAGACGAGATTGAGAGAGAGAGAGGAACAGACGAGATTGAGAGAGAGAGAGGAACAGACGAGATTGAGAGAGAGAGAGGAACAGACGAGATTGAGATAGATAGATATGAACAGACTGAGAGAAGTGGGTAGGGAAGGAGAGAAAAAACTTACATTCTAAATCGACATTCTTTCTAATCATGCATGAGTTATTTGAAAAGCTAACCAAATATTCAACATCAGTTGATTGGAAAAATAACAGCGGCTAATCGATACACAAGAAAATGATGCCGGACAGGCACTCCCAAAATGCTAAAAGTCATCTTTTCTATATTTCTTCCTAATTTAGAAATATTTGGTAGAAAATTGATCTTTTAGAAATGTCCGACTATACCCCAACCCTCAAAAACATTATTTTTCTTTCGCTTTCCTCTCTTTTAAATATTTTATGTGAACGTTTGTATATCTACCATTCGTCCGTGCATTGAATATTGCTGCATTGAATCTGGTCTGGTACTCTTGTTATGCATTTCTAGATCAGCGTTTCTCAACCGATGATCCCCGGAATCCTAAGGTTCCGCAAAAGGTCTCCAAGGGTTCCGCAAGATGAAGATTATAATCGAACAGTATGAATTTTATTTAGCATTACCGAAAAATTTGACAAAGAAATATTAATTTTTCCTTAAACCACTTATTAAAAAATATATACTATGATATTTACCATGTGAACTACGATGAAAATAAAATGAGAAAGATATGGTCTATAATTTTGTTTTTGCGTAGGGGTTCCTTGAGACATGTAATTCATTTTAAGGGTTACGCAAGGGTAAAAAGGTTGAGAAATGCTGCTCTAGATTCTTGACAAAATTCAAAGAAGAGTCTATAATGTAATCGATCCTGACCTGTCATCGTGACTTCAGTCACTTTCTCACCAATGTTACGTGGCTTTCCTGCGTTTTTTCTACAAATATCTCCATGATTAAAATAAAACATAGGATTTTTTTCGGAAATTTACCATATTTAGTACAGCGTATTAGTAAAATATTTGATCACATCCGTTATATTCTTTAAAATGATGAAAATATTTGAATTATTTTCTGATTCCATCGACTTTTTTTTAAATGAAGTTGGTTGGTTAAAAATATAAAAACATAATTTCTTGTTTACATTATTTACATAATTCCATTTATATAATTCCTTGTGTCTAAAGAAATTCTTTTACTGGAAGATGATGAATTTAAAAATCTATATACAGAGGCCAGCAAAAGTAGGTAAACAGTATTATAAACAGTATTGATATATTTGTAAAATCAATACGTTTTCTTTTTCATTACTGTAGTGTGTACCTACTTTTACATCTGCTCTCTCCCACCCTCTCTCTCTCTCCCCATATATATATATATATATATATATATATATATATATATATATATATATATATTAAAGTGAACATTAAAGTCACTACCCAGATGCGGCAGTCTGTTTCATGCTAAAAACGCAATCGTTTATATTTTAATCATATATATATATATATATATATATATATATTATATATATATATGAAGAAATGTAGTTTTAAGGTATTTTATATTTATCGGATGAAGTGCTCACTATCAGCGATAGAGCGTATGTAAATATAAAAGTGAATATTGAAGTCAACACTCAGAGGCGACAGACTGTTTCATGCTAGACGCAATCGTCAAGCTACAACGATCACGTCCAGCATGAAACAGTCTGTCGTCTCTGAGTGTTGAATTCAATATTCACTTATATATATATATATATATATATATATATATATATATATATATATATATATATATATATATATTAATCGCATAACAGAGTAATCCAAAATTACCTCATAACGCTAGCGTTAGTTAAAATAGTCTATACTCATGAGGTGAAATTTATTATTAAAAAAATCTCAATTTTTGTATGTAAATGCTAATCAGAAATTATTTGAACAGGTTACCCTGTATTGATTACCAAACATTATTCAGAAAATTGAATCTTTTCTTCGTCTAATTGAGGTTAAGAAAGAAAGAAAAGCTCTTCAAAAAGTGGTCATTAATATACTAACCAGACCAATCCATTTCCACAACTCCATATACACCGAGTACCCGGACGATTCCAAATTTTGCATATGGGTTAGAGTTCCCTAGCCTCAACTTAAACATTAAAAAAATGAAAATACTAATAATATTTCTAAAAATTAAAAAAAAAAAATTTCCGAAGGGACAAGGGACATAAAAGAAGAAGGACGTAAATAAAACTAAACAAAAATATGCCTACAAATGAAAAATAATATATATATATATATATATATATATATATATATATATATATATATAGTACAGGTAATAAATCTGTTGGTATATAATCCAAGTGGATCCTAATAATATAAAATATTAAAACTGATCCGAAAAAAGAGCTCAGTGTATTTATTATAACAGAGCATATAAATTACACAACAGAGAAATCCAAAATTACCTCATGAGTATAGACTATTTTAACTAACGTTAGCGTTATGAGGTAATTTTGGATTACTCTGTTATGCGAATAATATATATATATATATATATATATATATAAGTGAATATTGAATTCAACATTCAGAGACGACAGGCTGTTTCCTACTGGACCCAATCGTCAAGCGGCCTGACGATTGCGTCTAGCATGAAACAGTCTGTCTCCTCTGAGTGTTGACTTCAATATTCACTTTTATATTTACATACGCTCTATCGCTGATAGTTTTTGATAATGTCGAACTTGAAAAATCGGGACGTTCATACACTCACAAAAATTTCAAAATATTTTTATAAAATACTGGGATCAGTGAATTATAGTAAACTTTTCCATTACTGATTAGTGAATATAAATTTTACTTAATAATAGTACCACCTAACTGCTATAAATTAATACAAAATTTAAAAGATTTAAGACTTTATAAATTATTATATTTAAAATTTAAAAAAAAAGAAAGAAATTCATTCTTGCCAAAAATTAATGGAATAAACCTTTTTTCTTAAGACAATAGTATCCCTAATATATCTTATATATTCAATAGTGTCCATAATATATCTTTTTCATAAAAGCAAATTTTATTACCTTTTTTTATTTTACGATTCAGAGCAGATTTTTGATAACTGGAGGTCCTGTGTGACAAAATAAAATTGATGATTTAAATCCTTATAACTAATATCTTTCAAACGCCACAAAAATTAATTTCTCAAAATTTCATAAATTAAATAAGTTTTTCAAAAAGAAAACATTTCTAAAATAATTTCATTCATTTTTGAATAAGTCCTGAAAGTTTCATTAAAATCCGACTATTATTTGATTTTTGGAAGAATTTCCAAATCAAAGTGTTTTTCACTGTAAAAGACGCTCAAGTTCCCCACATTAATTTATGCCAACCTTTTGATGCAAGAAAAACAAATTTTTAACCAATATTTCTCGAAGGTTCTAATAAGCCATATCTTATTTATATTAAATAGCAGTTAAGCACACGTCTTTGTTTCTAGCAAAATGTTGCCGTTTCTTAATTCAATGTTTAGCTTTTGGAAGGCATCTATCGTTATTCGGATTTTGATGTCAGCTTTTGTCTAAAACATTTCCCATGTCTTTTAATTTCTATATTTGCTTGATTTTGACATCTCCAATTCGTAAATCATATTTTGGACAATCCCTATTTCTAATAAGCTTGCATCTCGTCTTCTTACAACTGATGGTTAGTCTTTTCCGCGGAATTCCTGAAGCTTTCTTTAACAACATTACTCATTTTAAATGATAACGATAAGCGTAAATTGATTTAGGACAGTTTCAGTATGATGTTGGGAGTAATGATTAACGAGCTAGTCTAGCAAGCCATTATTGTTCTACTGTGAGTATAAGTCTTACTCGTTCATCTATATTTTATAGCTTTGCATCAAACTAAGTTAAGCTTAGTAAATAAAAAGAAAAATATACTGAAAAAAAGGTTTTGTAGACTCTAAGAGAAATCTTAGTTTTTTTTTTTTTAAATAATTTCTCTAACAGGAAGCCTGCTGCTACTTCGCGTGTCTATCGACATGGGAAAAAGGCATTCTTCCCAAAAAGAAAGCTGGCTTTGTCATCGCTCGAAATGTACAAACGCAAGACACTCTCTGGAACTTATTCAAAATGGCTGGCGAAAAATGAAAAATAATAGGTCGAAGAATTTGTTTACGTTATGCCTTTTTTTTTCCTCGATTTATTTCTTTATTTTATTTTGTCAGCATTCTTTTTAAAATGACAAATCTTTGTGTGAAACATGAAGGGTGCTGCTCATCGGGTTGTCGACTCGATGTTCTACTAACCTATATAAACCAGGAGGCATATACGCGCTTGCGGTCGCGCAGGAAATGACGACAAAGGGAAGAACAGTGGCAATAAGTCGAGATACATATCCATGTATAGTTTTCTCTATCTTTACGCACATTGAGAAATGAGTTTGTAATAAGTGAACACAGAGAAAAGTGTAAAATGACGTGCAGAGAAAATGAGTGGGTTGAGAAGACAAAAAATTAAAGCGACATAAATATATCTGCAGGGACGTATTTGTCACAAGTTGGGGTTTAATTTGGACCCCACACGTACACATGTGAATAAAGACAAAAACTGTCTTTTTTTTCTTTCTCGACTCTGCTTTTTAACACTTCACAAGCATCAGGAAATAGCATTGACCCATTCCTTCTTAGAACAATAGGGAAGTGCGACCTGATAGAACGGATACACTAGATGTACACATTCTACTTTTGGAGGTAATTTTTTAAATTTGTATTCGACTCCAGTCGTGATTATAGAATCTACAAACCCGAGCCGCAGTTAATCATGAACGCTACGCAGAGTTTGGGCAGAATGTGTGTGTAGTGCAACGGCTAGCAAGCTCGAAAAAGAAATCGTTGACCCGAGTTCGAATTTACGCTGCATTCGTTACGTTCGCTTTTTACACCAATGCTTTTAGGAAATCTATGAATTCCTAACTTCCATCCCAAACAAAGGGTTGTATTGCAGGACGTTTTACTTTCCATCAGCATGGCTGATGCTAACCCCGAGGAGAGTGGCTCATTGCGCCTTCTCTGACTACCGTTTTCAGCTGACATTAAGTGGAAATATTGAATCAATTGCTAAACCTGCAGCTAAGAAAGTTGGGCCATTATGTCGTGCTAGACAGTTTTTCTCGTCAGAATCTACCTTACATATTTATAAGTCTACCATTCATTCATGCATTGAATATTACTGCCATATCTGATCTGGTGCTTCTGCTATGTATTTGGCGATTCTTAATAAAATCCAAAGAAGAATCTGTAATGTTATTTGTCTTCACCTAGCATCTCGGCTCCAGTCACATTCTCACCGAGGTAACATAGCTTCCCCATGCACTTTCTATAAATATTTTTATGGTAATTGTTCAGATAAATTTTCCTCTGTGCTACCTAGACTTTATGGATTTAAGCGCAGTACTAGATTGGCGGCAAGGTCTCATCATTTTAGAGTTGAAATGGCTAGATGTAACTGTAAGTTCTATGTTAACAGTTCCTTCTATCGCACCACACGCTTGTGGGATTCTTTTCCGGCTTCTTTCTTCCCAGTCAAATTTGATCTTCAAAAATGTAAATACAAAGTCAATCCTTACCTTTTATCTTCTTAATTACTGTTCTTTTATTGTCCTAATAGTCATTTTTTTCTCATATTCTCTAACACTCAGTAACCTCTTGCGTCTTAACTGCTTTATTGCTTTGCTTGGGGTGAAATGATTAAAAAAGTACTGGTTGACTGGGCTCTCCTGCCTAGATATGGCAACCAGTCAAGGAGAAGGAAAATTCTGAATCCAAAACCAATTGAAGAGGGATGGGATTCGTCAGGCTATCTTGCCGTCGACGTCGCTCTAGTACATATGAGGCACCTACGACCCTAACAGGTTACGGGTCTCGTGATGTGACGTGATAGCATGCACCGTGTGAGTGTCCAGAGGTGTGGCAATCCCTAGCTAACTTGAGAACTGATCCGCCAACGTGATCTCCGTGGCCGAGAGGACCAAAGCTCACATGACGAGACGGTGGTTTCTGTAACAAGAGGACGCGGGTTCGAACCCTGCAGGAGAGCTCATTTTTTATTAAGTCTCTTGAATGTGCAGACCAGTAGACGTAATTCACGTTGTTAAAAAAAAAAAAACAGGACGTCAACTCAAACATGGGTATCTACAAAATAATATATATATATATAGCTCCCGAAAATAAATTAATTCGGTCGAGCACTGTGGGGGGGAAAGCGTGTATTTATAAACAGTGACTATTACGGCTGATAATGCAAGACTCTCCGAACGGATTGAGTCCTCTAGGTCACTGGCGTATTTATGAGAAAAAAATACGCAAAAGTTCGCCTTTCTCTCTGCCGGTCGCCGATAGTATTTCAAGGTTAGAATCTTCAACATATACCAAATCGGTCGGGTTTCGGTCCCGGCTTGAAGCTATCGGATGTCTACCACACTGAAGAGCTGTGATACAGTGAAACAATCTGTCTGTGGATGACGATATATATATATATATATATATATATATATATATATATATATATATATATATGTGTGTGTGTGTGTGTGTGTGTGTGTGTGTGTGCACTCTTCCTCTATGGCTCTATAGATGAGTCCGCACCCAGGATTTTGAATATTGATTTTTCATGACATAAACAGCTTTGCTTTATAGTCAAAATGTAGGACATTCTCCTAGTCGGCCATTAATATGCCAGACCAGTATTTCTGCATAACAAATGAAAAATCTACCACTTATCATTAATTGATAAAATGGGCAATAAGCTCAATGCTCCCATCTCTTCCATCGATTAATAATTAACGCCTCGGCTCTACTTAAATTGATGTTGTTACCATTAGAAGGATGGTGAGAGTTGCATTAATTCATACATTATTATGGCCGCTTAAGGGTGCTAAGGATATCATGGACCGAGCATGTGGGCAATAATGAGGTCTTAGATAGGTTACAAAAAAGAAGAAGGCTTATACTTAACATCAGAAAGAGGCAGCTGAAGTTTCTGGGACACATAATGAGGAAGGAGGGCATGGAGAATCTGATACTCACGTGTCGAATAGAGGTGAAGAGAGACAAGGGAAAACAGCGCGTGACATATCTGACGAGCTTGAGTAGGTGGATGACAGAACGTGGTCTGGTGGAGGAAGCATGGGGGAAGGAGCATGCTGAGATCTGCAAGGGATAGTGGGAGGTGGAGAGCCATGATCGCCTACGTCCTGAAAGGACATGGCACATAAAAAGAACAGAATGACAGAATTAGCAAAACTACAGCCAAGAATCCAAGCATTAGAAATGAGATGCTACAGAACCATCCTCAGCATTTTCTACATAGACTGCATCGGAAATCCCGCAATGAAAGACACCATCAAAGAAGAAAGAGCCAAGAACAGAAAGTTGAAATGGTATGGACACGTCATAAAAGCCAACAATCTTTCCACTGCCATCCTACAAGTTTCCACCTTAGGCAAAAGAAGAAGGGGTAGGCAAAGAATAAAAAATGAGCTGACAATATCACCGTGGAAGATCACGGACATTGGCACGCAAACGAGACATTTGAAGGGGGATGGTCAGGTGTTCAGGAGCGCGGCGATAATGCCACCCGCCCGGTCATAGATACGATTTCTATAATTTCAGTCATTTACTTGAGCTCAAAATACTCGATGCAATAGCTGAAAAATCCAAGCCTTAGCAAATCAGACTCTAAAGAAACATCCTAGACATGTCCGATATAGACCACATCACAAATGCCGCAATGCAAGATACTATCATTCAAGAAACGGTTCCATTGGAAGACCTTGTAACCAACATCAAGAAGAGAAAGTTGAAATGGTATGGACACGTCATAAAAGTCAACAATCTTTCCACTGTCATCCTACAAGGTACCGACTTAGGAAAAGTGACAGTTTTCAATTTTGCGTCTGACTCATGACTATTTCTGCCTATTTTAAAATTGATGTTATTAACAATTAAACATTCAGAAATCTTCAGGTTGTTGTTTGATTGTTTAGAAAGTAAACATCAAAACTCTAACAAGAAGATTTTTTTAAAAAAGAAGCACCATAACATTATGAGATCCAGGAAATCTTTACGTTGTAAGAGTACTGCATGTATTGCAACCATAACAGAAATGGTGTGTCCGGAGCAGAATAGAGAAAGTTGAAATGGTATGGACACGTCATAAGATTCAACAATCTTTCCCATATCATCCTACAAGGTTTCACCATAGGCAAAAGAAGAAGAGAGCCCCAGAACATGAATAATTTCAAGAGCAACACAAACATTTGGTAGCTTTTATAAAACCAAGAACCAACTGGAAAGACAAGAACATCTGCCTGAAATCAAAGATTTGCCTGCATTGGCCTTATCTGTCTTTCTGTACGTCTGTGAATCTTGGAAATTAGCAACAGAATTACAGTGAAGAATCTAAGAATTAGACTTAAGATACTACACAACAATCCTAGGAATATCCTACATAGGCAGCATTATAAATGGCGTAGTGTGAGACACCATCCAACAAGGAACAATCCCGTTAGAAGACCTCGTAACCAACATCCAGAAGAGAAAGTTGAAATGGTATGGACACGTCATAAAAGCCAACAATCTTTCCACTACCATCCTACAAGGTTCCACCTTAGGCAAAAGAAGAATGGGTAAGCAAAGGATGTTTTGATAGAGTAGTAGTAGTAGTAGTAGTAGTAGTAGTAGTAGTAGTAGTAGTAGTAGCAGCAGAGGAACTCATCAGTTTGGTGAAAAACTTGGATGAATCCTCTAGATAAAAACATGGAGATTAAATGCCAAAACAACAAACTCATAAGGTTCTACCTTAGGCAAAAAAGGAGAGGTAGGCAAAGGATAAAAAAATGAGCTGACAATATTACTGTGGAAGCTCACGGACATTGGCACGCAACCGAAGTATATGAAGGGGGCTGGTCAGGTATTCAGCAGCCCGGCGATCATAGCACCCACCCTATCATAGAACTAGGATATTCTTAATATGATACTCTAAATGTATTTCTACAATTTCAATCATTTACTCGAGCTCAAATATTTAACGATGCAATAGCAGAAGTCAGACTCTACAGAAACATCCTAGGCATGTCCTATATAGACCACATCACAAATGCCGAAATGCAAGATACCATCAGTCAAGAAACGGTTCCATTGGAAGACCTCGTAACCAACACCAAGAAAAGAAATTTGAAATAGTATGGATATGTCATAAGCGCCAACAATCGTTCCACTGTCATCCTACAAGGTACCATCTTAGACAAAAGAAGGAGGGGTAAGCAAAGGATGTTTTATAGAGTAGTAGTAGTAGTAGTAGATGAACTAGTCAGTCTAGTGAAAAACTGGGACGAATCTTCCTCTAGATAAAAAGAAAAGATTAAATGCCAAAACCCACAAACTCATGACGAGCAATGAAAAAAAGGGCTTTCAAGCCAGAGGAAATCGGTGGTCAGGAACTTAGAGTATTGAGTCAATTCAAATATGTTGACCAAATCATCAGCGAAGAGGGCACCAGAACATAAATAATTTCAAGAGCAACACAAACAACTGGTAGCTTTTACAAACAAGGAACAATCCCATTAGAAGACCTCGTAACCACCATCAAGAAGAAAGTTGAAATGGTATAGACACGTCATAAGAGCCAACAATCTTCCCACCGCCATCCTACAATAATCTTCCTTAGAACTGACGATTCCTCGTGGTAAATGAATCTAGAAAAAAGGCAAAAATAAGATCGGCGGATATCGATGTATGGAAGCACAAAGGTGTAAACTATAATAACTGGAAAAATATATTTAATGACTGACATGGGAAAAATCAAACAATAGTAAGGATTTTAGAAATATGCCGCCACACAGCATGGGTCAACTTGTAATCGAATAGTATCCAATGAAAATGCAGAAACATTCACGTAGAAATAAAAAGTACGTCTGTCCCTACCGATCTAGAGTTTGTTTGGAATCAAGTGGCGTTGCATGGCAGTCGTGAACAACGACTCACAAGACAGTCACATACGACATTGTATGTTCGCGGGGTTTGCACAGATCTACTTGTCTTTACTCCATTTTATCCAACTACTTTCAAGAACTTGTTTCAAGAACTCGAAGTTGTTGGCGGATAGCATTTTATTTCCTATGCCAGACTAAAAGCTGCTATATTAATGCTCACTCCCTCTTTTCTCTCTCTCACACACACACCATATATATATATATATATATATATAATTGAATCAGAAGTAGTAAAGTCCAATACCTATCGATGTCTTGAGTGATAATTGAGAACATTACAAAACTCAGAGTCAATAAGTATTAAACTTTAATATTTCTGATACAGTAATTATTCTTCATTTTATTGGCAGAAAGTCTGTTCAACTTGATATATCTTAAACTTAACTTTTGAACTGTGCTTAGATCTTTGAACAGGCTGGAATTGAGGGACTCAAGAAGGACACACGGTGTATCAACTTGGGATCTATCAAGAAATCTCCGAGGCAAACTCCTCTCAATAAAGCAAATATATTAAAACGACAAAACTGTGTCAAGAAATACATGAAAATTGACTTTTCTGAAGTAATTCTCACAGTACGAATTAGTATAAAAACTCACCAAGATAGGCACACTGTAAAGGTTGATCACATTGGATCATGCTTAGATGTTGGCAACAGAAGTCAAATGAGTATTTTTACCGCTGTAGATATGGTTCTGGATGGCTATTTAGTACAAATATTCACTAAAATTTCTGTTTTGTAAGGGAAAGACAAAATAGCGTGTTCTTGCACTCAGTGGATTGGTTTGGTTTGTTTTATTTTACGGCATATCAACCTCAATGGGTATTTAATGCCGACAAAATTTTTATTGCTGGTAATATTTTTCTTTTAAAAATGTATTTCTGGCAATAATTTTTTCTTCAAAATATCTATTTCTGGTAATATTTTTTATCCTTCAAAAAAGTATAGCTGGTAATATCTTTTTAATCCAAAAATGTATTGCTGGTAATATCTTTTTCTATCTAAAAAAATATTGCTGGTAATATCTTTTTTTCCAAAAATGTATTGCTGGTAATATCTTTTTTTCCATAAAAGTATTGCTGGTAATATCTTTTTTATCCAAATATATATTGCTGGTAATATTTGTTCTTTTTTTCTTTTTTTTACAAAGCATTTCTGGCATGGAAACCTATTTTTACACTTTCATAGTGTTTTGACCCCCAGTATTTGCCCAAGGCTGGAGCCCTAACAGGTACTACCACCCCGGGTCAGCAATTAAAAAACCAGCAATTAAAAGGTGGTTCCACACTCCTCAAAACCTCCTGATCAGAGGCCTTGCTGTTTATCGTCTTAGCCAGGACGCGCACTCAGTGGTAACAAGCGAACAATAAGTGAACAGTACTAAATGAAAATAAGAACGAGACGAAACATCCCAGGACATGAGCAGTGGGACGAAAACTAGCTACCCACGTAGATTAAATAAAGGGTTCAGTTCAGAATTTCCTAAAGGTTACCCAGTTCTATATACATCTGAGGAAGATGGGAGAGCAAAACGGTCGAAAAAACAAAGGTGAGGACAATAGGCCGAATATAAATAGTATATATATATATCAAGTATGTGGTGCAGTTCAATTTATATTACAATGAATCATTCATACAAAAAGTAAATTAAAAGTAAATTGTCCTGTTTTTTTTTTAAATTTAACTGTTAAACTAGAATCATAACATTCATCGAGTGTAACCCGGATATAAGAGAGTTGTCAGGACCGGAGAATAAGTCTCTTATATCCAGGCTTCTCATATATCCTGGTTTCTCTTATATCCAGGTTTCTCTTATATCCGGGTTTGGTCTATTTTGTTTAGGTAAGTATGGCTCTAATTTGGGACCAGAGAAAATCTCTCTTATATCCGAGTTTCTCTTATATCAGGGTCTCTTATATCCGGGTTACACTGTATAAAATTTTGTTAGTGAAGGGATTTCGCCATTTTATATCATTAACTTTACTAATTTACTTTTCGTATGAATGATTCATATTAAAATATTAAAAACGACAGATATTTTGTGTCGATTAATTTTAATGATCGACTTTTCCAAATTACGAATAATTCTTCTCAAACAAGGAGGAAAATCTGTCAGAAATTATCCGATACTGATGAAATTTCTTCCTTGTCAAAAGTCATTGTGACTGGGTTTTTGAGTGTACTAGTCCTATTCAAAAAATGTTGATCACTCCAGATTACGTGATCATCTCCAGAAATTGTACCTCAACATAGTTGCAGTATAAACCACAGGTGAACTCTGTGGCTGTTAAACAAACACATATATGCCTGATCAGGCGTCAATAGCAGGAATTGGTTAGATGCCCTAGCAGATGGATGTGTTCGGAAAAGAGTAACCGGTCATTATGCATTGTATATTTGACGTCAATCTTTCTTTTATGCATGTTTCGTGTCACTTATCAGAACAAATTGCTAAAAAAACATCTATTTACCCACAATTTAAAAGAATCCTTTAAAAAACCTGGTTGAAAACATTAAAATTCTATATCACATTGCTAGAAACATCTCGCTAGAAACATCTCGCTGTAACAGATATCCTGTATATTAAAAATCTCTCTCCCTGCGAAGCTCACTTTATTTAACAATGGGAATGGTCTGTTGAATGTTGGGTTTTTTTAAAAAAATTTTTTAATGGAATGACGCTCACTTGAATTCCAACCGCGCTCAACATAAGAAAGTTCGGATTAAACGCTTCTACTAGTATTCGAAACAACACAAAAATACATTTTGAACTGTCAAAACATGAAGAGAAATTAACAACACCCAAAAACAAACCACTTGAAAATCGCTAAAGAAGTGGTCGAACCCGCTTGGGACATTGGACAATATGGACAATTCTTGCACTCCCTTATTTCCACGAAACAGAAAAATGTAACAACGCAGGAAAAACTAAATAAAATGTTAATTAAAATATCCTTGTCTGTTATTTAACGAAACATGTTTAAAAGATAGCTTGCTGCCCAAATATACATTAAAGCGATAACAAAGATATTTTTTATGTTTTTTTCTTTAGTTTATATGTTGCAATATAATAATATTTTTTGAATCCAAAAATATTTCGGTTTTTCTTGCTTCCTTCTCCACTGTTTAATATGGAATAGTGTTTTTTGAACTGGGCTAAATTTCAAATCCAGTGGACGTTATTTATATGACTCAGTCGAATTCATTAAATTCACTTACGTGCTTGGGAAAGGCATGAATCGATCTCTTCTCCTCCTAGCTGTGGCTAAATAGCAGGACAGACTGGGTCCTATAACCTTGGGTGGCGAACGGTCTAAGGGAAGGACAGCACTGAATTTAAAAGCTGCAGAGCTTGGAGACCTTGTGGCATACACCAGTTCTCTATATTCGGCTTTTTCAAAAAGTGTGGTTGGTTCTACACATGACTTCCCCACTATAACAAATGATATGTGCGGGTAGTCTGGCTGTTGGTTCTATGAACTGAGCTGCTTGACCCTCATACGTCGAAAACGTCAGGAGAGTTCAATATATATATATATATATATATATATATATATATATATATATATATATATATATATACGAAAGAAAAAAACAACTGTGTTGGTGTGAACAACAGACAACTTGTGACCTAACACCTTAGACAAGAAAAATCCTGTACAAGGAAATAAAAAAGAAAGAAAGACTAAAAGGCAAACACCTACCGACTCAATAGCATAAAGTACCCAACGCCCAGACAGAACAAAAATCGCTTCCCAACGTCAGCACTTAACAAAGGACAGCCAGAGTCGTTACTCGAGTTTCACACTCGCAATCTTCAGCCGACGAGAACGCAACTGAAAGAATTGTGGCTGGATCCAGCGTTACATACCTATGATATATATATATATATATATATATATATATATATATATATATATATATATCTGTATGTGTGTTACTTTAAATGTTATTATAGTAGACACTTCGCATTTGAAATAGACGCCCTATTTTATTTATCTATTTAATAAACAGTGTGTAATACGCCTATCGCACTGCGCTTTCGAGTAATTTAAGTAAAGAAGATATGCGTCTCGGCAGGGATCGAACATATCCCATTTTGTAGGGAAACTACCATTCCCGTTCAGCAACGTAGGATTTAATACATTTTATCCTGTTTAATGTTTCATTAAGATTATTTTTCGCAAGAGCCCTATCTGCTCAATTTCGTATTCGAAAGGTAAATAAAGCAATTCCGGAAGAATTAATGGATTTAAAAGCAATCCGCCATTCTTCTTTGTATCAAACGTTATTGTAGAGGACACTTCTTATTTAAGATAGACGCCTCACTGTTATCTATTTATTAAACAGTATGTAATACGTCTATCGTTCTGCGCTTTTTACACACAAATCACTTTTTCCTGACAACGCCAATGTCATAGTTCTTATTCCAACAGACGCTTCTTTGTATCAGCGTGTAATAACTGCCAATATGTCCTCAAAGAGGCTAAGTCGTTGTTTGCTGATAGAGTGAGTCACCGTATAGCCGCTAACAAGTTTAGTTTGTAGGTATCAGGAGCTTGGTTTTCTTCGTCGAGGTCGCCATGTGTACGAATTTCGGTCGTTCAGGAATTGTTATATTAAAATTTTGAACGTTAGAATTCCAAACACTAATAAAATAAAAAGAAAACATGGTCTCATGCCTGTTAAATAAATCATTTTTTACAAACATATGTACATGAATTCATTTATCAAAAAGTATGAAAAATAGTGTTTAGTTGAGTTAAAGTCTTTGAGTAGTTGGTTCCCAGAAAAATCTTTGGTTTAGAAAAGACTTTAAAAAAAAACATGGTTGAGAAAAGAATTTTATCGTTAGCGAAAATTCACTTACTTTCTTTGTTGTTGCTGTAGATTATTCGTTTGAAGTCGCCGACACAGGTTTCTTTCAGTACGCTTTGGAGGGAAGGAAAAAGCATGTCTTCTCTTGTGTTCGAAAGTAGGCTTAAGAAGTGTTTTTGTTTTCTCTGATTGGTCAAATACTCCACGTGGTGATGTTAATTACTGACCAATAGACACTTTGATTTAAACGTTGTGTCTTGTATTGTGGAATCTTTTTTGCATGTTTATAAATATTGTCTGTTTTGGGTAGAAAGTAAAATTTGCGCGTACTTTAATATGGTATGTATGTGGGTATCTAATTGTGTTGGTAATAGGTTTTATTTTATATAATTTCTGCTAGTGGCTCTGTAAGAGTGTGTTAAATAAGGGTAAGTTCTAAATTCCCCCTCTCTTCAATCAATTTGAATTGCTATCATTTTCTGATTATAAGGCAGAATGCTTATCTCGCAAATGCTCTTCTAATTCTACTCTCACCTCACCAGTACCACACAGAAGTGTCTCTACTCTGTGATATGCATATAAATACGTCCGTGCTCACCACAAAGCATGTTGTCCTTAAGAAATTCGCCCCCGAACTGGCTCTTGTTTTCGCCATGTTCTACAATAGATTTCGTGCTGCTTCTTGATTTCCAGCTTGTTGGAAATCCGCTTCCGTAATTCCTGTTTGTAAGAACTCTGTCGAACCGTTTGAAACTTCGAATTATCGATTTGTTAGTGTTCTACTTCTTTTTGGAAATATACTAGAAGTTCTAATCAACATCGAATTTGTTAAGCATCTAACGGCATAGGTCTTCTTTTAGGCAGATAATGTGGCTCACGCTTTCCTGGAACAACCGCCGATATATTGCCGGTTATTTTTGTCTATGTCTATGAAGTTTTAGATAAGAATGGTTCAGCTCGGGCTGTTGGTTTGGATATCTTGAAGGCGTTTCATAGGGTTTAGCATAATGGTCTTCTTTACAAGTTGAATGGTTATGGTGTTTCGGGCCATTTCTTTGATTTGACTCAATCTTTCTTGTCAAACCGCGTAATGAAAGTTGTCTTGAATGGCTGCTCCTCTAAATCATTTGTATTAATACTGGTGTGTCCCAGGGTTCTATTCTTAAACCTACTTTGTTCCTTATTTTCATCAACGACCTCCCTGATGTCATCAGTTCCCGACTAGGTATCCATGCAAATAACACAAACAAATACTCCTGTTATGATAGTAAGTCTGACAAATTCGATAAAATCAAATTGGCAGCTGATCTCGAAAATATCAAGAAACGGTTTATTTATTTTGACGTCGCCAAAACAAAACCGATGTCCTTACATCAGCATTACTAACCGCCAGGAGATCGACTCACTGCATCTTACTGGTCTTGCGTCTTCCATTGACATTGAGTGTATGTTAGCAATCCATCAAGGACACTTTAAATATATAATATTTACAAGTAATTGATCTCACATGTAACTCCAAAAGAAAACAATGACATAATCAAGATGCTGACATTCCAGACTGCTTCAAACAAAAGGTTAGGAAGGAAACCGCCATCAGTACTGGAAAGGGCGATAACAGTAACTGGACACGAGAAACCTATGTTCCTGAAAAATTGTTTTAAGAGCAATTTTTATAAATTTTAACCGAAGGTAGCAATGGTTGCTTCGCCAATGAATGTCGAGGGTTTTCTTATAAGGAAACGGCCAATATCAGCATTACTTAATATTAGCTTTAACATATTTTCTGCCATAAAGAAAATGCTTTGAATATTTAACTACAGAAGGACCACCCATCGTCGCGTTGGCAAGAAAAGTGACAGTGACACATCTTCAAGGAAGTACAATTGACATTTAGCTAATGTATCAGGACCACTATATCTCTCCCTCTCAGTTTCTCTTTCTCTCTCTCTCTCTCTCTCTCTCTCTCTCTCTCTCTCTATATATATATATATATATATATATATATATATATCATCTTGTACTTTTATAAAGAACGCACCAACCTATCTGTGATATTTTTCGTTTGATGTTTGTATGAAAATGTCAGTGTCTCTCAAGGGGTATACGTTTATTTACCCCCAAGTGTCTGCTTTTGAGGGACGTAGTTTCTTTGTTTTATATCAACTTCTGTTATGGTCTGCTTCTTAACAAGGGTTAGTAGTGTATAAGTGCTAGCAACCGGTGGTTGATCTCAGGGTTCGAAGGCTGGTTTTCAAGGTACACGTCCTCTCATACTAGGAAGATTGGCGCAAAACAACCTATTTTTCTTTATTCGGCCCTATTAATGGAAAAGGCATAACTCGTCAGAGATCAATCGTTACCAAGATTTGTTTTCCATTTTTTTTCCCTGGTTACTTTTAAATACTATATAATTTCACTTGGCAGAATGCCATATTAAATTTTATACAAATTGTTATATTCCGATCTTTGCAAACTATCACCAATTTTCGCACAATATTATATTCCAATTTATACAGAATATCATATTCGAAATTATACAGAATATCATAATCTAATTTTTACTGAATATCATATTACATTTTTAAACAGAATATCATATTCCAATTATTACAGAATAGCATAGACCATTTTTTTCCAGAATATCATATTCCTTTTTTTCCACATCATATTCTATTTTTACCAGAATATTAATATCCAGTTTTTACTGAATATTATATATTCCAATTTTTTACCGAATATCATTCTACTTTTGAAAGAATATCATATTCTAGTTTCTACAGAATATCAAAACTCTGTTTTTACTAAACACTATACCCCGAATTTTACAGAATAACTTATTGTATTGTTTACAGAGTACCATATTCCGACACAATATCCTATTCCGTTTCTTACAGAATATCATATTCCATAATATAGAGAATATCCTATTCCAATTTATACAGAATACAAATTATCCATTTTTTTCCGGTCTTTACAGTATACATATTACTTAATGTCTGGAAATAATTCTGAATAAAAGAGTTGAATGGTTGAATAAAATGGTTTAATGAAGTTGAATGAATTTATAATAATAATAAAAATAAAAATGATAATATTAATTAATTAATTAATTAATAATAATAAAATATTTGCAAACTGCTAACTTCCCGGCCCGGGGTAATGAACAGAATGACTGAAGAGTTCCATAAGATTTATATTAAGCTGATTGATTAATTATTCTTAGTAACTAATCAACTAACGGAAAATTCCAAAATGAACAAGATCACCATCATATTGTACACGTTTCATTTGTATGACTACGCTCTGGCGGCGTTTCATTCGCATTGATTATCAGTACATCCGTTTTTTCATTACAAGACAAGTACAAAGTCTTATAATTTTTTGCAGATTTGTATATTTTTATACTTGAAAATATTTTGAATTATAACTTGAAGAAGACAGACATACTGTTGTAATATAGTTTAACATTGTCAAACACTTTTTTATTTTATTTTTTTTCTTAAATCACGCTCTTTTTTAATTGTTGAAAAATATTGGAAGAGTTACATCAATCATTTTGTTTAATAATAATAATAATAATAATAATAATAATAATAATAATAATAATAACAATAACAAAAATTGAAAGTAAAAGAATAGTAGTAATGCTGCCTATTTGATATGCTAAAGGAAAGCTATAAAACTGCGTGTAATGACAAAAGTACGCAGGTGTAGGTTTTAAGAAAGCTTTATTCAACTGAAAATACTAGGTTCGCGTTTAGTGTCCTTTTACAGTCCCAGTAAACAGTAAAAGCTCTCTCAAAGAGGAGAGTAACGAAAGGAGGGGATACCACTCTTGATTATTCATAATACTGCCTTTATAGGAAAAGCGTAAGTTTTCGACTTAATACGGAAAAGAATGAACTGTCGATTTTGCTTAGATCTGAGATAAGCCCTCCAGAAAAGGGACTGTTTACTTTAATATAGGATTTTTTATTTGGTAAAGAAACATACGAAAAAAATAGTTTAAAAATGTATGAAGTAACACTATCGGCACACAACAAAGACAGACGACACGAGCTGAGTTTAAAAACAAACGATAAATTCATTAAGTGACAAAAAATGAATGAATTACACAAATTAAGTTCTTTGTGAGCCAAATGATGGCTAATAACATATATGTAAATTATCAATGAAAAAGAAATGTACCTTTTTAAAATTAAAATTATAATGCTGCATAAGAAGGTCCTCAGAAAAGAAAACTACATAAAGTGAAGAAAAAGAGAAAATAGTCCTCTGAATAGTTTTCAAAGAATTGCTACAATTTTTGAAGCAAATTTCGTGGTAACAGCGAAAAATAGAACACGCACACCAGCCAAAGACTTTTCCTTGATGTGGTAGCGACTTTGATGTTCCTTTCAATTCTCGTCTGGTGGTTGTCAAATTTCTTCTGCGTTTCCGGGGCGACTTGGGTTCCTGCAGCAGCTGTTCGTCGACACCGAAAATGAAATCCAAGGCCCTCCTCAAATAACCTGCAGTCAGGCTCCAAATCCCTTTCACGGAATTTGGAGGAAAACCCTTTTTATTTGCTTTGGATGAAAAACAAACGTAGCTGTTTCACCACAAATCAAAATGTACCAAAAACATTTTCGAAATTCAAAAATTAAGTAACAGCCCAACGCAGCGACTGCTTTCTCTCTGAAAGCCAGAGAATGCACTCTCAAACAGCTTAAATTTCTTATAGTAATTATGTTTAACTTGTTTATTCACATACAAACGAAACCTATGTTTACTTATCTATTGTTAACCAAAACGACAGAATTCAACATTAAATAACTTAGAAAAGACAGGTGTGCCGTAAACCAAACCATAACCTTTTATTACAGTTTATTATTATAATTATTTTATTATTATTGCTGTTCATCTCTTCTTGGGACTAATTTATAAATTAATATTTATCATAGCTATATTTATATGTATCGAAAAAAACATAGTATATATAGGTTGCGTTAGTATGTGTTGTCTGACGTTTCCAGTGCGAGTTTTTTGGGGGATTTTAATCGATTTACCCCAAACAAGGCAATAATGCCACTAAGACGCAATGCATTACTGGGAGTGAAAGAGAATGAGAAGACTTTAGAACGAACCGAAGACTCAATCCTAAACAAGGGATACACTTCATATTCTGTTCAAAAGACCGAGGAGGAGTGTGAACCGGGCGATAGGCAAACCTATCTACTTCTATTGAGGAAAAAATAAAATAGATAGGCGATAACATTTCAGAGTTTAGGCGGAGACATTGAAAGTATTGAGCTGAAGTAGACTTCATAAGGAACCGGAAACCTAGTCCTAAATAGGAAACAAGGGATAAACCTCTACGCCTGCTCAAAATACCGGGGAGGAGTGTGAACCGGACGATAGGCAAACTTGTCTACTTCTATTGAGGAAAAAAATCAAATAAACAAGAAATATCATTTCAGAGTTTACATTGAAAGTATTGAGTTGAAGTAGACTTTATAAGGAACCGGAAACCCAGTCCTAAATAGCAAACAAGGGATAAACTGATAACTCCTGTTCAAAATACCGGGGAGAAGTGCGAACCAGGCGATAGGCGAACATATCTACTCCTTTATTATACGAATGTCTGTTTTAGACCGGTAGTTCGTACGATTGTTTGCTAAATAATTAGCTACATGGAATATTAGCATAACATATAATGTCTGTCTTTTCCCTTAGGCTTTGCACCAAAATAAACTAAGCTTAGAAAATATCTCTAGAGGACGATAGAAAAATGGAGTTAGTTGGTAGGAATATATTGATCAGGATATTTATCAAGCTAAAATAAATGAAGTGATAAGTAAATCCTGCGATAGACAATTTTCTCGATTGATAGATCGGCACATAGAATAGAGGAAACGGAAGTGTTTATCGACCACTTCCGTTATATGGAGGATCGATTGTCCTACCTACAAGATCCAGAAGCGATTAATTTCAAATTCTTGACATCAAACGAACTATTGTCATTTCCTCGAAGCAGACGAGATCATAAATTTGTGGCAGTCATTAACAGTGTTCTCCAACTAACTTCTGATTATCGATTATTGGCATCACTGTTTGCAACGCGCCCTCTTCAGATTTTTCAAGGGTCTCACAAATTGCAGTCAAAAGGTTTTGACCATTTAATTGGATTCTTTATTATTTCTTTGAAGCAAGCGAAAGCGTATAAGTCATTGTAAATGATGGTGTCAAACCAGTTTAGATTTTACGTGTTTTATTTTCAATCAATGAAATGATGCTTTTTTTATATCCAATGAAATGATGCGTCTGTGTAATTGAGTAGTAAGATGAACGGTGCATGTCTGACTGAGTTCATTCTTTGCTGCATGTTCTACGAATGTGGCTCTTAAACAACATCTTTTCCAATCAATACGATTTGAAGTTGGTATGCTAATCTCTCAAGTTATTGGCGCGGAAAGTGGGATTGGGGGACAGAACTCAAATTCCAGCTTAATCAGTTGCGTTCACTTTAGCGCTAATGTTCTTGGGAAAAGTATGAAACCATCTTTTTATAAGTCAACTCATATTTACTCTCCCTTATAAGTCAACTCATCATTACTCTCCCTTATAAGTCAACACATCATTATTCTCCTTTATAGGTGAAATAAAAGTGAAGAATAAGCCCTCACATTTTGGGTAGTATCCAGAGAACGACCAATCTGAACCGTGGAGAATGCACTGGGAAACCACTCCGCTGCTTTTCCCAAGAAATCATAATAATTTACAAATAGCGAAGAAAATTAATCTGAGGAGAGTCACTACCGTTTTTGTTTTGAAGGAACAAGACATTGAAATTTTTTCGTTAGTATGTTGCTTATAAAGTACACAATAGATGCGCACGGGTGCTAAAGATTTCCACGTCCAGTGAATAACTATATACTATATGGTATCTCGCCGGTGAGTATGCTTGAAAATCTGATTTCTCAGACAATGTATACCATAATCAATTTGAACCTCAACAGCTGCCCTACACTTGTGGGTTGTGTTAAATTGCTATTATGCGCCTAATAAACGGTTGGGGACGTTTACTTATTTGGCGGCTTGAGAGGGATTTTCCGACTTCAACACCGTGTTTATTAAAACCACCCCGTTTATTAATTTCGCTCTTTTCGAAACACAGAGGGTCTGTGCTAAATTGCTGTTAGGGGTCTAATAAACTAGTGGGAGGGTTTTCCTACCTCCGTGGATGAGTGTTTTCCGATCTCCGTGCTTATTGAGACTATTCCGTTTAATAATTTCGCAACTCTTGTCCCTTTAACTGATTCTCCGATACCCACTTTTATTAAGACCTTTCCCCGTTTATTGCATATATTAAAAAAAAAATCCGCCCCCCCCCCACGTTTATTAAGAACATAACTTGTATTAAACATCGAAGACTAAGCTCAAACTCGTAAATATCATACAAGGAGTAACCTGAGTATTTTGTATTAAATTTTAACGACCAACAGTTCTTTCGTTTCATTTCCAACGCACAATGGCAAAAACAAAATCTGTGTACCAAAATTTGATTTTAAAAAAAGTTAAAATAATTCGGCGTTTTATCATCTTCCTTTTTCTTTGCAACCATAAAATTTTTACTTTGTTAGTACAGAAATTGACTGTAGCTTAGTGGAGAAACAGATGAGTATATGTCAGCCTAGTCGGTGTCTATGCGTCCTTAATGGACGCATAGACTCTCCACTGATGTTTCTTTATTATCTGTGAATTGGCACGCATTTGGCGGGAAAATAGTGGACAGGTTTCCCCGTTGCCTTCACCACAGTCGGAAATTTAGTTTTCCTTCTCTTAGATTGGTTGCCACTCAAGGTCAGAAAGTTCAGTCTACCCTGCTATCTAAACCTTGGAAGAGAGCAGACGATTTCATGTTTTTCGCTTTTTTGTGCGAAAGTGATCGCAGCAGACGCGTCCAGAATTTGAACACGTCACCACGATTCCATTTTCCACGCATATACACTATGTCGGCCAGTGATAAGAAAAGGCCCAACTTTTTGGACATATACTGGCTTCAATCATCATCATCATCATCATCATCATCATCATCATCATCATCATCATCATCATCATCATCATCATCATCATCATCAATCCTAAGAGTGGGCGTGGTAGTATGACCCGCACCTTCCACATATCGGGTTTAAAGACTGAGAAGTATTATTTCCTGTGTAGTGTGTCTTGTGAAGTAAACCTGGAGGAACCTATTCCTCACCAAGCCAAACTACAGCCAATGTCCTCGTACTTGAAGGCTTGTCTTGATCACGGACACGTGATCATTGATTCTATTGGGGGAAATCTCCTCTCTGGCCTTTGACTTCAGTTTAGGAAGCCCAGCAACAACGACATGTCATTTTTACAAGAATGTTTTTTTAAAAATTCGAATAGGAGTAATTTATAAACTTTTAGATCTTTTAAAATTCTGTTTTAATTTATATCGATGAAGTGATATTGTTATTAAATTAGATAACTAATCATAAATGGAAAAGCTCACTACAATTCAACAACTCCCAGTATTTTAAAAATAATTTCGAATTTATTTTATGCGTGAAGAAACGTGTCACTTTTTGTAAATACGGATGTCCATACGCAACATTATCAGAAATTAAAGGCGGTAACTATAGTACATTTAAAATTTATTGTTATTTTTCTAACATTTCCTCAACAAGCGTTTTCGTAAAGTCAAAGTATCTAATTTCAATAAAATATTAGAATGGTTAAAATATCAAAAAATTTAAGAATAAAAAAGGTGTTCACGTTCTAACCGTCATGTTACTTTATTTCAATTATCTGCTGATTACTTAAATTTTAAAAACATCGGCCCGTCGATAGATTTATCAACACACACACACACACACACACACACACACACACACACACACACACACACACACACACCTCCGCATTAAAGAAAAGTTCTTCTGTAAATATTTTAAACTAAAATTAAGTAATATTTGTTTCAATTCAGATTAATTAAATTTTAAATCAGGTCAATTTTTTCTCAAATAACGTTTCAGAAAAGTACATTTTATTTTTTAAAGATTTTTTAAAATGGGAATTATGATGTGTTGAGCCTTTATAATTTCCCCTCCGTGTGTGCGCGTGTATATATATATATATATATATATATATATATATATGTATGTATGTATGTATGTATGTATAGAATTCTTTTTATACGTTATTTTTTATAAATACAATGTATTTACAGATCGCCGCGACAGATTAGGGCTAGGAGGGAAATGTGATTAAATATACTTTAATGTTTTAAAAAAATATTTATTCAGTATTATTATTGTTTATGTAATAAGCATTATAACGTAGCAGAAATAGCTATATTGAGGGAAAATAAGTGAAATTACCTGTGTGTGTGGGGGGGTGCAGTCAGACGTGGGAGGCTGAGTGTTTGCCATGGCTTGTTTTTCTTAATTTTCTATTAATTAATAAATTTTAAATTATACATTAATTTCTATTTTTTAATTAATAACTATTTGTGATCAGTTGTTGACATTAATAGCTATCCGCTGATGTGTTAAAATTTTGGAATAATGCAATAATAAAAATTTTAATTTCATCTCTCTGACAGATGTCGCGATCTGTTAAGTAAATGCTCTGTTTTAATTAAACAGTATTGATTACATTCACCGGTCTGAATGTTCGAGAAATTTCGTAGAAAATATGCGTTCTCCGACGGGAATCGAACCTGTATTCCTATACGGAAAACGTAATTTGACCTGACGTGCTGTAGTTTCAATTTTAGGATCAACCGTAATCTATTTTTTAATCATTTTATCCCCAGAAAGGCAACAAAGCCAATAAGATGCAGCATTTAGTGAGCATGAAAGAAAAAAGGGAAGAGAAAACATCATTAAAAAGCAGAAATAATAAAAGAACAGAAATTAAGAAGACAGAAAATAATGATTGACATTGCATTTAAATTTTTTTAAGATCAACCTTGACTGGGACGCATGAAGCCGGAAGAGGCTTCCACAAGCGAAAAGTGCGAGAAAAGAAACTGTTAGCATAGGACTTACGATTACATCTCGACTGCAACATGATGAGACCTTGCCACCAATCTAGTACTGGGATTAAATTCATAACCAAATAAGTGAATATAACAAACCCAACTGGAACTAGAACTCGACACTCCGATTAACAATTACACCCTCGACATCCAAGTTTCCATAGTGGAAATTTCATTAGAACAATTACCATGAAAGTATTTATAGAAAACGCACAGGGAATGCACAACCTTTTTACTCTATCCTCCCTTAAGGTCTAAAAACAATCTCAGTACCTTGAGTGGCTCTTAGGCCTTGTATTGGGGGAACTAAAGTAATAAAAAAAAAGAATATGTGCAAAATGTGTTTTGAGACAAATTATTGACTGTATGTACTTGTGGGATCACGTTGTCGCCTGGTTAAACGTATTTAATAATATAAATTCTACTTCAATAGATGTGAATTCGTTTTGTGAGCATCGAATTTGTTTCCTCTTGCCGCAAATATTTACATTTTTAATGCAATAAAACTAAACAGAATGAGCGGAATACCACCAAATCCAGCGGACAGCAATGAGAAATGGTAAAATCACTCTTAGCTGTAACTCGTTCAAATATAGTCAGCGCTAAAAGGACACCTTTATAACAGAATTTGTTGCATTTGGCACAAGATCGCAATTTCTGAATTCTCAAAGAATCTCTTCTTCGTTGTTCCTGTGATTAATGGTTAACCGTTGTACAATCACAATGAGCTCCATTCCTTAGTTCCACTAGTTCAGACCTTTAACGCCGTACTACATCCATAGAGTCGAATCATCCTCATCTCCCCCGTATTGCAAAATTCCACCCAGACAGATTTTTTTCTGAAGTGTATCTACTTTGTGGAACAGTCTCCTGCATGGATTCTTCCCTGAACACTACAATCAACTTCTTCAAGTTAAGGATCAATTGTTATCTATCCTCCTTATCCGCATAATCTTCAATTTCTACCACCTCCTCTTACATTCACATGACACCCTAACCCTTTTAACGGTAACACACTATCTATCAAATTATTCTTTTCAGATATTTGTCAGACAAAGCCACTCTTGTCTCTTGGCAAAGAATGAACACCCGGTGCTTAAAATATAAACTCTGTTTAGGTAACCGGTAACAACACATGTAAGACTGACCTATGTCAACACGTTCATTCACTCTAAGAGTTACATACGGAAAGCTACACTAAATTCTAGTGAGAAGAAAGAATGGTTGATTTCTTTTTTACTGCTTATCAACCTTTTGCAGCTTACTTAAAGGCAGAAAATATTTTTAGATTGTAAGAATTTGGGGGGGATAATAATGATTGTTACTTATACAAGTCCTACTAATTAACCCATAGGTAGGTAAAGAAGAGGTGGATTCGTACCTTTCCCAAGGATATTTGCGCGTAAGTGAATATAAAGAATCCAACTGGAATTGGAACTCGGCTCTCTGATTAACAATTACACCATCTGCACATCCAAGCTTTCAGCACACGGTATTCCCAACCGGTCACCCATCTAGGTACTGAACGGGTTCGATGGTGCTTAACTTCGGTGTTTGTGAATTTTTGTGTTTGTGTGTGTGTGTGTGTGTGTGTGTGTGTGTGTGTGTGTGTGTGTGTGTGTGTGTGTGTGTGTGTGTGTGTGTGTGTGTGTGTGTGTATATATATATATATATATATATATATATATATATATATATATATATATATATATATATATATATATATATATATATATATATATATATATATATATAGCATAATGAGAAGCCACGTATACTTTCTTAATATGTATATAATATAGAAAAAAACAACTGAAAAGTTGCAAATTAAAAAACAAACTTCTGAAAACAGTCATTTCTGATGAAAGATCGGGGCCGATCTGAAATATCAAATATAAAAAAATATAAATAAATACGTTCACAAAAAAACATTCAATTTTTTCAAGTTTTATATATATATATATATATATATATATATATATATATATATATATATATATACATATATATATATATATATATATATATATATATATATATATACATATACATATATATATATATATATATATATATATATATATACTATATATATATATATATATATATATATATATATATATATATATATATATATACTAGTCTCTTCATTTCTATCTATCTAGTTCCCATCGCTGGCCTCTAACATCAATCTGGGACGCCCTCCGCCCAACCATGCTATGACATCAGCTGTTGCATCGACGGCTATGGAATCAAGTCTTCTCCCCACCCAAGTTATGTTAGAGGACCATTGATCCCACAAGAAAGTACATCTGCCGTTTGACGTGTCCTGTTGTTAATCGCTTTGACTGTCTAGAAGAAAAACCTGGCGTGGGGGAGGGACCCGTTTATTCGCCGATAACCAGACAGTGTAGCAGGTTGTATTGGGTTACATGCTACCAGTAACACTTGTAGAGTGACCTGTCATGAGCATGAAAGATATATATATATTTTTAATTATATTAAAGATAAGTAAAAAAACACCACAAACTAATATATGATGACATGATGCTTGGAACTAATCCGTAGAATAATGCATAAGAAAAATTTAAAACTATAAAACAGTCGTTCTCATCGGGATTAATATTTTAGTGCTCCATAGAGAAATTTCACTCCGGAACGGTCGTTACAACTGGGAATTGGAATTTCTGCAGTAATCTACGCCATATTAAAATACTAAAAATAGAAAACATCTCTAAAACCAGCAGAAAAAAAAACGAAATCAAGTGATGTAAATTAGCGTCCTTTTTAATCTACCGAATGTTTTGATTGTAGAAGATGAATAAAAACTGAGAATATATAAAGGAAGGAATATATATATATATATATATATATATATATATATATATATATATATATATATATATATATATATATGTATATATATATATATATATATATATATATATATATATGTATATATATATATATATATATATATATATATATATATATATATATATATATATATATATATGTATATATATATATATATATATATATATATATATATATATATATATATATATATATATAAAATTATATAAAGGTTATAATTTATTATATAAATATAAATTATATATAAATTATGATTTATTATATTAATTAGTTTAATATATTAGTAGTAAATAATAAAATTAATTTTAAATATTGATAAAATATTAATATAAATTAATTTATATAAAATATTAAAAAAATAATATATTAATAATAAAATTAATTTAATATATAAATTATATAAGGATTATATAAAAGGTATTTCATTAAGATGGCTTACACAAGGGTGTTTCATTAAGACGGATCAAAGACAGCACTATAATAATCAGTGTTATTGGTGAAAATTTATTTATTTTCTATTGGATCATTTATTGGATTTATTATTTATTTATTTTCTATTGGATCAATGGTCGTCTAACATAATTTGGGTGGGGAGTACACTTGACTTCATAGCCGTGGATGCAACAGCTGATATCATAGCATTGCTGGTCGGAGGGCGTCCCAGATTGATGTTAGCGGCCAGCGATGAAAACTAGATAGATAGAAATTAAGAGACTATTTATATAAGTCATGGCAATTATGTATGAAAAATAATATCGTCCAAATGTCTGCCCAATCTGAAAGAAAAAGAAGAAAATCATCAGACGCTTAAACTTAATTCACGTTAAAATCGGTCCAACACACTTTATAAAGGAACAATATAGGTTTACTATTTTTATAATATAATTCCTAAAATTATCTATTAGTAAAAAATAAAATAAGCATTTTTTTTTCATCGAATAGTTATGGGGGTCCACCAAAAAAACAAAAACAAAAAAATACAAAAGTGTGGGTCATAGGTAAAAAACGGTTGAGAACCTCTGCTCTAAACGCTATTTATTAGGTTGGTGCAAATGTCGTTTTCTCACATGTAGTTGAACGTCAAAAAACGACCTTATTTTTGCACCAACCTAATAACAATACAGATATAGTCATTCTTTGATATTTGCATATGAAACCTAAAAGCGCTCAGAATTTAGAAAATACATTTTAATAATGTTCATCCAATACAAGGCCCAAGTGCCGCTCAAGATAGAGCTTATTGTGGAGAGTCGTGCTAGCGTAAGAAAGGGAAAGAAGTGAAGTTCTTAGAGCTATACAAGAAAGATAACGGTTAAACCTAGACTTGAAGAGATCAAGATTTAATTAGTGAATAAAAGTTCAGGCGGAGACGTTAGATATATAGAGTTGAAGTAGACTTTAGAAAGAACCAGAAATCGTATCCTAAACAGGAAACAAAGTAAAACCCTCTCCTCCTGTTCAAAAGACTAGGGAGGAGTGTGAACCGGACGATAGCCAAGCCTATCTACTCCTATTGGGAGAGTAAATAATAATAATAATTTCTGAATAAAATTTCAGTTTTCAGGCGGAGACGTCAGAAGTACAGAGTTGAAGGAACCGGAAACCCAATCCTAAACAGAAAACAAGGGATAAACCTCTACTCCTGTTCAAAAAACTGAGGAGGAGTATGAACTTACATACTTATATGAACTCAATCTTGATATCAAACAAATTGTCAGGGAGGTGTAAAAAGTTAATAAAATCATTTACTTTAATATTCAAGACACTGACAAGAAAATGCAGAGAAGTTGATATTTTAGAAAAACACAATTGAAATGAAGAATTAATTGCTGTAAAACTTTTAGCGGCAAACGTAAATGTGTTATTAAATAAACGACATTTATCTCGTAAATCTATTTTTATAAAATAATTATTTAAAGCAACAAAAAAAATGATCAGCTGTAAAATAACTTTTTTCACAGGAATATAAATGTTTTTACGCGCCCGTATAAAATGAATGTCGTGTAATTTTAGTTGGTTTCATGTTTCGGATGTAACACACACGCGTACGTGCGTATAAACACATAGATAGATAGATAGATAGATAGATAGATAGATAGATAGATATGATTAAGAAACTAATGTGTATTTTTCCATGAACCCAAATTTCATATTTTCTTGTAAATAAGGCCACAAAGTCTGCGTTGAAAAACAGAAAGCAATAATTCTTTTTGGGATAGAAAGCAAGTTTTGAATGTAGGCTCGCCTACTTAAATGATTGGCGCAACAGAATCTTACTTCTCATATATGATCTCATGTTAGACAATGCTGTACTGAATATATATACATACATACATACATATATATATATATATATATATATATATATATATATATATATATATATATATATATATATATATATATATTGTTTTCTGTTTTTTCAACGTGGACTTTCTGACCTTATTTACAAGAAAACTTGAGATTTATATGTTTGCTTTTTTATTGCCTATTCTTACTTTATCCGACTATCTGCTTGACAAAGACAAAGTCAAGGCCATTCGAAATGACGTCTTCTGCGTCATGTGATATAAGATATCGTCCCGCCCATCATTTTGTCTGACGTTCCTTTCAGGCAAATAGACTGCGTTTTTTGACAGAAATGATCTAACATGATGAAATCTGACTTAGGTCGAAATAACAACAAATAATTTAAACTACAAACTGAATATATTCAAACTACACAACCGCATTCTATGCCCATTATATATATATATATGTGTGTCTGTGTGTCTGTGTGCGAGTGTGTGTGTGTATGTGTGGGTGTGAATAAGAATAGACAAGAGGGAAAACTATACTTGGCGAACACGTTTCTTTTTCTGAAGGACTTCATCAGAGGAATAAACGCGTTGGCTAAGTATAGTTTTTCCTCTTATCTCTTTTTAATCATTTTGTCTCTTGTACAGATATACGCCATCTGAGAATATATATATACATACATATATATATATATATATATATATATATATATATATATATATATATATATATATATATATATATATTGAATATGTTTTCTCTACATGTTTCTTCTTTGGGTAGGTATTGGGTACTGCAAATTCTTAATGCTCTTAAGTAGAAACCTATAATTATGTCAGGTTTAATTTTATAGTTGTTTGAGTAGAAGTTGACCAGGTCTTTTTGTTTTTAACTTTTCTGTAAACGTCAAAATTGAGTTCGCTATTGTTTCTGTGTAACATGATATCTAGGAAGGGAAGAGTGTAGTTGGTTTCAGGTTCAAAGGTCAGGTCTATTGTAGGCTTAACGCTATTAAGTTAGTTGTCAAGCTCTGTTAAAATAGTGTTATTTGAACATATTAGTAGGGAGTCATTTGAGGATGATTTTGAATTCAGAGTTTACCTTCTTCTATACTGGTTGCCATATCAAGGCTAAGAGCCCAGTCAGACCTGCTATAGGCTGTCCCAATAACTTGGACCGATTTTAAATGTGAATTAAATTTAAGAGTTTAATGATTTTTTTACTTTTTCTTTCAGATTTAGCAACTTATGTCTTTGGCAATTTCAATCATGGAAAGATTAACAATTAAACAACGTGTTCAAGTTTCAAGAGTGCCATTGTAAAAATTGTTCGTAAATTCAAACAAACTGGGCCGAAAGCGCCACTGCGTGCTCGTTTACGCCGTTCAGCTGAAAACATTGCTGCAGTAGACGAGAATGTGGCCGAAAATCCAGACACCTCTATTCGTCATCGCGCGCAAGAATTGAACCTCTCCACAACAACGTTACATCGAATTTTGGCAAAAGATTTATCTCTACACGCTTACACAATTCAATTGCTACAAGAGTTGAAACTTGCTGACCATTTGGAGCGCCGTACATTCTTCGATTGGGTGCACGAGCAAATATAAGCCGATGAAGATTTTTCGCAAAAACTTCTCTTTAGTGATGAAGCCCATTTTCATTTTGATGGAATCGTTAATAAGCGAAATTGTTGCATTTGAGCTGTTGAAAATCCAAGAAAGATAGTTGAAAAGCCACTGCATCTACAAAAGGTCTCTGTTTTTGTGCATTTTTTGCTAGCAGAATCATTAGGCCGTATATTTATAAATTTGAACGTCCATTTTCGTAATAGGCTTCGATAACTTTAACACGTTGTTTGATTGTTAATCTTTCCATGGTTGAAATTGCCCAAAGACTTAAGTTGTTAAATCTGAAAGAAAAAGAAAAAAATCATTAGACGCTCAAACTTAATTCACATTTAAAATCGGTCCAAGTTATTAGAACACCACACACACATATATATATATAGAGAGAGAGAGATAGAGATATATATATATATAGAGAGAGAGAGAGAATAACCGAAGAAAATGTGAATTCATACCTTTCTCAAGGGTATTTTCACGAAAGTGGTTGTAACAGACTTGGCTGGAATTCGAACCCGGTTCTCCGATTTCTACTCTCGCGATCAATTAAGCGTTAAACTACCGCTTAATGTCGGTAACTACTGATGAGTCAGTTATTGTTTCTATGTAAGTAAATGCGAAATGTTTTCAAGCGATAGTGCTTGTCTAATCTGGGGACACAGTCATAATGGATAAAGCATGACCTTTTCCCACCTAGACAGTGAGCAATTAGGTTTTAAAATATCCCTTCTTGCAGAAAGGTCAACAGAGATGAATTGCTTTTTTTCGGGCGGTCACTCTTCCTGACCACAAAACATTTCGCTCTCAAGAGTCAAGTATATATAGACTTAGATTCTTCCCGCTCATTCGTACAGAGTCGAAAAGAAACTTACAAAGGGAATCTCATCCGAAAAGGAACACAAATGTATGTGCGTGTGGGTTGACAGAAATACACGGAAGTACAGTGGTAAGTTGGTAGCCTAATGCTGAAAAAAAGAAGCATTTATTTCGGCTCACACTCCTTCCTTATTGATGAGTGTCCTTCAGTGGTTGAGATTAATACCGAACATTATGCAGTGAAAGTTTCAGATGAAAATTCAGCGAATTAGGCTTACATATGTATTGATTCACTCCCGTCAATATGAAGAAATTGACATATAATAATGAACAGACTTAGATAGATAGATAGATAGATAGATAGATAGATAGATAGATAGATAGATAGATAGATAGATAGATATTAACAAACTTAGATAGCTCGACAGGCATTAATAGACAGACAGGCAGATAATGAACAGGCTTAGATAGATACATACATACATATGAACAAGGTTAGATAGATAGATAGATAGATAGATAGATAGAAAGATAGATAGATAGATAGACAGACATGAATTGGCTTAGATAGATTGATAGATTAGCTAGCTAGCTCGCTAGATAGATATGAACAGGCTTAGATAGATAGATAGATAGATAGATAGATAGATAGATAGATAGATAGATAGATATTATTAGTGACATACTAGGTGTGATGAAAAGTTATCAGCCTGACCAGGAAGGAATTAAAAGAATTGTTAAGACTTTTGGTCACATTTTGGGAAGTGAATCAGGAACTTTTTAACACTCGCTTGTCGTATGAATATAACATTTTGAAAGGCAAAAAGTGGGTTAAATTTGTCACATTGTTATTATTAAGTAATAAATAAATGTCCTCCCAGAATTACTACATGCTAGGTGGTACTGAAAAATGCCTGTCCAACTGAGAAAGTATTCTAAAACGATTTCTGTTGTTTGCTCATTCGTGCAGATTTGGGGAGTATTTCAACACCCTTTTGTTTGTCAGGGCCGTAGCAGAGATAAATGTTTGGGTGGGGCGTGGAATGGTGGGGCAAAAAATTTTGAATTTAGCCTTGAGTTATCAAAGGCCGCCAACATGGCTAGCGGTAAGAAAATTTGAAATTTCCAGTACTTCCTTTGCGTTGAAAACTTTTTTTTTCTTTCTTGTACTTCTTTATTTTGTTAAAATAAAACCCTGTAGAGTAGGACTAAAAATAAACTACAAGATAGAATGCATGGTCATCAGTAAAAAGATGAGCCTGAAATAAAATTTCCAGGTCGGGTACACTAAAATGAAGCCGGTGCGGAAATTTAAATATCTGGGAAGTGTTCTGACAAAGGAGGGTCAGTACAACGCTGAGATCCGAAGACATATTGGAATGGCCAAAGACGTATTCCAAAAGCTAGGCAGAGTATGACGAGACAGGAGGATTTCGTTAGTAATAAAGAAATGAGTACTGAACTGCTACGTGATATATGTCCTCCTTTACGGCAGCGAATGTTGGACGGTGTCCTCAAAGATGAAGAAGAGATTCGAGGCAACGGAGGTATGGTTCTACAGAAGGATACCATGGACCGAACATGTGAGCAACGATGAGGTTTTGAAGAGGATGTAAACAAGGAGGAAGCTTACACTTAACATCAGAAAGAGGCTGCTGAAATTTCTGAGACACATAATGAGAAAGGAGGGCTTGAAGAATCTGATACTCACATGGCAGATAGAGGGAAAGAGGGACAAGGGAAAGGAACGCGTAACATACCTAGCGGGCATGTGGATGACAGAACAGGTTTTGGGAGAAGCAGCAAAAGGACAAAACATATTGAGAGCTACAAGGGATAAGAGGGAAGTGGAGAGCCATGATCGTCTACGTCCTGAAGGGACACGGCATATAAAAGAGGAGAGAAAATACAATTGGTAAAAAATTTGGTGGGGGGGCTAAGGCAACACCCCTGACTCCATCAGCCTTTGACTGCTACGGCCATGATTGTTTGATTTTACATATATGTGTCTAAATACTTGCTGTGTAAGGGAAATTTTAGCACAATGATACATCTCTTGAACACTAAAAAAAATTAAAATTTGAACATCTTCATCCCAAGAAAGCAAAAAATTATCGGCAAATTTGTTACTCCCATTTGGATATATAATTTTTTTTTTAAATAATTAAAAAAAACAATCCTAATAAAAAAAATTGATTTTATTATTAAATAATAAATAAACAGTATGTGTATATATAGCGATATTCCAAGCGTAGCTTAGATGTGGCACAAGATCGAAGTAAAGACACCCAGTGAGGAACGAACTCACTATTCAGTCGTATCTGTTTTAGCGAGACAAGCTTGCTAACTAACCCAGGGCCACAAACTCACATCAATCCAACTAAGTATGTTAGCTCTATCACTGATATTGAGTGCTTTCCAATAAGTACCGCCCATATATAATATATATATATAAAATTGCATATATTTATATTTATATACATACACATTTCACACACACACACACACACATATATATGTGTGTGTGTGTGTTTTTGTGTGTGTGTGTTTGTTTTATATATATATTATATATATATATATATATATATATATATATATATATATATATATGTGTGTGTGTGTGTGTGTGTGTGTGTGTGTGTGTGCGGTAGTTATTGGGAAGCGCTCAATATCAGTGATAGATCTAACATATTTGTTGTATGGATGTAAGTGTGTACCCAAACTCACATCGATACAACTAAGTATGTATATATATATATATATATATATATATATATATATATATATTCGACTCTCCCGTCGTATACGACATATGAGGGTCAAGCAGCTCAGTTCCGAGGAACCGACAGCCAGACACCAGCACATGAAATTTGATTATAGTGGTGATGGCTTTGAAAAACACTTTTTGAAAGGCTGAATACTACGTGCCACAAAGTCCCCAAATGACCCACCGCAGATTTTGAATTCAGAGTTGTCCTCCTTCTAGACCAGTTGCCATCCAAGGCTAAAAAATCCAGTTATCCATAGCTGGAGGTAGAAGAAGATGATTCATACTAATACCCTTTCGTGCATAATACCCTTGGTAAAGGGTAAGTGAATTTAATGAATTCGACTGTAATTCGAACTCAGTTCTCCAATTCCTCAATCCAAGCTGCTAACCATTACTCCATATATATACACGTGGGAGTAGTATCAAAATTGTCCAATTGTTAGATTAAGCTCTAAACTGTTGTATCTTGGAAATGATTAAAGATATCTTACTGGAATTCTCAGAGGATTTTTATAACACTATTGGACTCTACTTTGAGCAATAAGAATGTATAATTACTCCCCAAGCTTGACAGAAGTATCGCGATGAAATTGCCCAGAAACGAAAATGACAAGTTCATCATTAATTAATCATAACTAAGGATCAGAAGTTCATGAAAGATTGAAATAAATTTCAAATACATATATATTATTCCAGGATCATTTTCCAACTTATTCAAGATGATCTTTGTCCCCTCTAACCTTCTAACTTTCTGCCCTGGAGTAACAAGGTGCCTCACAGGTTTCACGTACGATTTCATTTTCTTTTTTCGCTGCACTTTGGACTGTCATAGCTGAAATTCCTCTTTCACGTCTTATGAATTGAGTTGGATCTTTTCTAATTGATCTCTTCAGCTCTAATTTGAAATAATAATCCCTTTCCCTCTCCGATGATCCAGATTTCCTTTCTACTGTTCCCTCTTTTTTTAAACTTATTCACCGTTCTCTTGATGGCTCATGAATGGACTTTGAAGATGGAAGCAAGAATATGAATGTTTTTTTCCTCTCATCATTGCTCAGTTAGGAAGACAGTTGTTCTGACTTAAAACGATTTTAACCTGCAGTCTTTTAAGCTGAATAGCTCAAGGGGGTTTTCAGTTATTCTTACGATAAATAGTGTCAAGATGTCTAAACATCTTATCTGAAAAAATGTAGAAAAAAAGAATCTCAATTAGTTTAGTGGTTTTCAGATATTAAACATTTTATGAGTTGGATAATTATGCTGTTACGTGATTTGGACACTTTTGCTATTACACCCGGTATATATATATATATATATATATATATATATATATATATATATATATATATATATATATATATATATATATATTTACATACATGTATCTCTATCTATAAAAGGCAGGATGTGTGTGTGTGTGTGTGTGTGTGTGTGTGTGTGTGTGTGTGTGTGTGTGTGTGTGTGTGTGTGTGTGTGTGTGTGTGTGTGTGTGTAACGAATGCACGGCCGGAATTTTCGACGGATTTACACCAAAATTTACATGCACATGTTCCAAAGTTAGCGGGAAAGCCAAGACCGACTTTGCATTTCCCAACTCCCATTGATAGTGGAAATAATCGATTTTTTCATGCTTCTACGGCAGTTTTCATGTAGTTTGCAGCCATTTTCTACTGGCCAGAGTGAGAGCCTATAGCTGGCTGCCACGAATAGGCAAGAAAATTCTATTGTCCAGCGTGAGAGCCAACAGCTGACTGACACGAATATTAACTAGCATGCAAAAAAAAATCGATAACTGCATTCGTCACAAGTGGGAAAAATATAAATCTGCATGGCACTTTACTCCAATTGGCTCATTTGCTTGCTTAAACTCAACGTTGATTCTGATTCCGTAGAACTGGGTTGGGTGTGAAAAAATATTTGTTGTTAACATTCTTTTTTATTCGGTTTTTCTAGATATGTGTCCTTTTTTAAAGCTGATCGTTTTGTGTTCATTTTGTTTAGTTCTTTTTTCGTAACAGATTTAATGTTTAGTATAGAGCTTATAAAAAATTCGCAGTGTAAGGCATGTAGCAACATCAGCACGGCAAATGGCACTCCTTTGAAGGCACGGAAGGGCAAAAATATTTTAAGTCAAGTGATAGCGATTGCTGTATGAGTCGTACGATTTTTGAATAAAGCACAGGCAACGCCGGGCCATGCTGCTAGTATATATATATATATATATATATATATATATATATATATATATATATATATATATATATATATATATATATATATGATGAAATAAAATAAAGAACAAGTAGGAAGCGTATCTCAATCTAACATGTTTCACTTTTATTAAAGCTTCGTCAGAGATTGAGATAGAAATGAAAAAGCAGAGAGAGAGAGAGAGAGAGAGAGAGAGAGAGAGAGAGTCCTAGTATGTTATGATTATTGTTCACTCTTATTGGTCAGATACGTGTATAAACGCAATAGACAATTCATAAATTTGTATGACGAACATTTTGGACGCTAAAATGTGTGATAGTAGAAGAGTGTGTTTATAAAGAAACGCTTGTGTGTCTAGGTGTATGCTACACACAAGCGTTTCTTTACATATCCACAGAGAGCCCAAGACATTTTCCTTACACTTTTTTTTGTTTCATTTTAACCTGAGGAAACCAAAGAGCGCTTATGCTCTCCGGCGAAAGGCGTCGCTAATAACATTTTCTATTCTCATCATCTTTTGTTTCTGATACTATTTATTATACATCCTACAAACACATGCACACACACACACACACACACACACACACACACACACACACACACACACACACACACACACACACATATATATATATATATATAAATATATATATATAAATGACAATAGGAAAACAGTAATTGCTGACGCGTTTCGTCCAATGTGGAATTTTTTCAAATCAAAAAACGAAACGAATTTAATTAAACAAAGAAAATTAATAAAAACAAAAAACAGCGTATTCTTAGCAACTGTTTTTATTAATTTTCTTTGTTTAATTAAATTCATTTCGTTTTTTGCTTTGAAAAAGTTCACATTGCACGAAACGCGTCAGCAATTACTGTTTTCCTATTGTCATTTATTTATAAAGATTGTCTTCTCTAAAAGTTAACTTTGAGAAATTTTCATATATATATAGTGTAACCCGGATATAAGAAAGTTGTCGGGACCGGAGACTAAGTCTCTTATATCCGGGTTTCTCTTATATCCGGGTTTTGGTCTATTATATATACATTAACACAGGCTCTAATTTGGGACTAGATAAAATCTCTCTTATATCCGGGTCTCTTATATCCGGGTTACACTATATATATATATATATATATATATATATATATATATATATATATATATATAGTGAACCGAGTCCATGGTTATGAAGTAGACATTGAGGTGGGCTGGTAACTTTTGCACTAAGTACTCTTAGAGAATAACCGACTTCCAAAGCAAGTATTGTACGGTGAACTGTTGGAAGACAAACGTTCTCAGTGCAAAAGCTGCAATGTCTGCCTCAAAGGCATACTTACGAAATGACCCATATTTGGAATGACTGAAAGGTCTACTTGGAAGACACTGCTGACGACTAGCATTAACGACTTTGAGAAAGGCAAGATTGAATACGCAGAAGCTGTTTCCTGGTGAACGTAAGGCTCCAGCCAAGAAAATGACTAAAAAGACTCGCCTGTGCAAAATGTGAGCTTGCACAGCAAAAAATTTATCATGAGGACGTCCAGCTTGATTTCGCTTGCAATCTGTGCATCAAAGTGTGCCTGTCAACGAGCGGACTTATCCGGCATTACAAATCACAGCACCATGACACCAATGCTACAAAGAGCAAGATACTTGCAAAAGCTTTGGCTTAAAATTTAGACCAGTCGCCGGACTGAGGAGTCAACAGAAACATTATCAGCGGCAAGGGGATTATTAGAAAAATCAGTTGAAGTGGTCGTGCTTTGACACGAGTTGACCATGTATTAACAATTCAACTCGCCATATCACCAATTAGACCGACATACAGATTTGTATATAATATTTTCAATATATATTAAATAATACAATTGTTAATGTAATTTTTTAAAATTTCTTCACGATAAAACAATTGAAAAATGCCGAAGTAATGATTAAAAGGTAGAACATGCACGCACTTCATGCACAAATCGATACACGCTCAAATGGAACACGAATACAAATAGGAAAACAAATTAAATATGTTTGGCTAGTATCTGCGCATGCGCCTAAGGAAATTGTCATGTAAGTGAAAGCGTTGTAATTTATCGCGTCTCTGTATGTAATTAGAAACAGAGAGATTGCCGAGTAGATGACAGAGTTTGTTGTAAATCTAAAGGTTGAAAGAAGTGAAAATTACTGCAATATACTGAACTTCTACTGGAAAATGTTGTTTGCATGGAAATTCACTCCAGTGACAAAAAAAAAGTCAATGTTTTCAAGAAAAGTATATAGCACGCGACTATTTTAAGGCATTCGTGGAAGAATGGAGGGATCACTTCGACGTGGAGTAATGGTTACGAAGCCTGTCTCGCTATATCAATAACGAATGCGTTCGATCCTCACTGAATGCTCCACACTTCCGGCCTTGTGCCACATCTAAACTACCTAGAAAATCATTTAAGGCATTTTGATGTGATGTAATGGTTAGCAAGCTTTCCCGCTAGATGAATTACGACTGAATAGTGAGTTCGATCCTCACTGAGTGCCCCACACTTCCGGCCTTGTGCCACATGTAATCTACCTAGAAAATCATTTAAGGCATTTTGATGTGATGTAATGGTTAGCAAGCTTTCCCACTAGATGAATTACGACTGAATAGTGAGTTCGATCCTCACTGAGTGCCCCACACTTCCGACCTTACGCCACATCTAATCTACCTAGAAAATCATTTAAGGCATTTTGATGTGATGTAATGGTTAGCAAGCTTTCCCGCTAGATGAATTACGACTGAATAGTGAGTTCGATCCTCACTGAGTGCCCCACACTTCCGGCCTTGTGCCACATCTAATCTACCTAGAAAATCATGTAAGGCATTTTGATGTGATGTAATGGTTAGCAAGCTTTCCCGCTAGATGAATTACGACTGAATAGTGAGTTCGATCCTCACTGAGTGCCCCACACTTCCGACCTTGCGCCACATCTAATCTACCTAGAAAATCATGTAAGGCATTTTGATGTGATGTAATGGTTAGCAAGCTTTCCCGCTAGATGAATTACGACTGAATAGTGAGTTCGATCCTCACTGAGTGCCCCACACTTCCGACCTTGCGCCACATCTAATCTACCTAGAAAATCATTTAAGGCATTTTGATGTGATGTAATGGTTAGCAAGCTTTCCCGCTAGATGAATTACGACTGAATAGTGAGTTCGATCCTCACTGAGTGCCCCACACTTCCGACCTTGCGCCACATCTAATCTACCTAGAAAATCATTTAAGGCATTTTGATGTGATGTAATGGTTAGCAAGCTTTCCCGCTAGATGAATTACGACTGAATAGTGAGTTCGATCCTCACTGAGTGCCCCACACTTCCGACCTTGCGCCACATCTAATCTACCTAGAAAATCATTTGAGGCATTTTGATGTGATGTAATGGTTAGCAAGCTTTCCCGCTAGATGAATTACGACTGAATAGTGAGTTCGATCCTCACTGAGTGCCCCACACTTCCGACCTTGCGCCACATCTAATCTACCTAGAAAATCATTTAAGGCATTTTGATGTGATGTAATGGTTAGCAAGCTTTCCCGCTAGATGAATTACGACTGAATAGTGAGTTCGATCCTCACTGAGTGCCCCACACTTCCGACCTTGCGCCACATCTAATCTACCTAGAAAATCATTTAAGGCATTTTGATGTGATGTAATAGTTAGCAAGCTTTCCCGCTAGATGAATTACGACTGAATAGTGAGTTCGATCCTCACTGAGTGCCCCACACTTCCGACCTTGCGCCACATCTAATCTACCTAGAAAATCATTTAAGGCATTTTGATGTGATGTAATAGTTAGCAAGCTTTCCCGCTAGATGAATTACGACTGAATAGTGAGTTCGATCCTCACTGAGTGCCCCACACTTCCGACTTTGTCCCACATCTAATCTACCTAGAAAATCATTTGAGGCATTTTGATGTGATGTAATGGTTAGCAAGCTTTCCCGCTAGATGAATTACCACTGAATAGTGAGTTCGATCCTCACTGAGTGCTCCATTCTTTCGAACTCACTTTCCTATCCATTATACTAAACAGATTTTCTATTTTTGCTATCTCTCTTAAACCTTACTCCGCCATCCATTCTCTCAAGCTAGCCAAGTAGGTTATACGTCGTTTTCCTCTGTCCATCTTGTCTTCAATCTGTCCTGTGAGTATCAGATTTCCGAGCCCTCTTTCCTCATTATGTCTCCTAGAAATTTCAAGTCTGTTCCTGGCGTTAAGTATAAGTGTCCTTTCTGCTGCCCTTGTCTCTAGAATTTCGTCTTCAGTCCATGGTATTCCCAGTATCGTTCTGTAGAAACCACATTTCTGTTGCTTCAATCTCTTCTTCATCTGTGAGAAGACTAGCTATATAGGAGGACTGATATTACATAACAGTTCAGTACTCTTTTTCTTTGTTTCGGTAGAAAAAGTGTACTGTGTGTGTGTGTGTGTGTGTGTGTGTGTGTGTGTGTGTGTGTGTGTGTGTGTCTGTGTGTGTGTGTGTGTGTGTCTCTGTGTGTGTGTGCGATTATATTGCATATCACGTGCTTTTTTGTTGTTGTTTTTTATATGTAGTTGGACGTATGATTATCTTACCGATGTATACATCATCTATAATTCTAAATTAACATCTTTGCTATTATTATCTATACTTCAATATAATTATATTTTTTTTCTTTTAACTTTTTTTTATTCTTTATTAAAGAAGCCTTTAATTTACGTAACTTATTTTAAATAATCCGTGTATATCTGATATTATTATGATTTTAATTAAGGTCTTTTTTATTAGACTAATTTGAAATTGTGTTGATTTGTCCTGCTTAAAATAAACGGTCACTTTGCTGTATCACGCGATGTACAAATTTCCAGACTTTAAGAGAAAAATTATTGGCCATTTCTTGGTTATTTTAGTTTTACTACTATCCCTTCACTTCTTCCTTTTTCCCTTTTCTTTCTTTTACACTTTCTCTTTCCCCCACCCCCACCCTCTCTCTCTCTCTCTTTCACATTTTAAAAATAACTTTATAATTTGTTATTTTTCTTTCTTTCTCTCTCTCCCTCTTTCATCTTTTCTCCTTCGCTTTCCCATCCTCCTGTTAATCTAGTATATCAGTCCGGAGTAATTATCTCCATTTATTAAGAACTTTCGGTCTGAAGAGATAAATATATAGAAATATTCACGAAATAAATTATACCTGAAATGGATCTTTAAGGTTTTCTTATTGATGTGTTATTATTATAATACGCATTGTGCTCTCTCTTGATTAATATCTTCCTTGGAATTATCTCTACCAGTCACAAATTGGTTATATATATATATATATATATATATATATATATATATATATATATATATACACTGCGTGCTAAATTATTATCGAGATTACTTTTTTCTAATATTTCAAAAACCGTCCAATCAATTCACACAAAATTGGCAATACTGACCTGCGCAATCACTGAAATTTTTGTACTGATCTGCGCAATGTAAACAAACTGGCGCCATATTTGTTATCAGCACGGTGATTTGAGCGTGCCAAATTATTAGAAAGGTTGAGTAAAATTCCCAGAATTGAGCAAACAAAACGTTTATTAATGTTGCACGTGAATGTTTATGATCAAAAGAAGCTAATAAATAAGATAATCATACAAATAATAACCGATACAAACAAAGGCACAGTTTTAAACAAATTAATAGGGAATGTGCTTTCCTTGTTTTGAAATTACTTGAAAAAGTCGACGATCCATAGAATTTGTTAATTGTAGGATGTCATCTGCTGTAATGCCGCGAGATATGTCAAGAATTGCTTCCCACAACTCAGCGTTGCTTCTGAATTGTCGTCTGTTGGCGTACAGTCTTTGCTTCATGATGCTCCAAAGGTTTTCGATTGGGTTCAAATCCGGAGAATTTGCTGGCTACTTCATTTTTCGAGGTCCATTGAAGCCTAACTGTTTCAAATATTCAGTAGTCTTGTGAGCAGCATGTGAGGGAGTATTATCTTGCATAAAAACAATGGCTCTTCTGAAGGCAACTCTTTGCCTTTTCATCCACGGTTCAAGATGCTCCTTCATAAACGCTATGTATGCATCACCATGGGCCCACTAATGTTTTTCCAATAATACCACCCCCAGATCATTATGCTTCCACCGCCTTGTTGGCGTCTCAAACGCTGATGGCGATTCTGTCCGTTCATTACCCAGCCTTTGCACGATCTATCTGGCTCATCAAGTGTTGCTCGAGTTTCGTCTGTGAACAAAACTTTAGAGAAGTCAATCTTCATATTGCCCTCGGCCCATTTCAATCGATTTTGAATGTGATTTCTCGTCAACGGAGGCTTCGATACAGGTTTGACTGTTGTTGCTATTTCCCTCAGATACCGACACCGAGTACTTTTAGACACAGTAGGATCCCCAATGCGACTGAAAAGCTCTTGACTGGTAAGTCCAGGGTTCTTCGTGGCCTCTCGTTTAAGTCGTAACATGAGACGACGTGAAATAACCCTCGGCTTGCCTTTATCTGCCCTTTTGCGTACTTGTGTAGGGTCGGCGGTGAACTTTTTCACTGTTTGATGGCACCTCCCTATCATTTTAGAAATTTCAAGGGTAGATTTACCTTTTGAGACTTCTGAGGTGATAGTTTTCTTTTCAGCATCACTTAAACTGCTTTTACGGCCCATCTTTTCATTAAATTCTTACACTTTTCTAATAATTTGGCACGCTCAAATCACCGTGCTGATAACAAATATGGCGCCAGTTTGTTTACATTGCGCAGAACAATACGAGAATTTCAGTGATTGCGCAGGTCAGTATTGCCAATATTGTGTGAAATGTTTGTGTGAATTGATTGGACGGTTTTTGAAATATTAGAAAAAAAGTTATCTCGATAATAATTTGGCACGTAGTGTATATATATATATGACTGATATCTCAAAATTATAAAAAGTGCAGATGGATTTTAAATATATATATATATATATATATATATATATATATATATATATATATATATATATATAAGTCAAGAAGAAAACCTTAAAGACCCATTTCGTTTATAATTTATTTTGTGAATCTCTTCAGGCTGAAAGTTCTCAGATTAAGAACATTCAGTCTGTAGAGATGAATATATAGAAATATTCACAAAATAAATTATAACCGAAATGGACCTTTAAATTATTATCATTATCATTATTATTATTATTATTATTATAAGCTCTGTAGTTTACATTAAGCTCTCTCTAGATTAATATCCTCCTTGGAATTATCCCTACCAGTCACAAATTGGTACTATATATGCATTCGAGCATATTTTCTTTAAGATTTCTCGAATACGCAGCCGATAGATGTAATACACTCGGTTTAAAATAAAATTTGGTCGTCTATTTCAAATATGATTATCTACTAATAATAACATATATATATATATATATATATATATATATATATATATATATATATATAAGTATATATTGTTGTAGTGTCCTCCCTCTAAAGAGTCTATGTTGGACTGTTCCCCCAAGGCCTTCTCTCCTACTAGGCGGAAGAGTCCAACATAGACTCTTTAGAGGTGGGACACCACAAACAGTTCAGCAACCTTAGTGATCGAGGCTCCTGACATGCGAGCTCCAACAATTAGCTCTTTTTCGAACTCGGAATAGGTCACGCATTTAGCTTAAATTTTACTAAATTCTAAAACTAAATAAGACAAAGACAGTAAATTAGATAAATAAACGTATTTACAATAGATATAAACTGCAATTACGAATCTTTAGTTAAAGTTCTTAATGTAATACGTCTTTGAAATATAGGAGTGGAAATTGTTCCAATTATTTTGTCCAACCATGTATATATATATATATATATATATATATATATATATATATATATATAGGCAGCATATCTTCATTCAAACATTTTTCAATAACAACGGAATGCAGATTTTATCGCAGTTACAATAATTTTTTCTTAGCACATTAGACCTGGCAAAACGAAAGCCATATTGTTTGTCAGAGAGTAGGTCGTGAGGGGTAAGATGCTCAACCACTTCAGTAATGATTAAAGCTCCGAATACTTTGCCGAAACGCGGTAGGAGACTAATAAGTTGATACTTAGAGGGGTCAGAAGTTTCTCCAGAGTTCTTAAAACCTACAGGGGAGGTCTTACAACAAGCTGGATAGCAGGAAGAAGCGAAGCAATAGTTGTAGAGTTTGGAGAGAACTGGAGCCAGCTTGTCTTATGGGAGTCTAATTTAGAAATGATGTCTGAGACGAATGACGAGTTATGCGCATATCATTCAGTAGAGCCTCTGTTCTAGTGGGCAAATCAAGTGTGGGTACTTCAAATGTGTCGAGTGTTGATTTGGAAGAGAAATTCCGAGCAAAGCATTCAACCTGGTCTGCGGTTGATACCAGGACTTCGAATTGGTTGAATAGAGGAGGGATTGAGGATTTGCTGTTGTTCAGCACACACTCTTGCACAGCCGCCAGTAATCTCTAGAACCGAACTTGCGAGATGCTATACGTTGTTTCATTCTATCAGCAAACAGTAACTTTGCTTCCTTGAGGACCCGCTTGCACTCGTTACGAGCAGAGACAAAAAGATGTCTGTTGCAATCAGACGTGTCGCTCTGGTACAGACGGAAGAAGAAGTGATTCCTGTATAACGGCACCCACTCACAGTTCCGACATTGGCGTCAGCAAATCTTTCTTGATTTAATATTCATTCAAGAATCCACTAGATGACGTCGCCAGTCTTAACTTTATATTGGCATCGTTTGAAATGAATACTTTTGATTGTTATTTTTAGTACAGAGTAACCCGGATATAAGAGAAACCCGGATATAAGATAGATTTTCTCTGGTCCCAAATTAGAGCCTGTGTTAATGTATATATAATAGACCAAACCCGGATATAAGAGAAACCCGGTTATAAGAGACGTCTTCTCCGGTCCCGACAACTCTCTTATATCCGGGTTACACTGTAATATTCTTGAGTTTAACTTCATTTTTGTTTTTATGCTTTTCACTTTTCTATGCCATCGTATTTCTGAATTTTATTATTTTTTCTTCTTTCATTCGTTTAATTTTCTCGCAATACTTGCCTTAACACGTGTACATATACATACATACATACATACATACATACACACACACACACATACACATATACACATATATATATATATATATATATATATATATATATATATATATATATATATATATTTGTATGTATAAATTAAATTAATTAAAATTAAAAAACAGACAACCTTAATGGTTCATTGATTATATTTTATTTTCCCCAGGAAGGTGTTTTTTTTGTCTTTTTTTACATTGAGCTCTCTGGATTACATCCTCCTTGGGATTATCCATACGGATTACCAAACTTTTCATTACGTAACTATATATATATATATATATATATATATATATATATATATATATATAGACTTATGCGCATGCGGCACGTCTGCATAAAGTGCTTGCACATTAATTTAGTGTTACTTCTCAATATTACATTTTAATGGGAGTCTATCCTGCCTGATTGGTAAGCTAGCATTTGGCTTGACGTCATGGGTTCATTAGTAAACCATTATTATCTGCAAATAATTCTTGCAATCTAAAAATTGCCCCTAAATAACCTGCGTTTGCAGATAACATAAAACATAGAAAACAAAGCAATAAACAATAATAATCTAATATTAAGTATTTGTGTTCTTTTTATTTCCATTTTCTTTAAAACTTCCTCGTTACTCACATTTTCAATCCCTGCTATTCTCAGAATCCTTCTGTAGAACCACATTTCTGTTGACCCAAGTCAATTCTTTATCTGTGATGAGATTGATTAAAATTTACATCTTTATAGGAATACCAGCATTACATAACAGTTCAGCACATTTTTTTTTGCTTCTAGCGAAATGTTCCTGTTTCTTAATACTTTGCTTAGATTTTGGAAGGCGTCTTTCACTGTTTCAACGCGCTTTCGCGCTTCTCAAATAGTTCAATTTTCTTGCTTGATTTTGGCATCTCCAGTTCGTATATCGTGTCTTGGCCTGTTCCTCTTACTGACAACCATACATTCCACGCACAGTTGTAGACTCAGTCAGTTATGTGCCAATCATGATACACGCTTAGGCGATCATGTATCTTTCGATACATGACTGACGAGACAGATATTTTTCCCGTAGTAGGTTGCCATTTCTTTCTGCGGTAGACCAGTTGTCATCCAAGGCTATAGAACCCGGTCTGTCCTGCTATTTACCCATAGCTGGGTAGGGTGGGGGGAGAAGAAAAGGATTCATGCCTTTCCCAAGGGTATTAGCACGTAAATGAATGAAATGGATTCGACTGGAATTCGAACTCGGTCTTTGATTCCTCAATCCGAGCCGCTATTCATTACTCCACCGTGAGATTAGATATCAGTAATAACCTGTTCATGAAAGAAAGATTAATGAAGAATTAAAAATCAAAAGATAACCCTTTTTGGTACGGTTGCTGCTTTATAAAATCTATACGCCCTCACGTACACGCCCGGAGGCGCACGGATATACACGCAGAATCACAAATTAGAAATGCTCTTTGTGGAATCTGTTCGGGGAAAAAGTGAGCATCAACACGACTGTTTGCTTATCAGGGCACTGAATTTGTTTGATCAGGCATCGACCTGAAGGATCGAAACTTCATTTCTGGTTGAGAAAATAGCAGGCCGCTTTGAAAAGCTTTCTGACTGCAGAGCTGTTGAAATAATTTGCTGGGTCACATTGACACCCTCCTCGATCGAAGCTCACTATCCGCTTTTTCATCAATCGCAAAAGCCATCATTTGTCTATCATCAATCTATCATGCTCGTTACTGCACAGATCTATTTTCGACATAAACCAAATTATAGTTATTCATTTTACCCACTGATCAATAGCAAAATCTATTAATTCGTTTTTCTATTCATTCTTGATTGTCGCCACTAGCTTTTGACCTCATTATCCACTTGTATATATATATATATATATATATATATATATATATATATATATATATATATATATATATATATATAAAAGTGAACATAGAAGTCAACGCTTAGAGGCGACAGTCTGTTTCATGCTAGTGCAATCGTCAGGCAACTCTGACTCAACTTGCCTGACGATTGCACTAGCATGAAACAGACTGTCGCCTCTAAGTGTTGACTTCTATGTTCACTTTTATATTTACACACGCTCTATCTCTGATATTGAGCACTTTATCCCATAAATATAGCACACTTTAAGACTATATTTCTTTATATATATATATATATATATATATATATATATATATATATATGTCTGAATAAATTACACACATTATGTCTGCTAATTTTTAACAAAATCAGTTGATACTCACGAATAACCTTCCGTGTATTGATGTTAAAGTATGAGAGAAATGTGCTATAGTTATTTAAATTTATTTTATTTTCATTTCCCAAGTACTTTCTATCTTTTTCCAAGATCATCTTCAGGGGTGCAAGTAATATAAAACTATATGTTGTCATTAATATAAGTATTTATACAAAGTTGTACGTTGTTATCCGTTTTTTCATTATGCTTTTAAATGCAAAGCGACATAAAAGCATAATGAAAAAATTACGGTAATAGATAACAACGCACAACTTTGTATAAATACTTATATTAATGAACAGCATATAGTTTTGTATTACTTGAACTCCGGAAGATGATCTTGGAAAAAGATCGAAAGTACATGGGAAATGAAAATAAAATAAATTTAAACAGCTATAGCACATTTCTCTCATGCTTTAACATCAATACACGGAAGATTATTCGTGAGTATGAACAGATTTTGTTAAACATTAGCAGACATAATATCTGTAATTTATTCAATCAGACATGCCTAAAAGAGAATTTTCTGCCTAAATACACACACACACACACACGCACGCACACACACACACACACACGCACACACACACACACACACACACACACACACACACACACATATATATATATATTGTCTTGTATTTGTCGGTAAGAATAATTGTCTGTTTGATATATTGGCATAATTTTCCCTGACCAAGCCTAATTGTTTTATTACTCATCAAGCAGAAGAATAGTTTTCGCCACCAGTCCAAGAAAAGCATTTGGGTTACTAATACAGACAAAAGACAATGGTTAAACATCGAAACCACGAGGAAAATTAATTCCTTTTAATAATATGTGGAAATAACCACTCTTTGCCTGATGAAGGCCACGAGACCGGAAACATGTGTAGCAAAAATATGTAAAATAAAGTATAATATATATTTTTTTTTAAATCTACATTATAACCAAAAACGTTCGCGATTTCACTCTTTTAAAATTTACACTTTTGTCTTGTCGAAAAAACTATAACCTCTTCCTAATATATATATATATATATATATATATATATAGGTAACTATACTCGTGTCGAAAAACCTTCGAATTCTTGATTTAACAATAGCCTAATCAATCTCGATGGGAAAAAAAGGTTTTCAAAAAGAAAGAGCCAGGAACATGAAAGTCTGTCGAAATTAATTGCACAGATACAGGTTCAAGTCCCAAAGAAAAAATCCCGATATGAGTAAACAATTAACTAAAGAGCTCGATACAAACGTAGAGCAAACCTAGTCAATACCTTGACTATATATATATATATATATATATATATATATATATATATATATATATATATATATATATATCCCAGAATAATTCTGTGGATAAGACAAATTGGTATAAAAATGACATTTGGAAAAATCTTAGTTCTTGTCGATGCGTTTCGCCTTCCGACTTCATCAAGGCAAACAATGAAAGCGAAATTTAACTATGTTGTCGGCATGGAAAACAAAAAAACAAACTCTTAGTTAAAAGGAAGTTACCAATATCATGAAAGTGACTTACTCAGGAGCGTCCCTCTCTTTAAAATTTTGGATTTAGAGTAACTATGACAACAAAACATTCCGCTTTAATTGCTTGCCTTGATAAAGTCGGAAGACGAAACGCGACGGCAAGAACTAACACTTTTTTCCAATTGTCATTTTTATACCATATATGTATGTGTGTGTATGTGCGCGTGTGTGTGTGTATGTAGTATAAAAATATATATCCGAATAATAGTGAGTAAATAAATGACAAGACTGAATACTTTGTTGTGCAACGTCTCATTCAGACAAAAAAAAACTGTTTTTATTGATGGAATCAATCTGTTGTAAAGAGTGTTTGAGATTGGGAGAAACACCTAACCGATTGCTTTCGCACCAACTACGATGGTAATAGGCATAAAGGGTAAAGAGGTGAGAGGTAACAAAGATGACACTACCTCGGAAGCCACAGCAACTTTAGGAACAAAGTCCCCACGACACCGACTTCACAAGACAATGTGTCTGTTATTTATTACTGAATAGATACAGTAATTGTGGTACAAGGCCCAAAAAGGGGGAAATGGGTTGAGGCTGGTCAACACTAACTCTCCTATACCTAGCTAATCAGATTCACGACCCATCCATACATTACAGTTTACTCGCTCACCATAAGAATCTATCCGTCACCATTCACACCTACATACACCAAAACACCTCATACACACAGGGAACCTACAATACGTCCTATGCCATAAAAATCAAGACACCGTGTCTTACTGACTGCTGGTTTTTCCGTTGCTTTTATTAGCATGAAGCATCTTACAAAGACCCGATTCTTGACCAGTTGCAGAGAGGCCTGTATCTAGTCATGCCAAGCTATCCCGCTGCTAACAAGGAAAACTCGGATGTAACTGATGTTGACAAACATGTTCACACGCGATCTGGGGTCTCTTTTGTGTCTGTACAAATTATACACAACTATGTAAATCAAAATTTGGATCTTTGAAATTTGACGTCGGCTGTATTTAAATTTCGGTCAGTTTTTTCTTATTGTTTTTTTTTTATTTTAATTAATAAAACAGGTGAAATGTTGAATCTAAGTTCAGAATTTAGAAAAATCGGACGTCAGAATTTAATTTGAAATGTAGAGCGTCTTTGTATTTTTAACATTTCCTTTATTTAATCGTATGTAAAACTCACATCACATTTTTCCCACGAAATGCCATCACAGTTGACTGTGTATAAACAATAAACACGTTCACTGACATTTCATCAAGTTTGTTGTGAGCCGAGACCAATAGTTTTATGCTTTTCAATGACTCACGTCTGTTCCAGTTCAGACGAAGACAGTCTAACTTTTTTTTCTGATTGAGCAGTACTTAACTATTTTAAACGTCCAGGTAATCACAATTAAGCATTAAAACACTTTTCTGAATGATTAAAATAACTTGTACCCTGGATAATTTTACCACTAATGGATAAAAATAACTGGCAGAACACGATATATATATATATATATATATATATATATAAGTGAACATAGAAGTCAACACTTAGAGACGACAGTCTGTTTCATGCTAGATGCAATCGTCGGGCCTGACCATTGCATCTAGCATGAAACATATTTACACATTATATTTACACACGCTCTATCTCTGATATCGAGCACTTTATCCCATAAATATAGTACATCTTAAGACTATATTTCTTCATATATATATATATATATATATATATATATATATATATATATATATATATATATATTACCATGAATCATTCATACAAAAAGTAAATTAGTAAAGTTAAGGTGTTTCAATAATACGCAAGTACTTTCAACTGTACATTCAGTCATCTTCAGGCATGGAAATTATTTTTTTTATGATAAAATTCAGGTAGCATCCGAGACGAAAAAATTAAATGCGAATCGAAATATGTTTTCTTTGAAATGTGTTATTGTTAATGGATAGAAAATATTGGAGCATGCAGTCGCAACGCTAAGGTTGAATTTTTTGAAAATTTAAGAGAATGCGTTTTATTTACTAATATGGCAATTCTAGAAAAAAAAATTTTTTGTCTGTATGTGTTTATCAGTCAATGTGGCATGAACTAAATCGTTCAATAAATAAAGTAATGTCTCAGTTGTTATCCCGAAAATTTGCACGTCGGATCAGTTCTTTTAAATCAAATATGTGGTGCAGTTCAATATATATTTTCAATATTATTTTTTTGTTTTTGTAGGAGTTTTTTCGTCTCTGATGCTACCTGAATTTTACCAAAAACAAAATAATTTCCATGTCTGAAGATGACTGAATGTACAGTTGAAAGTACTTGCGTATTAAAGAAACACCTTACACAGCTTATAATTTTTAAAAACAAGGATCATAACATTCATCGAGCGATTTGTAGGTTAATGCACCTAAGATTTTGTTTGCGAAGGGATTTTGCCATTTTATATCATTAACTTTACTAATTTACTTTTTGTATGAATGATTCATTGTAATATATATTGAACTACGCCACATATTTGATATATATATATATATATATATATATATATATATATATATATATATATATATATATATATATATATAATGCGTATATTTTGGTAGCATGTTTTCATTGAGACATGTTTCATTGAATAATTTAGACAATTTTTATCAACTTCAATTGGCTCCTATCATATTCACGGATAATCTGTTTTGGTGTCGTTATTGAAGGACGACAGAAAATCGCCGTGTTCATACATATTATTTTATTCCGAGTACTTTCGACATAGCACAATGTCATCATCAGGGTGTTATTTATTGCAAGACAAATATTGTAGCGTTCATTAATTTTGAAGACAAAATTGTTGTGTTCATCTGAAAGTTAAATTTCTTACTTGTGGAGTGAAGAACGCCGAGCCAGTGCGTGATCGCTTGATATCGCTTCAAGGGAGGAAACTAAGTATGGTTGTAGAGAGTTTTTACGAAATAAGTAGTAAAATCTATTAGTGCAAGCCTTGACATTTTGAAACTATCTGTTGAACACATTTTAAGTTATTTGTGCAGTATTCGTAATTAAAAGGTAAAAGTGTTGAATTTAATAATTCACATACTCAGATAAAATATATAGTGACTGATGCATTTTCTACAGCATCATTAATAAAAACGCTGTGATATATTTGTTTGATAGAAAAGAACACACATTGATAATTATTATATGGTTTGATTAGCCGAAAGTGCTCGGAGCAAACGCAATAAGTCCAATAAATAAAACTGTTTTTCGAGATCAAAAAGAACACAACAAAAAATATGTAATTTGTCATTCATTGTTAATGAAAGAAGAGGCTATTTTGCCGATCCTAGTAAAACAGACACAAATGCTATTAAGCTTATTTTACCAGTCTCGGTAAAAAATACCCCCAGGTTGGTAAATATTCTTATCATTATTGTTATATAAGTGTTATGGTCCAAGGTTAGGACCAAGGAAGAACAACACAAACACAAGAGTAGAAATAACAAAGATATATTACACAGAATAATAATACAAGATGTGAAAGGTGTTAGTATGACTGTCAGTCTGGTTTGGAGTGAACACTATTGGCTCGACTCGATTCCGTCTCCTCCCTCTCTCTTGAGAGGCGCAGTATTCATAGTGTTAGGAAGAGTTCACTCTGTCGTTATAGGTAAGGTCCCATAACAATAAGAATAAAGTGTTGCTGCCGACACTTGAGTTTGAACATAGATCGCCAGTGAGTAAACACTGGCGATCCCATTATTGAATGAAGTAGACTACGTGACCATAGATGAAACGCATATATAGGAAGTCATGCCCACTTCCCTTCTCCACATCTTTTCACATTTCATTCCTATCTGCTCTCGCTCCAAATCTTCTGTAACGACCTTGCCTTGATCGATCCACTGTCTTTCTCTTTCTCCACATCCTCTCCTTTACCACTCCTATCTGCTCTTCCTCCAACCCTTCTATAACCCCTTGCGTGATAGTGGCCTCCAGCCTTGCTTGGGGTGATACGCTTAAAAAAAAAAAAATGTGACATCTAGACTGATCTGTATTTCTACTCTATCCTCTATTACTATACGGACCGCTATTCTCTACTCTATTCACTAAACTATTTCTCTATTCAGATTACTATACGATGGTTACTTTCGAACGAGTATTATCGAGCAAGTACAATTAGTACGAGTGATATTCGAAGGCGTCTGACACCAGTATTGTTCAACGGCGTACTATAGTTGTATGTGCAATTACAAAGTCTCTACTACAACGAGCATTGCAAAATTGACGAGTATTCGTTGACATTACCAAAAGTGACAACGAGTGATCGTTGACATCACAAAAATTATGAAGGCAGGTAATGTTAAAAATAACAACACACAGATTTAACACGGAAGTTTATTTATTTTCACCACCAATTTAAAATCTTGTCGGCCATCAATAATAAAAACACAAGTTAAAATCATTTATTTATGATCAGTTATTAAAAGAAATATAGAAGTTTCTAAATATGTTAAGCACTTCAGGCATAACAGGCTTTGCAAATCACAAACTTGCCCTTGGGTATGGTTCCTTTGCTAATACACTTCAGGTGCACCCACTGAAGACAACAGACTACAGAATCCATGTTGTTCAATTCCTGCCTACCGGTAAAATAGCCTTGGTGTCTATTTTACCGGCAAATAGTCTATTCGGTTAATCAAATATGTATAACAGAGAGATTGCTGCCCAAATACACAACTATATGCTTAACCCGCCTCGTTTTACGTAGTTGAAACAGGTACAATGATTTAAAACAAAGAATGAATTCTGGTTGGATGTAAAATCGAAATCAAATAAAATACTGATTGCGGTTACACTAGCGATTGTATAAAAATAAGTGAACAATGAATTCTGTTTATTGCGTTTCTTTGCTTCGCCTTGTTCGCAGCGAATGACACATCGATTTGACTTCAGGAAGCCATATTTTACTTTGTTGGACTTTGTATAGAAAACGCACCCTTAAGATTGTTTTTCAATTCTTTTCAATTTTTCTAAATGTTTAAATTTTCATTTTTTTTTTTTTTTTTTTTTTTGTAAATTGAGCCACCGACGCAAGCCTAAATAATAAAAGGGAAGCAAGAAAAATATAATAATAATAATAATAATAATAATAATAATAATAATAATAATAATAATAATCGAAATAAAAAATGTGGAAATTGAAAGCAAGAATAGTACCAGTCATAATAGGTGCGCTTGAAATGATAAAAAAGGAACATAACAACACATTGAAAAAGTCCCTGGAACTCTCAACCTAAAAGAAATACAAAAAATGGTCTTGAGAAGTACATCCCACACACTAAGAAGAACTTTGTCTATGTAACACTAGTGATGTTATGGGAGTTAGAAAAACAAACCATGAAATGTAGCCATCACAACACACCACTAGCTGCCTTAGGTGACCATTGCAGAAATCAAAGTATAATGATGATAATAATTATAATAACTAGAAAGACCCTTGAAAATGTCATGGATTTTCTATTTGAATTTGATTAACCCTAATTCTTAATTTAATGATTGAATAAACTCCTGGCGAGTTTTATGACAATAAAATATCCGTAGAAATTCCTCTATCGCATCTTTAAATATTTGCGCTTAACAATTTTAACAAAATATTGCAATAACAATCATAAATATGAATGCTGGTCGTTATTTTAAGAAATAAGGGGGTACAAATGAAAATATTTGAAATTGATAATTTTTTCCATTTCACTGAAACAGGGGTACAACATTTCTATCTTCATTTCTTTCTTTGTCTGTCTTTCTTTCATTGTCTTTTTTTCTTTCCTTCTTTCCTTCCTTTCATTTTTCACTGAAACCAAATAGCATCCTCTAATATGTCTTTCCATGCGATCAAAACGGAATAGTTCATTATTTATGGCTATTTTCTAAGCGTAGCTTAGATGTGGCACAAGGCCAAAAGTATGGCGCACATGGTGAGGATCGAACTCACTTTTCAGTGGTAACTGATCTAGCGAGATGTGCTTGCTAACCATTACACCACGACGAGGTGACCTAAGTCAGTTATTTATGATTCCTTCCTTTTATTTATCTTCCTTCCTTCCTTCCTTCCTTCCTTCCTTCCTTCCTTCCTTCCTTCCTTCCTTCCTTCCTTCCTTCCTTCCTTCCTTTGAAACAAAGTAGTGTCTCTTATATATCTTTTCCGTCTTCCCACGCGATCAAAACGGAATAGTCTATTATTTATGAGGTCTCCGAAAGGCGTAATGGTCGTGCTAACTAAGGGAGGGATAATAATAATAATAATATTAATAATAAATGCTTACTAACTACAAATTACCAAACATACATACTAAAAGATAGTATTCACACGAAATGCAGATTCTGTGATAAATATCCCAAAATAATTGACTATCTTGTATCAGGTTGCACGGTGTTAGCACTAACTGAATATAAAACTTGGCATGGTAGAGTGGGCCAATATCTGCACTGGAAAATATGCAACTTTTGCGGGAATGAAACTGCAAGAAACTGGTATGAACATCACCCAGACCCGATTACAGAGCTAGAACCTGTAACAGTTTTATGGGACTTTATACATACAGACAGAACAATCGCCCAGACATAATATCAAAGACTACAAAAACAGAATGTACTTTCTTATCGATATAGCAATCCCTGCAGATTGTAATGTATCGTTGAAGATCTTCAAAAACTATCAAAATACAAGGATCGTGATGTGGAATTCTCAACAATGTGGCACATGAGAACATCAATGTTTCCAGCTGTAGTTGAAGCCTTCCTTGTTCTTTTACTTGCGAGTTGGGGGATCAATTTATAATAGATCTATATTGCAAACTGATCCCCCTTTTAAAATGTATGAGATATCACCCGGAGTCGTTAAGTATTTCTTTCTTTCTTTCTTTCTTTAATAATAATAATAAACACTTCCGTCTTCCCTTCTTTCTTTGTTTTTTTCTTTAATAATAATAATAATAATAATAACAATTTTTTGTTCTTTTACTTGCGAAGGAGATCAATTTTCAATGGATCTATATTGCAAACTGAGCCTCATTTTAAAATTAAAAATATCAATATTTATGATCTGGGGTTCCTATTCGATAGGAATGCTAAAAATGAATTAGAAAATGTATTACTTGGACAGGCCTTTTCTTCTGTAGAATATCGGTCTTTCTAAAAAAGATTATTTACTAGTAAAAACTTTTGAACAACCTAAAGAAAGCCGGAGCGTACAACGGCCGAAAAGTTGTGATAAATATGGCAACAAAGATGAGGACAATAGTCCGAATAGTGTAAATAGTGTACATAACACCTCATCTCAGAAATATAAACAGATACTGAAAAACTCTTGAGATTTTAGATTTTAGTGCCAATTGCCAAAGAACAAACATTAAATTCAAATTTGTTGAGACAAATCGTTTGGCTGAAGGAAATAAAATGTTGCCGATAAAGCTAGTAGTTACTTTCGAAGCTGCAACCAATCCCATAAGCCCCTGTTTTAAAAGTAAAAGGAAGTGAACTAGAATCGCGTTCCCTTCCATATATCGCCATGACTGCAGAGTTCAAAGGAAAATTCTAGAACTCATTTCCGAATTCAAAAATATTGGGCCAACTTTTAAACGACGTATAGCTTCCGTTTCCCCTAACCTATTTCACCTTTTTAACTTGCCCTTGATTGACCAATAAAACCAATTTGTCATTCATGTGACACTGCACTTAGGTCCTGAGAACTTTTCCTACCTTATTTTTCTTTCATTACAACACGTCGTTCCAATAAACATTCATATAACACCAGTCGTCTAATGTCTCTGGACCGCTTAATTGCAATTTCCCGCCGAAAGGAACTTAAATGGTTGTTGACAGTTGTGCTTCTTTCTTTCTTTTTTTTCTTTCTTTTTATTGTTTTGATCCCTAGTTTCTTTCTTATGTTTTTCTTTCGTTTGCTCGTCTGGCTTTCTTCGGTTTCTCTTCCTTTTATTGTTTTCTTTCCTAATTACTTTCTTTCGTTGTATTTTCTTTCTTTCTTTCTTTTTTCTTATTGTTTTCCTGATTTCTTTCATTCTATCGGTTTATTTTATTTTTATTGTTTTTCTTTTCTTTTTTTTCTTTTTTTTTCTCTTTTTTCCGGATTTCTTTCTTTTCTCTTGTATTGTTTTTCCAGATTCTTTCTTTCGTTTTTTTTTTCTTCCTTTTCTTTTCTTTCTTTTTCTTTTCTTTTCTTTTCTTTTTTCTTTTTCCCCGATTACTTTCTTTCTTTTATTTTTTATTGTTTTTCCTGATTTCTTTCTTTTTTTCGTTTTATTTTATTTTTCTTGCTTCCTTTCTTTTCTTTCTTTTCCTTTTTGTTTTTCCCCGACTTCATTCTTTTTTCTTTCTTTTTTTCTTTTTTATTGTTTTTCCTGATTTTTTTTTAGTTTTATTTTCTTTTTATTGTTTTGATTCCCAGATTCTTACTTTTGTCTTTCTTTTCGGCCCTTTGCCTTGCTTTCTTTTGTATTCCTTTTCTTTTTATTGTTTTCTTTATTAATTTCTTTTTCCTTTCGTTTTCCTTTTCTTTTTATCGCTTTCTTTCTTTTCGTCTTTCTTTCTTTCTTTTTTAACTGATTTGAATGAGAAATCTCTTTAAAAGTAGACAAGCCAAATTAAGGAAATACTATGTACAATTTTCCCTATTCATCATTTGTCTGTAAGAACCGTGTCTGAAATTTGCATAAACCTTGATTCATTGAACTGTATGTAGAGTTTAGTGTGATCAGTATTTTACACACACACACATACACACAGAAAACAAAAAAAAAAACAGGAGGTCGCACTAATTTTTTGAAGATGTTAAAAACCACACACCCCACTATACAATTATATTTTTATTTCATTTTTGTAATTTTTTTATGGAGGGGTTAAAATCAAAGCAAAGAATTTAGGGGTCGCACTATAAATGAATCAACTTATACACGAATATATCTAAATAGTATAATTAGCATCGTCTACCGGCCTGAATATTCGAGAGATCTTATTAAAAATATATATACCCTCCGGCAGGATTCGAACTTGCTTCATCCTTAGCGGGTTAAATCTGACATGATTATACCGACTCAACCACGAAGGGCATGGCTTTTAAGCGAAATCCTTAATAAACAGTATAATTATTTTATGTGGGGACACATACTTGTACCAGTAGTTTGCTATTTCTTTCTGCGGAAGACCAGAATATAGAAGCTGGTCTGGGGGAGAAGAAGAGGATTCATACATTTCCCAAGGGTATTAGTACGTAAGTGAATGTAATGGATTCGACTGGAATTCGAACTCAGCTCTCCGATTCCTTAATCCGAGCCGCTATCCACTACTCCACTGTGCCTCCTCTCGGATTAATAAATCAATTCTCTCTCTCTCTCTCTTTCTCTCTCTCTCTCTCTCTCTCTCTCTCTATATATATATATATATATATATATATATATATATATATATATATATATATATATATATATATATATATATATATATATATATATATATATATATATATATATATATATATATATATACTACCCACAATGCACCACTGGCCCCTATATATAAATAGCCGAGAAAAATAACACCACTCGTGGTCTGACGATTCCTGTTTGTCCGCCTTGTCATTTTGTGTTCCATTTTTCAGACCGCTGCACGACTGCCTTGTTGCCTGAATCTCTGAGTGAACTGTATTTTGGTTAAAGTTTGTTATTTTATTTATTTTCTGTTGCAACTGTTTTGAAAAAAAAAAGAGAAAAAAAAAAAAAAGTCCTTTTGATTTTTTCTTCTATCCATTTTTTTTATCCACCCCCTCTTTTAGTTCTATTCCATTTTTATTTTCAGTTTTTTTTCCCCCTTTAATTTTTTGTTTTAGTTTTTCTTTTTACCCCCGTTAATTCTTTGTTTTTCATTTTATCCCCTATTCTAGTTTCTCGTTTTAATTCCCTTCCCCCGTTAATTTTTGTTTCTACCCCGTTTTAATTTCCACGTTTTTTTTTAGCCTTCCTTATAACCTTCATTTCCCGTTAATTTCTAGCTTCGTTTTATATATAGTGTAACCCTTGTCCGTGTTTTGCGTTAATTAATTTTAATTTCTTGTTTCTGTCCTAACTCTACGTTTTACGTGTTTTTTGTTTTATAAATTTGTTTGTACTAAAATCGTTTTGTAATTGTTGTATTGTCTAATTTATTTGTTTATTTTCTTTATTGGTTCGACTTGTTTGTTTTGGGTCGGCCATTTTGAATTTTTGTTGCTAGCTTTGGTTCTTGCCAAAGTTCCGTATTTTCTTTTGTTATTGTTTTCGTCTAGTCGGCCATTTTGATTTTTTGTCGAAGTTGAGTATTTTCTTTGGTTACTTTGTTTGAACGTTTTATTTTATTATTTAATTGTCCTTTTCGTGTTTTGTTAATTGTTACGCCTTTAGGCGATATTTGTGTTTAAGTTTTACGTGTTTTTTGTTTTATATTTGTAATTGTTGTACTGTTAAATTTAGCCGTTAATTTTCTGTTATTACTGGTTTGACTCGCTGCTTAGAGTCGGCCAACTTTATTTTTTTAACTAGCTTCGGCTAGAGTTTTATTTATATTAGGTTTGTGTCCACTTTTTCTTTGAACGTTTTATTTTATCGTCCATTTTCCCCTTTTTATTTTTTTTCCCCGCCTTTTGGCGTTAATTTTTTTTGTTTTTGTTTTCGCCTTGAGGCGAAATTTATTGAATATCCCTTCCCCATTCCTTCACCCCCTGACCCCCCTTTTTTTTCTCCACCATGGAGAAGAAGGAAAAAAAAGCCCCTTCTTTTCTTATTACTAAAAAAAAGACAGCGACCCTTGCTTCCATCCGAAAATCGGTGAGGAAGCACTTGTTCAACCCCAAAAAAGACCCCCCAGATAAAGACAATCCCGAGGAATATCCTGCCCTTCCTCGAACCCCCACAAATGAGGAAATAGTTGACGTCCTTAAAAAGGCCGCCAAAGCCAGGATAGAGAAAGAAAGCCTGGAAAAAGAAACAAATAAAAACCCAGACAAGCCGAAAGTTAACACCGAGGTCGGGGATTCGCCCTCTTGTTGGAAGTCCCCTCCGAATTGTATAATCGACATCGCGGAGTTCCTGGAGCGTGCCAAGAGTTACGCTCACCTCGTGGTGAAAGACGGGCTCTTGGAGGATCCAGTGGAACTGAAGAGAGTCGAGAAAAGAATAGTGTCTGTCTTTGTCGTCGACAAGCGTTCGCGCAAAATTTGTCGTTCGACTAAAGACACAGTGTTTAAAGCACTGGAGTCCCTGGGGTTCAAACCCCTAAGAATTGTCAAGGGAAAGGGTTTTTTCATGTGGGACGTACTGCTGCCCACTGCAGAAGACTGCGTAAGAGCCACCCGGAGGGAATTGATCACAAAGGATCTCATCCTCCGAACCGAGTATGAGGGTCGGCGAAGGACCAGGGTGGCAGTATACGAGGTCCCTCCTCAGGTTATCGGGGAACACCTCGCGGCGTTCCTGGACCAATACGGGGAGATATTGGCCGCTTCCTGTGATAGCCTGACTGGGGGATGGAGCTTTGATATGATGCTCGATCGTAAGGCCTTCAGCTCCGTCCCCAACTGGATTGACGTTAGTGACTTGAAGCTGCCGGTCATCGTGACCGGTCGTAAACCAGCCTGCTGGAAGTGTGGAGTGACTGGTCATCTCTCCTCTTCCTGCCCAGAGAAGAAGGCCTCTGGGACTCAGGTCACTAAAGACCAAACTCCCCCTCTGACCGAGTCTGCAAAATCCGCCGCGCCTGTAATGGGCATGCCAGCTGCCGGGACCGGAGAGGTTGTTCCCCCGGTTGGGTCACCATCCAAGCCCCCATCCCCCGAAGAGCCCTCTTCCACCGCTTCTGCGACTAAGAAGGGGGAAGAAGGGGAATGGCAGGTAGTTGGCAGGGTCAGAGGGAAGCGTCAGCCAGCGGGTCCTCAGTCCCCTGAAGCCTCGGGGACTAAAGACACACACAGTCCCACTCCCTCTAGCAACAGCATGGGCGACGCCCCGACCTCTTTAACATCAGAAGATCATATGAAAAAATATGAACCGTCTTACGAAAAAACCGTCAAACTGAAAGAACTGAAAAAACTAATAGACGTCCAAAGAAAACAAAAAAAATCCCCGGAAAAGAAATCCCCCTTGCAGTCTCCTCAACCCTCTTCTCCAGTCAAGTCTCCCCCTAAAAAGATGGCCACTCGCTCCACATCTTCCAAATCTATTCCTCCCACTCCATGTCCGTCAACCCCTCTCTCCAGAGTGAAGCCTTCTCCAGCCACCCCTTCCACTTCTCGTGCCCAGTCCCAAATCCCTCTCAGTAGAGACCCCAGTCCTTTTAGACATCCCAGTACTCCTCGCCACACTCCCAGTCCTTCACCCTCAAAAAAATTATCCACAACAGTAACCAAAAGGCCCAGAAGCCCTACTCAAGATGGTGCGGATAAAAAAAAGAGACCGAAGCACATATTTAACCCAGGCATAGAGATATGCAAAATATCTCCCCTACAAGCTGAAAAAGCGAGGGATTACGGGAATAGGATAAAGAGCCTAAAATTCCTCTTATCTGTAAAGAAATTTGGGGACAAAGACATTGAAGATCCCGGAAACTTCCCTAATGCCCAAAGGGTATTAACTGTAATCAGATCAGAGCCGGGAGCGAAATCAGTTTGGGCTATGGTGGATGAAGCGATTTCATCGTTCAGCTTGTCCCCGCCAATCGCCATAGTCCAAAATGATAAATTGAAAAAGATGAAGCAGTTTTGTGCAGGGAGGGTCCCGGTTTTTGTTCACCCCTCCCTTTATAGAGCACTAAAATTGACTTTCCCGTGGGATATCGGCGGAATCTCCGAAGACGGTACCATCAAGAATGAGATGGGCCATGGGTCTATGGGAGAGGCTGTCGGTATCCTAACCCCAGCCATGTTCAACGCAGATAAGCAACCCTAATCAGCATTCATTATGGCTCTCTGGTTAGCTACTTTAAATGTCCGGGGCCTGAGGTTGGAGTCTCGCAGGGCGAGGCTCTCTCGCGACCTTCAGCGCCTCGGGGTGAATATCTGTTGTGTGCAAGAGACCCGGTTTTCTTCTCATGATCGTGAGGATGTGCTGTCTAATGGGTTCGCCCTTTATTCAGCATGTTTTGATGGTCGTTCGAGGGGTGTCTCTTGGCTAGTGAGCAGGTCTTTAGACGCTGTATGTACTCTTGTTTTCGCAGATCCGGCGGGCAGGCTTTGTGTGCTGGACGTTACCATAAAAGGTAAGGCTTTACGTCTCATCGGCGTTTATGCGCCCGTTATCCATGCTGAGCGTCCTGGTCTGTTTCGGCAGATCGAGCCGTTTTTGACGACATCTCGTCGGGTAGTTTTAGCGGGTGATTGGAATGCCGTCCTTGATCCCGATATAGATCGTATAGGGAAAAAACGGGCTACTAACAATCCTGATGTGAAACCATTTCGGGGCTTTATCGACGGGTTCGATCTCGTCGATAAGTACCGAAATGAGCATCCTCGGGATATAGCTTGGACTTGGACTAATAGTGGCAACTCGGATCCTGGGACGCTTGCGAGCTACCTTGATCGAGTCCTAGTTAAGAGAGTCGATGTAGGGCTCTTAGGGTGTCCAAGTTTCCATTATATAGTTTATTCGGATCATAGGCTTGTCCGGGTCCGTGTAAACTTAGATAAGCCTAAGGTTAGGTTGGCTGGTTACTGGAAATTCAACTGTTCACTGTTTGGTGAACAGGGATTTCGGGACCAGCTGTTACTAATGATACAACGGGAATTGTCGGGAGCGGTTTTTGGGAACGCCTGGTGGGGTAACCTTAAATCTAAAATTAGAACGTTTGCTGCCGATTTTAGTCGTCGACTCAATCGAGATAGATTAGCGGCGCAAACTGCTTTAGAAGAAAAAGTCGATCGGGCCGTGAAATCCCGTGTTAGTGGGGATGTAGCCTTAGCTAAGGCAGAGTTGGCCTCCTTGCTTATCAAGAAGGATCAAGCTCTGGTAGTTAGGGCTAGGTTAAAAAGAATGTCCTCTGAGGCGACGAATATGGCCGCTGAATTGCGTGCAGAGGAGAGTAGGAGTGCGTCTCGGCGACATATCGCGTGCGTCACATTACCGGATAATCGGACCGTGACTACAAACGCGGGCATATGTGAGGTCTTTCGAGATTATTTTCAGGATCTTTTCACCAGGGAGCCCGGTCTGAGCTCGGCTCAGTTCGACTCCTATTTAGCCGACTTTCCCTGCCTCGAGGCAGCTGAAGCGGCTGGGTGCGAGGGTCCCATAACAGAGTCTGAGATCTGGGAAGCGCTGAAGCAGGTTGGCCTGGATAAGTCTCCGGGACTCGATGGTCTGCCCTACGAAGTGTACTTGAGGCTGTCGCCCGTTTTTGTTCCTTTGCTGGAACTGATTTTCAACCACTGGATGAAGCAGGGGTCTATACCTCAACGCTTCACCAGGGGTGTGATCAAGTTGCTGCGTAAGGACAAGAACGGTGGGGATGGGTTAGGGAACTTTCGCCCTTTAACGATGCTAAACGCTGAGTTGAAGATTTTGGCGAAGATCTTAGCCAACCGTTTGCAGCTTGTCCTGTCTAGTCTGATTGGCCCCGAGCAGACTTGTGCTGTGAAGGGCAGGACTATTCAGGATAACCTGCATATGGTACGCTTGATCTTAGAACAAGTCGACGGTGAAGCCGCGCTGATCAATTTAGATCAGTCCAAGGCCTTCGATAGGGTTGATCATCGTTTTCTGGAGGCTGTCCTTTCGTCGGCCGGTTTCGGAGCCGACTTTCGCTCCTGGATCCGACTCTTGTATGCGACCCCCGGTGCGCTGGTGGAAGTGAATGGAGTAAGATCGAAGCCTTTCGTATTGTCTCGCTCTATTCGTCAGGGTTGTCCGCTCTCGCCTTTGCTTTACGTTCTTGCGTTGGAACCTTTCCTTCGCAAGTTAAAGGCGAATCCGGTCCTGCGTGGAATATCTCTGCCTGGGGCTACCACCTCAGCAAGGTATTCTGCCTATGCTGACGACGTTTCGGTTCTTGTGTCGAGCAGAGCCGAGATTGACGAAGTCAGCAAAGAGGTCAGTGGTTATGAGATGGTGACAGGGGCCAAGATCAACCGTGATAAGTCTGTTGGCTTGCGGTTGGGTGCGTGGAAGGGAGTTTCTCTTCCCGGACCTTTCCTCTGGACGGATGGGCCGATCAAGATTCTCGGCGTCTGGTTCGGTCCGGATCTCCAGTTGGAAATGAATTGGTCGGAGGTACGAGAGAAGGCCGAGAGCGCGGTTAATCTGTGGTCTCGGAGGAGGCTTTCCCTGAAGGGAAGGGCGGAAGTATGTGTTTCACACATATATCCAATCCTCGTGTACCGACTCTCTGTACTTCCACTTCCGTTTGCCCCACTAATTTTATTAGTAAGGCTCTTGTTCTCCTTCTTGTGGGGAGGCAAGGCCCCTATGGTATCTCGGGAGATCTGTTGCCTTCATACCGCTGAGGGCGGTCTGGGTATGCCAAGCATTGAGATTCGTCAACATATGCTTCGCATTGCATTCCTAGACCGATTGTGTCGCGAACCGGACGAGGTGGGAGCCTTCTGGAAGGAAGACGCCCGGAAAAATTTCCCGTCCCTAAGAAGTGTGCACTCGTGCGAGGGGGAGGCCCGCCGTAGACCCCGAGCCGAAAGCTCCTTCTATCACGAATGTCGTCGCGCTCTGAAATGCCTCTTACGGGCGTCGGAAGGCCTCTCCAACGTCCAGGCGTTGTCTCGTAGGGCATTGTATCAGGTGTTAGTTCGGGGGTCCGTTCAAGATGCTCTGATTAGCGAGCTCGGTCTTACGAAGCAGCAGGCTCGCTCAATATGGCCTTGGGCGCCAGGCTTGAAATGCCTCACTAACGATGAGGCATCACTCACCTGGCGGGTGATTCGTAGAGCCCTCTGGGTCGGCAAAAGACTTTGTTCAGCGGGCTTGGAGAATTCTCCAGACTGCCGCCGCTGTGTTGGGGAAGTCGAGACCATTGGTCACGCCTTCTTTCAGTGCACGGTGGTAGTGCCGTTGTGCAAGTTCGTTGAAGGCCTCATGGTTCGCGTACTGCGGAGAAAGTCCTTTGTCCTGGATGTCGTTTCTGTCTGTAGCAATGTGGTGCCTCAGATGTCGAGGGCTGAGCATTATGTGTGCTGTTGCTTACTAGGCGTTATGAGAGTCGTGATCTGGACGACGCGTCAGAAGGAATTCTATGGTGGCGAGAAGTTTGCTTCTTCCGAACTGATCTTGTTCTTTAGGCATCAGCTTAAAGTCAAGATTAGGACGGAAAGGCGGCGGCTCACATCATCAGAATTTGGCGAAAGGTGGGTGAGTCTTGCGCGTTTGTGCCGTGTGAAAGGGGCTGACCTTGAGTGGCATTTTGATGCTGGTTAGGCATCAGGATATTGTTTGCCTGGGTTGAACTTGGCAACCCATCCCTGGATTTAGGATAGTTTAGGGTTTTTGCATTTGTATTTTAGTTTTTTTAGTTTCTGTAAAACTTAGCTAGAGTGAGTTTGCTCATTGGCCCCCTTTTTTTTCTGCCCCCCTTTTTCTTTTCCTTTTGTTTAACTCCCCATCCCTCCCCGCTTTAGGTGCTCAGTGATTTTAGTTCTCTGGAGGATGCGGGACGCCTTTCGTTTCGAGTGTGTGAGCTTTTCGGCTGAATCAGTGCGTGTTTGTGCGAATGGTTGGGATGGATAAATGTTTATTTTATAAAGTCCCGTGTCGATTTCGCCCAGGAAATTGATTTTACTGTCACATTTAGGAATTGTGGGGGGGTTTTATTACTAACATGATTTTGTTTAGTTTCATGTATATAATTTTAGACATATTGTATATATTCATTGGGGATATTTATTTGAAATTTTTACTCCCGCCCCCCCACAGACTTTATTGTACATATGGGGTTATTTAGGACTTTCATAGAGACCATGAGGTATTTTGGTGGATGTAGCATGAAAGGTAAGTATGAATGTGGCGTTTTGGTGAAAGGAATATTGTTTTGTATGCTTGGGTCAGTGCTTGGGACTAGCTAAGTTTAAGATTAAGACCAGTGATGACCTTCCTTTTCCCCAATCCCCCTTTTGGCCTTGTGCCGTATTTACTGTACATAACAGTATTAAATATTGTGGTCTGACGATTCCTGTTTGTCCGCCTTGTCATTTTGTGTTCCATTTTTCAGACCGCTGCACGACTGCCTTGTTGCCTGAATCTCTGAGTGAACTGTATTTTGGTTAAAGTTTGTTATTTTATTTATTTTCTGTTGCAACTGTTTTGAAAAAAAAAAGAGAAAAAAAAAAAAAAGTCCTTTTGATTTTTTCTTCTATCCATTTTTTTTATCCACCCCCTCTTTTAGTTCTATTCCATTTTTATTTTCAGTTTTTTTTCCCCCTTTAATTTTTTGTTTTAGTTTTTCTTTTTACCCCCGTTAATTCTTTGTTTTTCATTTTATCCCCTATTCTAGTTTCTCGTTTTAATTCCCTTCCCCCGTTAATTTTTGTTTCTACCCCGTTTTAATTTCCACGTTTTTTTTTAGCCTTCCTTATAACCTTCATTTCCCGTTAATTTCTAGCTTCGTTTTATATATAGTGTAACCCTTGTCCGTGTTTTGCGTTAATTAATTTTAATTTCTTGTTTCTGTCCTAACTCTACGTTTTACGTGTTTTTTGTTTTATAAATTTGTTTGTACTAAAATCGTTTTGTAATTGTTGTATTGTCTAATTTATTTGTTTATTTTCTTTATTGGTTCGACTTGTTTGTTTTCGGTCGGCCATTTTGAATTTTTGTTGTTAGCTTTGGTTCTTGCCAAAGTTCCGTATTTTCTTTTGTTATTGTTTTCGTCTAGTGTCGGCCATTTTGATTTTTTGTCGAAGTTGAGTATTTTCTTTGGTTACCTTGTTTGAACGTTTTATTTTATTATTTAATTGTCCTTTTCGTGTTTTGTTAATTGTTACGCCTTTAGGCGATATTTGTGTTTAAGTTTTACGTGTTTTTTGTTTTATATTTGTAATTGTTGTACTGTTAAATTTAGCCGTTAATTTTCTGTTATTACTGGTTTGACTCGCTGCTTAGAGTCGGCCAACTTTATTTTTTTAACTAGCTTCGGCTAGAGTTTTATTTATATTAGGTTTGTGTCCACTTTTTCTTTGAACGTTTTATTTTATCGTCCATTTTCCCCTTTTTATTTTTTTCCCCGCCTTTTGGCGTTATTTTTTTTGTTTTTTGTTTTCGCCTTTAGGCGAAATTTATTGAATATCCCTTCCACATTCCTTCACTCCCGTCCCTCCCCTCTACATTAGTATGGATAAGAAGGAAAAAAAAGCTCCTTCTTTCCTAGTAATTAAAAAAAAGACATCTTCAGCTTCCTACAAGAAGTCAGTAAGGAAGCATCTCTTCAATCCTAAAAAAGATCCACCTGACAAAGACAACTCCGATGAATACCCGGCACTCCCCACTGTTCCTACTAATGAAGAAATAGTAGAAGCACTAAAAAAGGCTGCCAAAGATAGGCTAGCTAAAGAGAATTTCAAATCACCAGAAAAGAAAGTCAATTCTAATGTGAATGAAGAGGTCGGGGATTCGCCCTCTTGTTGGAAGTCCCCTCCGAAATGCGTAATCGATATCGCGGATTTCCTGGAACGTTCCAAGAGTTACGCTCACCTCGTGGTGAAAGACGGGCTCTTGGAGGATCCAGTGGAACTGAAGAGAATCGACAAAAGAATAGTGTCAGTTTTTGTCGTCGACAAGCGTTCGCGCAAAATTTGTCGGTCGACTAAAGACACAGTGTTGAAAGCACTGGAGTCCCTGGGGTTCAAACCCCTAAGAATAGTAAAGGGAAAAGGGTTCTTCATGTGGGACATACTGCTACCCACAGCCGAAGACTGTTTGAACGCCACCCGGAGGGATTTGATCACAAAGGATCTTATCCTCCGCACAGAGTACGAGGGTCGGCGAAGGACCAGGGTAGCAGTGTACGAGGTCCCTCCTCAGGTTATCGGGGAACACCTTGCGGCTTTCCTGGCCCAATACGGGGAGATATTGGCCGCTTCCTGTGATAGCCTGACTGGGGGATGGAGCTTTGACATGATGCTCGATCGGAAGGCCTTCAGCTCCGTCCCCAACTGGATTGACGTTAGTGACCTGAAGCTGCCGGTCATCGTGACCGGTCGTAAACCAGCCTGCTGGAAGTGTGGAGTGACTGGTCATCTCTCCTCTTCCTGCCCAGAGAAGAAGGCCTCTGGGACTCAGGTCACTAAAGACCAAACTCCCCCTCTGACCGAGTCTGCAAAATCCGCCGCGCCTGTAATGGGCATGCCAGCTGCCGGGACCGGAGAGGTTGTTCCCCCGGTTGGGTCTCCACCAAAGCCCTCATCCCCCGAAGAGCCCTCTTCCGCCGCTTCTGTGGCTAAGAAGGGGGAAGAAGGGGAATGGCTGGTAGTTGGCAGGGTCAGAGGGAAGCGTCAGCCAGCGGGTCCTCAGTCCCCTGAAGCCTCGGGGACTAAAGACACTTACAGCCCCACTCCCTCTAACAGCAGCAAGGGCGACGCCCCGACCTCTATTCTAACAATCGAACAACTACAGAAAAAATACGATCCTGGATATGAAAAGACGGAAAAAGTTAAAGAGCTGAAAAAAAAACTTGACGAACAAAGAAAAGAAAAACTATACCCTTCCAAAAACACACTTACATCTCAGTCTCCTCAACCCTCTACATCCCGTCAAAACACGTCACCCATTAAAAAGAAGGCCACTCCCCCCACATCCTCTATCTCGTCACCTTCTTCACGCCCCTCAACCCCTCTCTCTAGAGTGAAGCCTACTCCTGCCACTCCTTCCTCTTCTTATGCCCAGGCCCAAATCCCTCTCAGTAGAGACCCCAGTCCTTTTAGACAACCTTGTACACCCCGCAATACTCCCAGTCCTTCTCCCACTAAAATGCCCCCGCCTGTTAACAAAAGGCACAGAAGCCCAACACAGGATTCAGTGGAAAAAAAGAAGAGACCCAAACACATCTACAATCCTGGCTCAAATGTGTGCAAAATCTCGCCGTTACAAGCCGAGAAAGCAAAAGATTATGGCAACAGGATTAAGGAACTGAAATATCTTTTGTCTATGAAGCAATTCGGAGACAAAGATATAGATAATCCGCAAAACTTTCCACAAGCCCAGAGAGTGTTGACTGTTATAAGGGTTGAAACTGGGGCAAAGCAGATTTGGGCCATGTTGGACGAGGCAATGGCTTCGTTCGACATGACCCCACCCATTGCTATCGTCCAAAGCGAAAAATTAAAAAAAATGAAACAATTCTGTGCAGGGAGGGTCCCAGTTTTTGTTCACCCCTCCCTTTATAGAGCACTAAAATTGACGTTCCCGTGGGATATCGGCGGAATCTCCCAAGACGGTACCATCAAGAATGAGATGGGCCATGGGTCTATGGGAGAGGCTGTCGGTATCCTAACCCCAGCCATGTTCAAAGCAGATAAACAACCCTAATCGGTATTCAATATGGCTCTCTGGTTAGCTAGTTTAAATGTCCGGGGCCTGAGGGTGGAGTCTCGCAGGGCGAGGCTCTCTCGCGACCTTCAGCGCCTCGGGGTGAATATCTGTTGTGTGCAAGAGACCCGGTTTTCTTCTCATGATCGTGAGGATGTGCTGTCTAATGGGTTCGCCCTTTATTCAGCATGTTTTGATGGTCGTTCGAGGGGTGTCTCTTGGCTAGTGAGCAGGTCTTTAGACGCTGTATGTACTCTTGTTTTCGCAGATCCGGCGGGCAGGCTTTGTGTGCTGGACGTTACCATAAAAGGTAAGGCTTTACGTCTCATCGGCGTTTATGCGCCTAATATCCATGCTGAGCGACCTGGTCTGTTTCGGCAGATCGAGCCGTTTTTGACGACATCTCGTCGGGTAGTTTTAGCGGGTGATTGGAATGCCGTCCTTGATCCCGATATAGATCGTATAGGAAAAAAACGGGCTACTAACAATCCTGATGTGAAACCATTTCGGGGCTTCATCGACGGGTTCGATCTCGTCGATAAGTACCGAAATGAGCATCCTCGGGATATAGCTTGGACTTGGACTAATAGTGGCAACTCGGATCCTGGGACGCTTGCGAGCTACCTCGATCGAGTCCTAGTTAAGAGAGTCGATGTAGGGCTCTTAGGGTGTCCAAGTTTCCATTATATAGTTTATTCGGATCATAGGCTTGTCCGGGTCCGTGTAAACTTAGATAAGCCTAAGGTTAGGTTGGCTGGTTACTGGAAATTCAACTGTTCACTGTTTGGTGAACAGGGATTTCGGGACCAGCTGTTACTAATGATACAACGGGAATTGTCGGGAGCGGTTTTGGGGAACGCCTGGTGGGGTAACCTTAAATCTAAAATTAGAACGTTTGCTGCCGATTTTAGTCGTCGACTCAATCGAGATAGATTAGCGGCGCAAACTGCTTTAGAAGATAAAGTCGATCGGGCCGTGAAATCCCGTGTTAGTGGGGATGTAGCCTTAGCTAAGGCAGAGTTGGCCTCCTTGCTTATCAAGAAGGATCAAGCTCTGGTAGTTAGGGCTAGGTTAAAAAGAATGTCCTCTGAGGCGACGAATATGGCCGCTGAATTGCGTGCAGAGGAGAGTAGGAGTGCGTCTCGGCGACATATCGCGTGCGTCACATTACCGGATAATCGGACCGTGACTACAAACGCGGGCATATGTGAGGTCTTTCGAGATTATTTTCAGGATCTTTTCACCAGGGAGCCCGGTCTGAGCTCGGCTCAGTTCGACTCCTATTTAGCCGACTTTCCCTGCCTCGAGGCAGCTGAAGCGGCTGGGTGCGAGGGTCCCATAACAGAGTCTGAGATCTGGGAAGCGCTGAAGCAGGTTGGCCTGGATAAGTCTCCGGGACTCGATGGTCTGCCCTACGAAGTGTACTTGAGGCTGTCGCCCGTTTTTGTTCCTTTGCTGGAACTGATTTTCAACCACTGGATGAAGCAGGGGTCTATACCTCAACGCTTCACCAGGGGTGTGATCAAGTTGCTGCGTAAGGACAAGAACGGTGGGGATGGGTTAGGGAACTTTCGCCCTTTAACGATGCTAAACGCTGAGTTGAAGATTTTGGCGAAGATCTTAGCCAACCGTTTGCAGCTTGTCCTGTCTAGTCTGATTGGCCCCGAGCAGACTTGTGCTGTGAAGGGCAGGACTATTCAGGATAACCTGCATATGGTACGCTTGATCTTAGAACAAGTCGACGGTGAAGCCGCGCTGATCAATTTAGATCAGTCCAAGGCCTTCGATAGGGTTGATCATCGTTTTCTGGAGGCTGTCCTTTCGTCGGCCGGTTTCGGAGCCGACTTTCGCTCCTGGATCCGACTCTTGTATGCGACCCCCGGTGCGCTGGTGGAAGTGAATGGAGTAAGATCGAAGCCTTTCGTATTGTCTCGCTCTATTCGTCAGGGTTGTCCGCTCTCGCCTTTGCTTTACGTTCTTGCGTTGGAACCTTTCCTTCGCAAGTTAAAGGCGAATCCGGTCCTGCGTGGAATATCTCTGCCTGGGGCTACCACCTCAGCAAGGTATTCTGCCTATGCTGACGACGTTTCGGTTCTTGTGTCGAGCAGAGCCGAGATTGACGAAGTCAGCAAAGAGGTCAGTGGTTATGAGATGGTGACAGGGGCCAAGATCAACCGTGATAAGTCTGTTGGCTTGCGGTTGGGTGCGTGGAAGGGAGTTTCTCTTCCCGGACCTTTCCTCTGGACGGATGGGCCGATCAAGATTCTCGGCGTCTGGTTCGGTCCGGATCTCCAGTTGGAAATGAATTGGTCGGAGGTACGAGAGAAGGCCGAGAGCGCGGTTAATCTGTGGTCTCGGAGGAGGCTTTCCCTGAAGGGAAGGGCGGAAGTATGTGTTTCACACATATATCCAATCCTCGTGTACCGACTCTCTGTACTTCCACTTCCGTTTGCCCCACTAATTTTATTAGTAAGGCTCTTGTTCTCCTTCTTGTGGGGAGGCAAGGCCCCTATGGTATCTCGGGAGATCTGTTGCCTTCATACCGCTGAGGGCGGTCTGGGTATGCCAAGCATTGAGATTCGTCAACATATGCTTCGCATTGCATTCCTAGACCGATTGTGTCGCGAACCGGACGAGGTGGGAGCCTTCTGGAAGGAAGACGCCCGGAAAAATTTCCCGTCCCTAAGAAGTGTGCACTCGTGCGAGGGGGAGGCCCGCCGTAGACCCCGAGCCGAAAGCTCCTTCTATCACGAATGTCGTCGCGCTCTGAAATGCCTCTTACGGGCGTCGGAAGGCCTCTCCAACGTCCAGGCGTTGTCTCGTAGGGCATTGTATCAGGTGTTAGTTCGGGGGTCCGTTCAAGATGCTCTGATTAGCGAGCTCGGTCTTACGAAGCAGCAGGCTCGCTCAATATGGCCTTGGGCGCCAGGCTTGAAATGCCTCACTAACGATGAGGCATCACTCACCTGGCGGGTGATTCGTAGAGCCCTCTGGGTCGGCAAAAGACTTTGTTCAGCGGGCTTGGAGAATTCTCCAGACTGCCGCCGCTGCGTTGGGGAAGTCGAGACCATTGGTCACGCCTTCTTTCAGTGCACGGTGGTAGTGCCGTTGTGCAAGTTCGTTGAAGGCCTCATGGTTCGCGTACTGCGGAGAAAGTCCTTTGTCCTGGATGTCGTTTCTGTCTGTAGCAATGTGGTGCCTCAGATGTCGAGGGCTGAGCATTATGTGTGCTGTTGCTTACTAGGCGTTATGAGAGTCGTGATTTGGACGACGCGTCAGAAGGAATTCTATGGTGGCGAGAAGTTTGCTTCTTCCGAACTGATCTTGTTCTTTAGGCATCAGCTTAAAGTCAAGATTAGGACGGAAAGGCGGCGGCTCACATCATCAGAATTTGGCGAAAGGTGGGTGAGTCTTGCGCGTTTGTGCCGTGTGAAAGGGGCTGACCTTGAGTGGCATTTTGATGCTGGTTAGGCATCAGGATATTGTTTGCCTGGGTTGAACTTGGCAACCCATCCCTGGATTTAGGATAGTTTAGGGTTTTTGCATTTGTATTTTAGTTTTTTAATTTCTGTAAAACTTAGCTAGAGTGAGTTTGCTCATTGGCCCCCTTTTTTTTTTCTGCCCCCCTTTTTCTTTTCCTTTTGTTTAACTCCCCATCCCTCCCCGCTTTAGGTGCTCAGTGATTTTAGTTCTCTGGAGGATGCGGGACGCCTTTCGTTTCGAGTGTGTGAGCTTTTCGTATGTTTGAGGCTGAATCAGTGCGTGTTTGTGCGAATGGTTGGGATGGATAAATGTTTATTTTATAAAGTCCCGTGTCGATTTCGCCCAGGAAATTGATTTTACTGTCACATTTAGGAATTGTGGGGGGGTTTTATTACTAACATGATTTTGTTTAGTTTCATGTATATAATTTTAGACATATTGTATATATTCATTGGGGATATTTATTTGAAATTTTTACTCCCGCCCCCCCACAGACTTTATTGTACATATGGGGTTATTTAGGACTTTCATAGAGACCATGAGGTATTTTGGTGGATGTAGCATGAAAGGTAAGTATGAATGTGGCGTTTTGGTGAAAGGAATATTGTTTTGTATGCTTGGGTCAGTGCTTGGGACTAGCTAAGTTTAAGATTAAGACCAGTGATGACCTTCCTTTTCCCCAATCCCCCTTTTGGCCTTGTGCCGTATTTACTGTACATAACAGTATTAAATATTGTGGTCTGACGATTCCTGTTTGTCCGCCTTGTCATTTTGTGTTCCATTTTTCAGACCGCTGCACGACTGCCTTGTTGCCTGAATCTCTGAGTGAACTGTATTTTGGTTAAAGTTTGTTATTTTATTTATTTTCTGTTGCAACTGTTTTGAAAAAAAAAAGAGAAAAAAAAAAAAAAGTCCTTTTGATTTTTTCTTCTATCCATTTTTTTTATCCACCCCCTCTTTTAGTTCTATTCCATTTTTATTTTCAGTTTTTTTTCCCCCTTTAATTTTTTGTTTTAGTTTTTCTTTTTACCCCCGTTAATTCTTTGTTTTTCATTTTATCCCCTATTCTAGTTTCTCGTTTTAATTCCCTTCCCCCGTTAATTTTTGTTTCTACCCCGTTTTAATTTCCACGTTTTTTTAGCCTTCCTTATAACCTTCATTTCCCGTTAATTTCTATCTTCGTTCTAGTTATATTGTAACCCTTGTCCGTGTTTTGCGTTAATTAAGTTTAATTTCTTGTTTCTGTCCTAACTCTACGTTTTACGTGTTTTTCGTTTTATAAATTTGTTTGTACTAAAATCGTTTTGTAATCGTTGTATTGTCTAATTTATTTGTTTATTTTCTTTATTGGTTCGACTTGTTTGTTTTCGGTCGGCCATTTTGAATTTTTGTTGTTAGCTTTGGTTCTTGCCAAAGTTCCGTATTTTCTTTTGTTATTGTTTTCGTCTAGTGTCGGCCATTTTGATTTTTTGTCGAAGTTGAGTATTTTCTTTGGTTACTTTGTTTGAACGTTTTATTTTATTATTTAATTGTCCTTTTCGTGTTTTGTTAATTGTTACGCCTTTAGGCGATATTTGTGATTAAGTTTTACGTGTTTTTTGTTTGATTTTTGTAATTTTTGTACGTTTTAAAGTTAGTTGTTAATTTTCGTTTATTTACTGGTTTGACTCGCTTCTTAGAGTCGGCCATCTTTATTTTTTTTAACTAGCTTCGGCTAGATTTTAATTTTAGTATCTATTATTTAACTTTTTATTTTTATTGTCTAAATTCCCTTTTTTTTTTCGCCTTTTTTGAGTTATTTGTTCCTTATTGTCTCGCCTTTAGGCGAAACTCATTAAATATTCCTCCCCCTATTCCCCCACTCCCGTCCCTCCCCTCTACATTAGTATGGATAAGAAGGAAAAAAAAGCCCCTTCTTTCCTAGTAATTAAAAAAAAGACATCATCAGCTTCCTTCAAGAAGTCTGTAAGGAAGCATCTATTCAACCCCAAGAATGACCCTCCAGACAAAGATAATACTGAAGAATACCCGTCTCTCCCAATTCCTACCAACGAGGAAATAGTAGAGGCATTAAAAAAGGCTGCCAAAGATAGGCTAGCCAAAGAAAACAAGACCACACCTGAAAAGAAAGACAACGCTAATATGAATGCAGAGGTCGGGGATTCGCCCTCTTGTTGGAAGTCCCCTCCGAAATGCGTAATCGATATCGCGGAGTTCCTGGAACGTGCCAAGAGTTACGCTCACCTTGTGGTGAAAGACGGGCTCTTGGAGGATCCTGAGGAACTGAAGAGAATCGATAAAAGAATAGTGTCAGTTTTTGTCGTCGACAAGCGCTCGCGCAAAATTTGTCGTTCGACTAAAGACACAGTGTTGAAAGCACTGGAGTCCCTGGGGTTCAAGCCCCTAAGAATAGTAAAGGGAAAAGGGTTTTTCATGTGGGACATACTGCTACCCACAGCGGAGGACTGTTTGAAAGCCACCCGGAGGGATTTGATCACTAAGGATCTTATCCTCCGCACGGAGTACGAGGGTCGGCGAAGGACCAGGGTAGCAGTGTACGAGGTCCCTCCTCAGGTTATCGGGGAACACCTTGCGGCTTTCCTGGCCCAATACGGGGAGATATTGGCCGCTTCCTGCGATAGCCTGACTGGGGGATGGAGCTTTGACATGATGCTCGATCGGAAGGCCTTCAGCTCCGTCCCCAACTGGATTGACGTTAGTGACTTGAAGCTGCCGGTCATCGTGACCGGTCGTAAACCAGCCTGCTGGAAGTGTGGAGTGACTGGTCATCTCTCCTCTTCCTGCCCAGAGAAGAAGGCCTCTGGGACTCAGGTCACTAAAGACCAAACTCCCCCTCTGACCGAGTCTGCAAAATCCGCCGCGCCTGTAATGGGCATGCCAGCTGCCGGGACCGGAGAGGTTGTTCCCCCGGTTGGGTCTCCACCAAAGCCCTCATCCCCCGAAGAGCCCTCTTCTGCCGCTTCTGTGGCTAAGAAGGGGGAAGAAGGGGAATGGCTGGTAGTTGGCAGGGTCAGAGGGAAGCGTCAGCCAGCGGGTCCTCAGTCCCCTGAAGCCTCGGGGACTAAAGACACTTACAGCCCCACTCCCTCTAACAGCAGTAAGGGCGAAACCCCGGCCTCTATCCAGACTATGGAAGAGCTCCAAAAGAAGTATGATCCAGGCTTCCTTAAAACCGAAAAAGTTAAGGAACTTAAGAAAAAGCTGGATAAACAAAGAAAAGAAAAACTATCCCCTTCCAAGAATACATTTACAACACAGTCTCCACAACCCTCTACATCCCGTCAAAGCAAGTCACCCACTAAAAATAAGGCCACTCCCCCCACCTCCACCAACTCGCCACCTTCTCCACGCCCCTCAACCCCTCTCTCTAGAGTGAAGCCTTCTCCCGCCACTCCTTCAACTTCTTATGCCCAGTCCCAAATCCCTCTCAGTAGAGATCCCAGTCCCTTCAGACAACCATGTACTCCCCGCAATACTCCCAGTCCTTCTCCCACAAAAATGCCCCCGCCAGCTATTAAAAGGCACAGAAGCCCAACGCAAGATTCAGCGGAAAAAAAGAAAAGGCCAAAACATATCTACAATCCTGGCACAAATGTGTGCAAAATCTCGCCCTTACAAGCCGAGAAAGCCAAAGATTATGGCAACAGGATCAAGGAACTAAAATATCTGTTGTCAATGAAGCAATTCGGCGACAAGGATATTGATAATCCGAACAATTTTCCACACGCCCAGAGAGTTTTGACGGTAATAAGGGTTGAAACTGGGGCAAAGCAAATTTGGGCCATGTTGGACGAGGCAATGGCTTCGTTCGACATGACCCCACCCATTGCCATCGTCCAAAGTGAAAAATTAAAAAAAATGAAACAATTCTGTGCAGGGAGGGTCCCGGTTTTTGTTCACCCCTCCCTTTATAGAGCACTAAAATTGACTTTCCCGTGGGATATCGGCGGAATCTCCCAAGACGGTACCATCAAGAATGAGATGGGCCATGGGTCTATGGGAGAGGCTGTTGGTATCCTAACCCCAGCCATGTTCAAAGCAGATAAACAACCCTAATCAGTGTTCAATATGGCTCTCTGGTTAGCTAGTTTAAATGTCCGGGGCCTGAGGGTGGAGTCTCGTAGGGCGAGGCTCTCTCGTGACCTTCAGCGCCTCGGGGTAAATATCTGTTGTGTGCAAGAGACCCGGTTTTCTTCTCATGATCGTGAGGATGTGCTGTCTAATGGGTTCGCCCTTTATTCAGCATGTTTTGATGGTCGTTCGAGGGGTGTCTCTTGGCTAGTGAGCAGGTCTTTAGACGCTGTATGTACTCTTGTTTTCGCAGATCCGGCGGGCAGGCTTTGTGTGCTGGACGTTACCATAAAAGGTAATGCTTTACGTCTCATCGGCGTTTATGCGCCTAATATCCATGCTGAGCGACCTGGTCTGTTTCGGCAGATCGAGCCGTTTTTGACGACATCTCGTCGGGTAGTTTTAGCGGGTGATTGGAATGCCGTCCTTGATCCCGATATAGATCGTATAGGGAAAAAACGGGCTACTAACAATCCTGATGTGAAACCATTCCGGGACTTTATCGACGGGTTCGATCTCGTCGATAAGTACCGGAATGAGCATCCTCGGGATATAGCTTGGACTTGGACTAATAGTGGCAACTCGGATCCTGGGACGCTTGCGAGCTACCTCGATCGAGTCCTAGTTAAGAGAGTCGATGTAGGGCTCTTAGGGTGTCCAAGTTTCCATTATATAGTTTATTCGGATCATAGGCTCGTCCGGGTCCGTGTAAACTTAGATAAGCCTAAGGTTAGGTTGGCTGGTTACTGGAAATTCAACTGTTCACTGTTTGGTGAACAGGGATTTCGGGACCAGCTGTTACTAATGATACAACGGGAATTGTCGGGAGCGGTTTTGGGGAACGCCTGGTGGGGTAACCTTAAATCCAAAATTAGAACGTTTGCTGCCGATTTTAGTCGTCGACTCAATCGAGATAGATTAGCGGCGCAAACTGCTTTAGAAGATAAAGTCGATCGGGCCGTGAAATCCCGTGTTAGTGGGGATGTAGCCTTAGCTAAGGCAGAGTTGGCCTCCTTGCTTATCAAGAAGGATCAAGCTCTGGTAGTTAGGGCTAGGTTAAAAAGAATGTCCTCTGAGGCGACGAATATGGCCGCTGAATTGCGTGCAGAGGAGAGTAGGAGTGCGTCTCGGCGACATATCGCGTGCGTCACATTACCGGATAATCGGACCGTGACTACAAACGCGGGCATATGTGAGGTCTTTCGAGATTATTTTCAGGATCTTTTCACCAGGGAGCCCGGTCTGAGCTCGGCTCAGTTCGACTCCTATTTAGCCGACTTTCCCTGCCTCGAGGCAGCTGAAGCGGCTGGGTGCGAGGGTCCCATAACAGAGTCTGAGATCTGGGAAGCGCTGAAGCAGGTTGGCCTGGATAAGTCTCCGGGACTCGATGGTCTGCCCTACGAAGTGTACTTGAGGCTGTCGCCCGTTTTTGTTCCTTTGCTGGAACTGATTTTCAACCACTGGATGAAGCAGGGGTCTATACCTCAACGCTTCACCAGGGGTGTGATCAAGTTGCTGCGTAAGGACAAGAACGGTGGGGATGGGTTAGGGAACTTTCGCCCTTTAACGATGCTAAACGCTGAGTTGAAGATTTTGGCGAAGATCTTAGCCAACCGTTTGCAGCTTGTCCTGTCTAGTCTGATTGGCCCCGAGCAGACTTGTGCTGTGAAGGGCAGGACTATTCAGGATAACCTGCATATGGTACGCTTGATCTTAGAACAAGTCGACGGTGAAGCCGCGCTGATCAATTTAGATCAGTCCAAGGCCTTCGATAGGGTTGATCATCGTTTTCTGGAGGCTGTCCTTTCGTCGGCCGGTTTCGGAGCCGACTTTCGCTCCTGGATCCGACTCTTGTATGCGACCCCCGGTGCGCTGGTGGAAGTGAATGGAGTAAGATCGAAGCCTTTCGTATTGTCTCGCTCTATTCGTCAGGGTTGTCCGCTCTCGCCTTTGCTTTACGTTCTTGCGTTGGAACCTTTCCTTCGCAAGTTAAAGGCGAATCCGGTCCTGCGTGGAATATCTCTGCCTGGGGCTACCACCTCAGCAAGGTATTCTGCCTATGCTGACGACGTTTCGGTTCTTGTGTCGAGCAGAGCCGAGATTGACGAAGTCAGCAAAGAGGTCAGTGGTTATGAGATGGTGACAGGGGCCAAGATCAACCGTGATAAGTCTGTTGGCTTGCGGTTGGGTGCGTGGAAGGGAGTTTCTCTTCCCGGACCTTTCCTCTGGACGGATGGGCCGATCAAGATTCTCGGCGTCTGGTTCGGTCCGGATCTCCAGTTGGAAATGAATTGGTCGGAGGTACGAGAGAAGGCCGAGAGCGCGGTTAATCTGTGGTCTCGGAGGAGGCTTTCCCTGAAGGGAAGGGCGGAAGTATGTGTTTCACACATATATCCAATCCTCGTGTACCGACTCTCTGTACTTCCACTTCCGTTTGCCCCACTAATTTTATTAGTAAGGCTCTTGTTCTCCTTCTTGTGGGGAGGCAAGGCCCCTATGGTATCTCGGGAGATCTGTTGCCTTCATACCGCTGAGGGCGGTCTGGGTATGCCAAGCATTGAGATTCGTCAACATATGCTTCGCATTGCATTCCTAGACCGATTGTGTCGCGAACCGGACGAGGTGGGAGCCTTCTGGAAGGAAGACGCCCGGAAAAATTTCCCGTCCCTAAGAAGTGTGCACTCGTGCGAGGGGGAGGCCCGCCGTAGACCCCGAGCCGAAAGCTCCTTCTATCACGAATGTCGTCGCGCTCTGAAATGCCTCTTACGGGCGTCGGAAGGCCTCTCCAACGTCCAGGCGTTGTCTCGTAGGGCATTGTATCAGGTGTTAGTTCGGGGGTCCGTTCAAGATGCTCTGATTAGCGAGCTCGGTCTTACGAAGCAGCAGGCTCGCTCAATATGGCCTTGGGCGCCAGGGTTGAAATGCCTCACTAACGATGAGGCATCACTCACCTGGCGGGTGATTCGTAGAGCCCTCTGGGTCGGCAAAAGACTTTGTTCAGCGGGCTTGGAGAATTCTCCAGACTGCCGCCGCTGCGTTGGGGAAGTCGAGACCATTGGTCACGCCTTCTTTCAGTGCACGGTGGTAGTGCCGTTGTGCAAGTTCGTTGAAGGCCTCATGGTTCGCGTACTGCGGAGAAAGTCCTTTGTCCTGGATGTCGTTTCTGTCTGTAGCAATGTGGTGCCTCAGATGTCGAGGGCTGAGCATTATGTGTGCTGTTGCTTACTAGGCGTTATGAGAGTCGTGATTTGGACGACGCGTCAGAAGGAATTCTATGGTGGCGAGAAGTTTGCTTCTTCCGAACTGATCTTGTTCTTTAGGCATCAGCTTAAAGTCAAGATTAGGACGGAAAGGCGGCGGCTCACATCATCAGAATTTGGCGAAAGGTGGGTGAGTCTTGCGCGTTTGTGCCGTGTGAAAGGGGCTGACCTTGAGTGGCATTTTGATGCTGGTTAGGCATCAGGATATTGTTTGCCTGGGTTGAACTTGGCAACCCATCCCTGGATTTAGGATAGTTTAGGGTTTTTGCATTTGTATTTTAGTTTTTTAATTTCTGTAAAACTTAGCTAGAGTGAGTTTGCTCATTGGCCCCCTTTTTTTTTTCTGCCCCCCTTTTTCTTTTCCTTTTGTTTAACTCCCCATCCCTCCCCGCTTTAGGTGCTCAGTGATTTTAGTTCTCTGGAGGATGCGGGACGCCTTTCGTTTCGAGTGTGTGAGCTTTTCGTATGTTTGAGGCTGAATCAGTGCGTGTTTGTGCGAATGGTTGGGATGGATAAATGTTTATTTTATAAAGTCCCGTGTCGATTTCGCCCAGGAAATTGATTTTACTGTCACATTTAGGAATTGTGGGGGGGTTTTATTACTAACATGATTTTGTTTAGTTTCATGTATATAATTTTAGACATATTGTATATATTCATTGGGGATATTTATTTGAAATTTTTACTCCCGCCCCCCCACAGACTTTATTGTACATATGGGGTGATTTAGGACTTTCATAGAGACCATGAGGTATTTTGGTGGATGTAGCATGAAAGGTAAGTATGAATGTGGCGTTTTGGTGAAAGGAATATTGTTTTGTATGCTTGGGTCAGTGCTTGGGACTAGCTAAGTTTAAGATTAAGACCAGTGATGACCTTCCTTTTCCCCAATCCCCCTTTTGGCCTTGTGCCGTATTTACTGTACATAACAGTATTAAATATTGTGGTCTGACGATTCCTGTTTGTCCGCCTTGTCATTTTGTGTTCCATTTTTCAGACCGCTGCACGACTGCCTTGTTGCCTGAATCTCTGAGTGAACTGTATTTTGCTTAAAGTTTGTTATTTTATTATTTTCTGTTTCAACTGTTTTGAAAAAAAAAAGAAAAAAAAAAAAGTCCTTTTGATTTTTTCTTCTATCCATTTTTTTTATTTTTACCCCCCTCTTTTAGTTCTATTCCATTTTTATTTTCAGTTTTTTTTCCCCCTTTAATTTTTTGTTTTAGTTTTTCTTTTTACCCCCGTTAATTCTTTGTTTTTCATTTTATCCCCTATTCTAGTTTCTCGTTTTAATTCCCTTCCCCCGTTAATTTTTGTTTCTACCCCGTTTTAATTTCCACGCATTTTTAGTCTTCCTTAGAATTTTCATTTCCCGTTAATTTCTATCTTCGTTCTAGTTATATTGTAACCCTTGTCCGTGTTTTGCGTTAATTAATTTTAATTTCTTGTTTCTGTCCTAACTCTACGTTTTACGTGTTTTTCGTTTTATAAATTTGTTTGTACTAAAATCGTTTTGTAATCGTTGTATTGTCTAATTTATTTGTTTATTTTCTTTATTGGTTCGACTTGTTTGTTTTCGGTCGGCCATTTTGAATTTTTGTTGCTAGCTTTGGTTCTCGCCGAAGTTCCGTATTTTCTTTTGTTATTGTTTTTGTCTAGTGTCGGCCATTTTGATTTTTTGTCGAAGTTGAATATTTTCTTTGGTTACTTTGTTTGAACGTTTTATTTTATTATTTAATTGTCCTTTTCGTGTTTTGTTAATTGTTACGCCTTTAGGCGATATTTGTGTTTAAGTTTTACGTGTTTTTTGTTTGATTTTTGTAATTGTTGTACGTTTAAAGTTAGCTGTTAATTTTCATTTATTTACTGGTTTGACTCGCTTCTTAGAGTCGGCCATCTTTATTTTTTTTAACTAGTTTCGGCTAGATTTCAATTATATTAGGTTCCTGTCTACTTTTTCTTGAACGTTTTATTTTATTATCCAATTTTCCCCTTTTTATTTTTTTTCGCCTTTTGGCGTTATTTGTTTGTTTTTTTTTGTTGTTTTGCCTTTAGGCGAAATTTATTGAATATCCCTTCCCCATTCCTTCACCCCTGACCCCCCTTTTTTTTCTCCACCATGGAGAAGAAGGAAAAAAAAGCCCCTTCTTTCCTTATTACTAAAAAAAAGACAGCGACCCTTGCTTCCATCCGAAAATCGGTGAGGAAGCATTTATTCAACCCAAAAAAAGACCCCCCAGATAAAGACAATCCCGAGGAATATCCTGCCCTTCCTCGAACCCCCACAAATGAGGAAATAGTTGACGTCCTTAAAAAGGCCGCCAAAGCCAGGATAGAGAAAGAAATCCTGGAAAAAGAAACAAATAAAAACCCAGACAAGCCAAAAGTTAACACCGAGGTCGGGGATTCGCCCTCTTGTTGGAAGTCCCCTCCGAATTGTATAATCGACATCGCGGAGTTCCTGGAGCGTGCCAAGAGTTACGCTCACCTCGTGGTGAAAGACGGGCTCTTGGAGGATCCAGTGGAACTGAAGAGAGTCGAGAAAAGAATAGTCTCTGTTTTTGTCGTCGACAAGCGTTCGCGCAAAATTTGTCGTTCGACTAAAGACACAGTGTTTAAAGCACTGGAGTCCCTGGGGTTCAAACCCCTAAGAATTGTCAAGGGAAAGGGTTTCTTCATGTGGGACGTACTGCTGCCCACTGCGGAAGATTGCGTAAGAGCCACCCGGAGGGAGTTGATCACAAAGGATCTCATCCTCCGAACCGAGTATGAGGGTCGGCGAAGGACCAGGGTGGCAGTATACGAGGTCCCTCCTCAGGTTATCGGGGAACACCTCGCGGCTTTCCTGGACCAATACGGGGAGATATTGGCCGCTTCCTGTGATAGCCTGACTGGGGGATGGAGCTTTGATATGATGCTCGATCGTAAGGCCTTCAGCTCCGTCCCCAACTGGATTGACGTTAGTGACTTGAAGCTGCCGGTCATCGTGACCGGTCGTAAACCAGCCTGCTGGAAGTGTGGAGTGACTGGTCATCTCTCCTCTTCCTGCCCAGAGAAGAAGGCCTCTGGGACTCAGGTCACTAAAGACCAAACTCCCCCTCTGACCGAGTCTGCAAAATCCGCCGCGCCTGTAATGGGCATGCCAGCTGCCGGGACCGGAGAGGTTGTTCCCCCGGTTGGGTCACCATCCAAGCCCCCATCCCCCGAAGAGCCCTCTTCCACCGCTTCTGCGGCTAAGAAGGGGGAAGAAGGGGAATGGCAGGTAGTTGGCAGGGTCAGAGGGAAGCGTCAGCCAGCGGGGCCTCAGTCCCCTGAAGCCTCAGGGACTAAAGACACACACAGTCCCACTCCCTCTAGCAACAGCATGGGCGACGCCCCGACCTCTTTAACATCTGAAGAGCATATGAAAAAATATGAACCGTCTTACGATAAAACCGTCAAACTGAAAGAACTTAAAAAACTAATAGACGTCCAGAGAAAACAAAAAAAATCCCCGGAAAAGAAATCCCCCTTGCAGTCTCCTCAACCCTCTTCTCCAGTCAAGTCTCCCCCTAAAAAGATGGCCACTCGCTCCACATCTTCGAAACCTATTCCTCCCACTCCATGTCCGTCAACCCCTCTCTCCAGAGTGAAGCCTTCTCCAGCCACCCCTTCCACTTCTCGTGCCCAGTCCCAAATCCCTCTCAGTAGAGACCCCAGTCCTTTTAGACATCCCAGTACTCCTCGCCACACTCCCAGTCCTTCACCCTCAAAAAAATTATCCACAACAGTAACCAAAAGGCCCAGAAGCCCTACTCAAGATGGTGCGGATAAAAAAAAGAGACCGAAGCACATATTTAACCCAGGCATAGAGATATGCAAAATATCTCCCCTACAAGCTGAAAAAGCGAGGGATTACGGGAATAGGATAAAGAGCCTAAAATTCCTCTTATCCGTAAAAAAATTTGGGGACAAAGACATTGAAGATCCCGGAAACTTCCCTAATGCCCAAAGGGTATTAACTGTAATTAGATCAGAGCCGGGAGCGAAATCAGTTTGGGCTATGGTGGATGAAGCGATTTCATCGTTCAGCTTGTCCCCGCCAATCGCCATAGTCCAAAATGATAAATTGAAAAAGATGAAGCAGTTTTGTGCAGGGAGGGTCCCGGTTTTTGTTCACCCCTCCCTTTATAGAGCACTAAAATTGACTTTCCCGTGGGATATCGGCGGAATCTCCGAAGACGGTACCATCAAGAATGAGATGGGCCATGGGTCTATGGGAGAGGCTGTCGGTATCCTAACCCCAGCCATGTTCAACGCAGATAAGCAACCCTAATCAGCATTCAATATGGCTCTCTGGTTAGCTACTTTAAATGTCCGGGGCCTGAGGTTGGAGTCTCGCAGGGCGAGGCTCTCTCGCGACCTTCAGCGCCTCGGGGTGAATATCTGTTGTGTGCAAGAGACCCGGTTTTCTTCTCATGATCGTGAGGATGTGCTGTCTAATGGGTTCGCCCTTTATTCAGCATGTTTTGATGGTCGTTCGAGGGGTGTCTCTTGGCTAGTGAGCAGGTCTTTAGACGCTGTATGTACTCTTGTTTTCGCAGATCCGGCGGGCAGGCTTTGTGTGCTGGACGTTACCATAAAAGGTAAGGCTTTACGTCTCATCGGCGTTTATGCGCCCGTTATCCATGCTGAGCGTCCTGGTCTGTTTCGGCAGATCGAGCCGTTTTTGACGACATCTCGTCGGGTAGTTTTAGCGGGTGATTGGAATGCCGTCCTTGATCCCGATATAGATCGTATAGGGAAAAAACGGGCTACTAACAATCCTGATGTGAAACCATTTCGGGGCTTCATCGACGGGTTCGATCTCGTCGATAAGTACCGAAATGAGCATCCTCGGGATATAGCTTGGACTTGGACTAATAGTGGCAACTCGGATCCTGGGACGCTTGCGAGCTACCTCGATCGAGTCCTAGTTAAGAGAGTCGATGTAGGGCTCTTAGGGTGTCCAAGTTTCCATTATATAGTTTATTCGGATCATAGGCTTGTCCGGGTCCGTGTAAACTTAGATAAGCCTAAGGTTAGGTTGGCTGGTTACTGGAAATTCAACTGTTCACTGTTTGGTGAACAGGGATTTCGGGACCAGCTGTTACTAATGATACAACGGGAATTGTCGGGAGCGGTTTTGGGGAACGCCTGGTGGGGTAACCTTAAATCTAAAATTAGAACGTTTGCTGCCGATTTTAGTCGTCGACTCAATCGAGATAGATTAGCGGCGCAAACTGCTTTAGAAGATAAAGTCGATCGGGCCGTGAAATCCCGTGTTAGTGGGGATGTAGCCTTAGCTAAGGCAGAGTTGGCCTCCTTGCTTATCAAGAAGGATCAAGCTCTGGTAGTTAGGGCTAGGTTAAAAAGAATGTCCTCTGAGGCGACGAATATGGCCGCTGAATTGCGTGCAGAGGAGAGTAGGAGTGCGTCTCGGCGACATATCGCGTGCGTCACATTACCGGATAATCGGACCGTGACTACAAACGCGGGCATATGTGAGGTCTTTCGAGATTATTTTCAGGATCTTTTCACCAGGGAGCCCGGTCTGAGCTCGGCTCAGTTCGACTCCTATTTAGCCGACTTTCCCTGCCTCGAGGCAGCTGAAGCGGCTGGGTGCGAGGGTCCCATAACAGAGTCTGAGATCTGGGAAGCGCTGAAGCAGGTTGGCCTGGATAAGTCTCCGGGACTCGATGGTCTGCCCTACGAAGTGTACTTGAGGCTGTCGCCCGTTTTTGTTCCTTTGCTGGAACTGATTTTCAACCACTGGATGAAGCAGGGGTCTATACCTCAACGCTTCACCAGGGGTGTGATCAAGTTGCTGCGTAAGGACAAGAACGGTGGGGATGGGTTAGGGAACTTTCGCCCTTTAACGATGCTAAACGCTGAGTTGAAGATTTTGGCGAAGATCTTAGCCAACCGTTTGCAGCTTGTCCTGTCTAGTCTGATTGGCCCCGAGCAGACTTGTGCTGTGAAGGGCAGGACTATTCAGGATAACCTGCATATGGTACGCTTGATCTTAGAACAAGTCGACGGTGAAGCCGCGCTGATCAATTTAGATCAGTCCAAGGCCTTCGATAGGGTTGATCATCGTTTTCTGGAGGCTGTCCTTTCGTCGGCCGGTTTCGGAGCCGACTTTCGCTCCTGGATCCGACTCTTGTATGCGACCCCCGGTGCGCTGGTGGAAGTGAATGGAGTAAGATCGAAGCCTTTCGTATTGTCTCGCTCTATTCGTCAGGGTTGTCCGCTCTCGCCTTTGCTTTACGTTCTTGCGTTGGAACCTTTCCTTCGCAAGTTAAAGGCGAATCCGGTCCTGCGTGGAATATCTCTGCCTGGGGCTACCACCTCAGCAAGGTATTCTGCCTATGCTGACGACGTTTCGGTTCTTGTGTCGAGCAGAGCCGAGATTGACGAAGTCAGCAAAGAGGTCAGTGGTTATGAGATGGTGACAGGGGCCAAGATCAACCGTGATAAGTCTGTTGGCTTGCGGTTGGGTGCGTGGAAGGGAGTTTCTCTTCCCGGACCTTTCCTCTGGACGGATGGGCCGATCAAGATTCTCGGCGTCTGGTTCGGTCCGGATCTCCAGTTGGAAATGAATTGGTCGGAGGTACGAGAGAAGGCCGAGAGCGCGGTTAATCTGTGGTCTCGGAGGAGGCTTTCCCTGAAGGGAAGGGCGGAAGTATGTGTTTCACACATATATCCAATCCTCGTGTACCGACTCTCTGTACTTCCACTTCCGTTTGCCCCACTAATTTTATTAGTAAGGCTCTTGTTCTCCTTCTTGTGGGGAGGCAAGGCCCCTATGGTATCTCGGGAGATCTGTTGCCTTCATACCGCTGAGGGCGGTCTGGGTATGCCAAGCATTGAGATTCGTCAACATATGCTTCGCATTGCATTCCTAGACCGATTGTGTCGCGAACCGGACGAGGTGGGAGCCTTCTGGAAGGAAGACGCCCGGAAAAATTTCCCGTCCCTAAGAAGTGTGCACTCGTGCGAGGGGGAGGCCCGCCGTAGACCCCGAGCCGAAAGCTCCTTCTATCACGAATGTCGTCGCGCTCTGAAATGCCTCTTACGGGCGTCGGAAGGCCTCTCCAACGTCCAGGCGTTGTCTCGTAGGGCATTGTATCAGGTGTTAGTTCGGGGGTCCGTTCAAGATGCTCTGATTAGCGAGCTCGGTCTTACGAAGCAGCAGGCTCGCTCAATATGGCCTTGGGCGCCAGGGTTGAAATGCCTCACTAACGATGAGGCATCACTCACCTGGCGGGTGATTCGTAGAGCCCTCTGGGTCGGCAAAAGACTTTGTTCAGCGGGCTTGGAGAATTCTCCAGACTGCCGCCGCTGCGTTGGGGAAGTCGAGACCATTGGTCACGCCTTCTTTCAGTGCACGGTGGTAGTGCCGTTGTGCAGGTTCGTTGAAGGCCTCATGGTTCGCGTACTGCGGAGAAAGTCCTTTGTCCTGGATGTCGTTTCTGTCTGTAGCAATGTGGTGCCTCAGATGTCGAGGGCTGAGCATTATGTGTGCTGTTGCTTACTAGGCGTTATGAGAGTCGTGATTTGGACGACGCGTCAGAAGGAATTCTATGGTGGCGAGAAGTTTGCTTCTTCCGAACTGATCTTGTTCTTTAGGCATCAGCTTAAAGTCAAGATTAGGACGGAAAGGCGGCGGCTCACATCATCAGAATTTGGCGAAAGGTGGGTGAGTCTTGCGCGTTTGTGCCGTGTGAAAGGGGCTGACCTTGAGTGGCATTTTGATGCTGGTTAGGCATCAGGATATTGTTTGCCTGGGTTGAACTTGGCAACCCATCCCTGGATTTAGGATAGTTTAGGGTTTTTGCATTTGTATTTTAGTTTTTTAATTTCTGTAAAACTTAGCTAGAGTGAGTTTGCTCATTGGCCCCCTTTTTTTTCTGCCCCCCTTTTTCTTTTCCTTTTGTTTAACTCCCCATCCCTCCCCGCTTTAGGTGCTCAGTGATTTTAGTTCTCTGGAGGATGCGGGACGCCTTTCGTTTCGAGTGTGTGATCTTTTCGTATGTTTGAGGCTGAATCAGTGCGTGTTTGTGCGAGTGTTTTGGGATGGATAAATGTTTATTTTATATTGTCAAAGTCCCGTGTCGATTTCGCCCAGAAAATTGATTTTACTGTCACATTTAGGATTTGTGGGGGGGTTTTATTACTAACATGATTTTGTTTAGTTTCATGTATATAATTTTAGACATATTGTATATATTCATTGGGGATATTTATTGTTTTGAAATTTTTACTCCCGCCCCCCCACAGACTTTATTGTACATATGGGGTTATTTAGGACTTTCATAGAGACCATGAGGTATTTTGGTGGATGTAGCATGAAAGGTAAGCATGAATGTGGCGTTTTGGTGAAAGGAATATTGTTTTGTATGTTTGGGTCAGTGCTTGGGACTAGCTAAGTTTAAGATTAAGACCAGTGATGACCTTCCTTTTCCCCAATCCCCCTTTTGGCCTTGTGCCGTATTTACTGTATATCACGGTAATAAATATTGTGGTCTGACGATTCCTGTTTGTCCGCCTTGTCATTTTGTGTTCCATTTTTCAGACCGCTGCACGACTGCCTTGTTGCCTGAATCTCTGAGTGAACTGTATTTTGCTTAAAGTTTGTTATTTTATTATTTTCTGTTTCAACTGTTTTGAAAAAAAAAAGAAAAAAAAAAAAGTCCTTTTGATTTTTTCTTCTATCCATTTTTTTTATTTTTACCCCCCTCTTTTAGTTCTATTCCATTTTTATTTTCAGTTTTTTTTCCCCCTTTAATTTTTTGTTTTAGTTTTTCTTTTTACCCCCGTTAATTCTTTGTTTTTCATTTTATCCCCTATTCTAGTTTCTCGTTTTAATTCCCTTCCCCCGTTAATTTTTGTTTCTACCCCGTTTTAATTTCCACGCATTTTTAGTCTTCCTTAGAATTTTCATTTCCCGTTAATTTCTATCTTCGTTCTAGTTATATTGTAACCCTTGTCCGTGTTTTGCGTTAATTAATTTTAATTTCTTGTTTCTGTCCTAACTCTACGTTTTACGTGTTTTTCGTTTTATAAATTTGTTTGTACTAAAATCGTTTTGTAATCGTTGTATTGTCTAATTTATTTGTTTATTTTCTTTATTGGTTCGACTTGTTTGTTTTCGGTCGGCCATTTTGAATTTTTGTTGCTAGCTTTGGTTCTCGCCGAAGTTCCGTATTTTCTTTTGTTATTGTTTTTGTCTAGTGTCGGCCATTTTGATTTTTTGTCGAAGTTGAATATTTTCTTTGGTTACTTTGTTTGAACGTTTTATTTTATTATTTAATTGTCCTTTTCGTGTTTTGTTAATTGTTACGCCTTTAGGCGATATTTGTGTTTAAGTTTTACGTGTTTTTTGTTTGATTTTTGTAATTGTTGTACGTTTAAAGTTAGCTGTTAATTTTCATTTATTTACTGGTTTGACTCGCTTCTTAGAGTCGGCCATCTTTATTTTTTTTAACTAGTTTCGGCTAGATTTCAATTATATTAGGTTCCTGTCTACTTTTTCTTGAACGTTTTATTTTATTATCCAATTTTCCCCTTTTTATTTTTTTTCGCCTTTTGGCGTTATTTGTTTGTTTTTTTTTGTTGTTTTGCCTTTAGGCGAAATTTATTGAATATCCCTTCCCCATTCCTTCACCCCTGACCCCCCTTTTTTTTCTCCACCATGGAGAAGAAGGAAAAAAAAGCCCCTTCTTTCCTTATTACTAAAAAAAAGACAGCGACCCTTGCTTCCATCCGAAAATCGGTGAGGAAGCATTTATTCAACCCAAAAAAAGACCCCCCAGATAAAGACAATCCCGAGGAATATCCTGCCCTTCCTCGAACCCCCACAAATGAGGAAATAGTTGACGTCCTTAAAAAGGCCGCCAAAGCCAGGATAGAGAAAGAAATCCTGGAAAAAGAAACAAATAAAAACCCAGACAAGCCAAAAGTTAACACCGAGGTCGGGGATTCGCCCTCTTGTTGGAAGTCCCCTCCGAATTGTATAATCGACATCGCGGAGTTCCTGGAGCGTGCCAAGAGTTACGCTCACCTCGTGGTGAAAGACGGGCTCTTGGAGGATCCAGTGGAACTGAAGAGAGTCGAGAAAAGAATAGTGTCTGTCTTTGTCGTCGACAAGCGTTCGCGCAAAATTTGTCGTTCGACTAAAGACACAGTGTTTAAAGCACTGGAGTCCCTGGGGTTCAAACCCCTAAGAATTGTCAAGGGAAAGGGATTCTTCATGTGGGACGTACTGCTGCCCACAGCGGAAGACTGCGTGAGAGCCACCCGGAGGGAATTGATCACAAAGGATCTCATCCTCCGAACCGAGTATGAGGGTCGGCGAAGGACCAGGGTGGCAGTATACGAGGTCCCTCCTCAGGTTATCGGGGAACACCTCGCGGCTTTCCTGGACCAATACGGGGAGATATTGGCCGCTTCCTGTGATAGCCTGACTGGGGGATGGAGCTTTGATATGATGCTCGATCGTAAGGCCTTCAGCTCCGTCCCCAACTGGATTGACGTTAGTGACTTGAAGCTGCCGGTCATCGTGACCGGTCGTAAACCAGCCTGCTGGAAGTGTGGAGTGACTGGTCATCTCTCCTCTTCCTGCCCAGAGAAGAAGGCCTCTGGGACTCAGGTCACTAAAGACCAAACTCCCCCTCTGACCGAGTCTGCAAAATCCGCCGCGCCTGTAATGGGCATGCCAGCTGCCGGGACCGGAGAGGTTGTTCCCCCGGTTGGGTCACCATCCAAGCCCCCATCCCCCGAAGAGCCCTCTTCCACCGCTTCTGCGACTAAGAAGGGGGAAGAAGGGGAATGGCAGGTAGTTGGCAGGGTCAGAGGGAAGCGTCAGCCAGCGGGTCCTCAGTCCCCTGAAGCCTCGGGGACTAAAGACACACACAGTCCCACTCCCTCTAGCAACAGCAAGGGCGACGCCCCGACCTCTTTAACATCAGAAGATCATATGAAAAAATATGAACCGTCTTACGAAAAAACCGTCAAACTGAAAGAACTGAAAAAACTAATAGACGTCCAGAGAAAACAAAAAAAATCCCCGGAAAAGAAATCCCCCTTGCAGTCTCCTCAACCCTCTTCTCCAGTCAAGTCTCCCCCTAAAAAGATGGCCACTCGCTCCACATCTTCGAAACCTATTCCTCCCACTCCATGTCCGTCAACCCCTCTCTCCAGAGTGAAGCCTTCTCCAGCCACCCCTTCCACTTCTCGTGCCCAGTCCCAAATCCCTCTCAGTAGAGACCCCAGTCCTTTTAGACATCCCAGTACTCCTCGCCACACTCCCAGTCCTTCACCCTCAAAAAAATTACCCACAACAGTTACCAAAAGGCCCAGAAGCCCTACTCAAGATGGTGCGGATAAAAAAAAGAGACCGAAGCACATATTTAACCCAGGCATAGAGATATGCAAAATATCTCCCCTACAAGCTGAAAAAGCGAGGGATTACGGGAATAGGATAAAGAGCCTAAAATTCCTCTTATCCGTAAAAAAATTTGGGGACAAAGACATTGAAGATCCCGGAAACTTCCCTAATGCCCAAAGGGTATTAACTGTAATTAGATCAGAGCCGGGAGCGAAATCAGTTTGGGCTATGGTGGATGAAGCGATTTCATCGTTCAGCTTGTCCCCGCCAATCGCCATAGTCCAAAATGATAAATTGAAAAAGATGAAGCAGTTTTGTGCAGGGAGGGTCCCGGTTTTTGTTCACCCCTCCCTTTATAGAGCACTAAAATTGACTTTCCCGTGGGATATCGGCGGAATCTCCGAAGACGGTACCATCAAGAATGAGATGGGCCATGGGTCTATGGGAGAGGCTGTCGGTATCCTAACCCCAGCCATGTTCAACGCAGATAAGCAACCCTAATCAGCATTCATTATGGCTCTCTGGTTAGCTACTTTAAATGTCCGGGGCCTGAGGTTGGAGTCTCGCAGGGCGAGGCTCTCTCGCGACCTTCAGCGCCTCGGGGTGAATATCTGTTGTGTGCAAGAGACCCGGTTTTCTTCTCATGATCGTGAGGATGTGCTGTCTGGGGGGTTCGCCCTTTATTCAGCATGTTTTGATGGTCGTTCGAGGGGTGTCTCTTGGCTAGTGAGCAGGTCTTTAGACGCTGTATGTACTCTTGTTTTCGCAGATCCGGCGGGCAGGCTTTGTGTGCTGGACGTTACCATAAAAGGTAAGGCTTTACGTCTCATCGGCGTTTATGCGCCCGTTATCCATGCTGAGCGTCCTGGTCTGTTTCGGCAGATCGAGCCGTTTTTGACGACATCTCGTCGGGTAGTTTTAGCGGGTGATTGGAATGCCGTCCTTGATCCCGATATAGATCGTATAGGGAAAAAACGGGCTACTAACAATCCTGATGTGAAACCATTTCGGGGCTTCATCGGCGGGTTCGATCTCGTCGATAAGTACCGGAATGAGCATCCTCGGGATATAGCTTGGACTTGGACTAATAGTGGCAACTCGGATCCTGGGACGCTTGCGAGCTACCTCGATCGAGTCCTAGTTAAGAGAGTCGATGTAGGGCTCTTAGGGTGTCCAAGTTTCCATTATATAGTTTATTCGGATCATAGGCTTGTCCGGGTCCGTGTAAACTTAGATAAGCCTAAGGTTAGGTTGGCTGGTTACTGGAAATTCAACTGTTCACTGTTTGGTGAACAGGGATTTCGGGACCAGCTGTTACTAATGATACAACGGGAATTGTCGGGAGCGGTTTTGGGGAACGCCTGGTGGGGTAACCTTAAATCTAAAATTAGAACGTTTGCTGCCGATTTTAGTCGTCGACTCAATCGAGATAGATTAGCGGCGCAAACTGCTTTAGAAGACAAAGTCGATCGGGCCGTGAAATCCCGTGTTAGTGGGGATGTAGCCTTAGCTAAGGCAGAGTTGGCCTCCTTGCTTATCAAGAAGGATCAAGCTCTGGTAGTTAGGGCTAGGTTAAAAAGAATGTCCTCTGAGGCGACGAATATGGCCGCTGAATTGCGTGCAGAGGAGAGTAGGAGTGCGTCTCGGCGACATATCGCGTGCGTCACATTACCGGATAATCGGACCGTGACTACAAACGCGGGCATATGTGAGGTCTTTCGAGATTATTTTCAGGATCTTTTCACCAGGGAGCCCGGTCTGAGCTCGTCTCAGTTCGACTCCTATTTAGCCGACTTTCCCTGCCTCGAGGCAGCTGAAGCGGCTGGGTGCGAGGGTCCCATAACAGAGTCTGAGATCTGGGAAGCGCTGAAGCAGGTTGGCCTGGATAAGTCTCCGGGACTCGATGGTCTGCCCTACGAAGTGTACTTGAGGCTGTCGCCCGTTTTTGTTCCTTTACTGGAACTGATTTTCAACCACTGGATGAAGCAGGGGTCTATACCTCAACGCTTCACCAGGGGTGTGATCAAGTTGCTGCGTAAGGACAAGAACGGTGGGGATGGGTTAGGGAACTTTCGCCCTTTAACGATGCTAAACGCTGAGTTGAAGATTTTGGCGAAGATCTTAGCCAACCGTTTGCAGCTTGTCCTGTCTAGTCTGATTGGCCCCGAGCAGACTTGTGCTGTGAAGGGCAGGACTATTCAGGATAACCTGCATATGGTACGCTTGATCTTAGAACAAGTCGACGGTGAAGCCGCGCTGATCAATTTAGATCAGTCCAAGGCCTTCGATAGGGTTGATCATCGTTTTCTGGAGGCTGTCCTTTCGTCGGCCGGTTTCGGAGCCGACTTTCGCTCCTGGATCCGACTCTTGTATGCGACCCCCGGTGCGCTGGTGGAAGTGAATGGAGTAAGATCGAAGCCTTTCGTATTGTCTCGCTCTATTCGTCAGGGTTGTCCGCTCTCGCCTTTGCTTTACGTTCTTGCGTTGGAACCTTTCCTTCGCAAGTTAAAGGCGAATCCGGTCCTGCGTGGAATATCTCTGCCTGGGGCTACCACCTCAGCAAGGTATTCTGCCTATGCTGACGACGTTTCGGTTCTTGTGTCGAGCAGAGCCGAGATTGACGAAGTCAGCAAAGAGGTCAGTGGTTATGAGATGGTGACAGGGGCCAAGATCAACCGTGATAAGTCTGTTGGCTTGCGGTTGGGTGCGTGGAAGGGAGTTTCTCTTCCCGGACCTTTCCTCTGGACGGATGGGCCGATCAAGATTCTCGGCGTCTGGTTCGGTCCGGATCTCCAGTTGGAAATGAATTGGTCGAAGGTACGAGAGAAGGCCGAGAGCGCGGTTAATCTGTGGTCTCGGAGGAGGCTTTCCCTGAAGGGAAGGGCGGAAGTATGTGTTTCACACATATATCCAATCCTCGTGTACCGACTCTCTGTACTTCCACTTCCGTTTGCCCCACTAATTTTATTAGTAAGGCTCTTGTTCTCCTTCTTGTGGGGAGGCAAGGCCCCTATGGTATCTCGGGAGATCTGTTGCCTTCATACCGCTGAGGGCGGTCTGGGTATGCCAAGCATTGAGATTCGTCAACATATGCTTCGCATTGCATTCCTAGACCGATTGTGTCGCGAACCGGACGAGGTGGGAGCCTTCTGGAAGGAAGACGCCCGGAAAAATTTCCCGTCCCTAAGAAGTGTGCACTCGTGCGAGGGGGAGGCCCGCCGTAGACCCCGAGCCGAAAGCTCCTTCTATCACGAATGTCGTCGCGCTCTGAAATGCCTCTTACGGGCGTCGGAAGGCCTCTCCAACGTCCAGGCGTTGTCTCGTAGGGCATTGTATCAGGTGTTAGTTCGGGGGTCCGTTCAAGATGCTCTGATTAGCGAGCTCGGTCTTACGAAGCAGCAGGCTCGCTCAATATGGCCTTGGGCGCCAGGATTGAAATGCCTCACTAACGATGAGGCATCACTCACCTGGCGGGTGATTCGTAGAGCCCTCTGGGTCGGCAAAAGACTTTGTTCAGCGGGCTTGGAGAATTCTCCAGACTGCCGCCGCTGCGTTGGGGAAGTCGAGACCATTGGTCACGCCTTCTTTCAGTGCACGGTGGTAGTGCCGTTGTGCAAGTTCGTTGAAGGCCTCATGGTTCGCGTACTGCGGAGAAAGTCCTTTGTCCTGGATGTCGTTTCTGTCTGTAGCAATGTGGTGCCTCAGATGTCGAGGGCTGAGCATTATGTGTGCTGTTGCTTACTAGGCGTTATGAGAGTCGTGATTTGGACGACGCGTCAGAAGGAATTCTATGGTGGCGAGAAGTTTGCTTCTTCCGAACTGATCTTGTTCTTTAGGCATCAGCTTAAAGTCAAGATTAGGACGGAAAGGCGGCGGCTCACATCATCAGAATTTGGCGAAAGGTGGGTGAGTCTTGCGCGTTTGTGCCGTGTGAAAGGGGCTGACCTTGAGTGGCATTTTGATGCTGGTTAGGCATCAGGATATTGTTTGCCTGGGTTGAACTTGGCAACCCATCCCTGGATTTAGGATAGTTTAGGGTTTTTGCATTTGTATTTTAGTTTTTTAATTTCTGTAAAACTTAGCTAGAGTGAGTTTGCTCATTGGCCCCCTTTTTTTTCTGCCCCCCTTTTTCTTTTCCTTTTGTTTAACTCCCCATTCCTCCCCGCTTTAGGTGCTCAGTGATTTTAATTCTCTGGAGGATGCGGGACGCCTTTCGTTTCGAGTGTGTGAGCTTTTCGTATGTTTGAGGCTGAATCAGTGCGTGTTTGTGCGAATGGTTGGGATGGATAAATGTTTATTTTATAAAGTCCCGTGTCGATTTCGCCCAGGAAATTGATTTTACTGTCACATTTAGGAATTGTGGGGGGGTTTTATTACTAACATGATTTTGTTTAGTTTCATGTATATAATTTTAGACATATTGTATATATTCATTGGGGATATTTATTTGAAATTTTTACTCCCGCCCCCCCACAGACTTTATTGTACATATGGGGTTATTTAGGACTTTCATAGAGACCATGAGGTATTTTGGTGGATGTAGCATGAAAGGTAAGTATGAATGTGGCGTTTTGGTGAAAGGAATATTGTTTTGTATGTTTGGGTCAGTGCTCGGGACTAGCTAAGTTTAAGATTAAGACAAGTGATGACCTTCCTTTTCCCCAATCCCCCTTTTGGCCTTGTGCCGTATTTACTGTATTTTTAAACAGTAATAAATATTGTGGCCTGACGATGGCATCTAGCATGAAACAGACTGTCGCCTCTAAGTGTTGACTTCTGTGTTCACTTTTATATTTACACACGCTCTATCTCTGATATTGAGCACTTTATCCCATAAATATAGCACATTAAGAGACTATATTCCTTCACACATATATATATATATATATATATATATATATATATATATATATATATATATATATATAAAGGTGTCCCAATATATAAAGGGTGTCCCAATAACTGGTACCGATTTAAGTTTAAGTTTAAGCGTCTAATGATTCTTTTCTTTTTCTTTCAGATTTGGTGGACATTTGGGCGATATTATTTTTAAAACATAATTGCCATGACTTAAATAACATGATCCAATAGAGAAATAAATAAATTTTCACCAATAACACAGATTTATTTACTGCTGACTTTGATTCGTCTTAATGAAACACCCTTATATATAATCCGTCTTAATGAAACACCTTTTATATATATAGGGAAAGAGGGAAAGAGAGAGAGAGGGGGAGAGAGATGATTAAAAAGAAGTCGAAATGTGTGCACCTTTGAAGTCATTTTCATGACTCCTTCTGTATTTAAATTTAATATATTTTTTAATAAATGCACTATTATAAATGGACAAACAATTTGAATTTGAAATTTGCTCATCTTACCGTCAGCGAAATCGTCAGGTAACGAACTAATTTTGAATAAATCATGTTTACATGAGAAAATGTTCTTGATGAAAAATTCAATATTCCTGGAAAGTTCTTAGAAATTCTTTGTGCAGAAACTTCTCGAACTTCATGTAAGAAACAGAGAAAGTGAAAAGGTGCGGTTTTGTCCTTTTTAGGGAGCACAGATTGATTAATTGTCGTTTTCATGTGTTCAGATAGGATCGTGTTGGCAACTGAAATTTTATTATAATATTTCAGGATTTAGTATTGGTCAATAAAGTTTACGTGCTTTGATTGGCTGAGAAAGGTTGACATAATAAAATTGATGTAGTATTGCTAGTTTGAGTTCTTTTTTTTCTCAAAAGTTACTCTCTTGTCTGAAGAAGGAAGTTAGGCTCACTGTACTTTTTCTATGTGCTGTGTCATTTCAGGAAGTTGGCGATCATGGCTCTCTACAATTTCTTATCCTTTGTGGCTCTTAATTATTTTTACCGTTTTGCTATCTCTCCCAAACCCTCTCCCACCATCCATTCTCTCACGCTAGCCAGGTAGGTTATGCACTGCTTTACTTTATCTCTCTTAGCGTCAAGCTGTCCTGTGAGTATCAAATTTTCCAATCCCTCTTTTCAAATTATGTGCCCTAGAAATTTCAACTGTATCTTCATGATGTTAAGTATAAATATCCTTTTTGTTGCAATTTTCTCTAGAACATCGTCGTTGCTCACATATTCGGTCCATGTTATCCACAGCATCCTTTTTGTAGGAACCGCATTTCTGTTGCTTCAAGTCTCTTCTTTATCAGTGAGGAAATTGTTCAGAATTCACTGGCATATTGGAGGACTGATGCTTTTGGGAGGCCATTTTCGCTATGCCAATGCGTCTTAAGATTTCAGTGTCTTCACTTTCTGTCCTATGCTAAAACACTTCTCAGATATTTAAATTGTTGCGCTTTTTTGATTTCGCTATCTCTCGTCTGTAATTTTCATGTTGGGCTACTCCTTATATATATATATATATATATATATATATATATATATATATATATATACTCACAAGTGGATATTGATGTCAAAAGCTAGTGGCAACAATATATATATATATATACACGCACACACACATATACGCACGCACACACACATACATATATATATATATATATATATATATATATATATATATATATATACAGTGTAACCCGGATATAAGAGACCCGGGTATAAGAGAGATTTTCTCTGGTCCCAAATTAGAGCCATACTTACCTAAACAAAATAGACCAAAACCGGATATAAGATGTTCCGACAACTCTCTTATATCCGGGTTACACTGTATAATGTGCGTGTGTGTGTGTGTGTGTGTGTGTGTGTGTGTGTGTGTGTGTGTGACCATAGATTCACAACTGGTAATTGTAAAAACCTCTGGACTCTTTGCATAAAATTACTAAACGAATGAAAGTTTATAGTTATATAAAAAAAGAAACTGACCATATTGCAGGCTTTTCTCTCTATTTAAAAGTATTCTTCACATGATTTTGTCGGGTTGCTTATCTCCTCTCTCTCTCCCTCTCTATCTATCTATCTATCTATCTATCTATCTATCTCTTTATATATATGTATATATATATATTTCTCACTTCTCTCTCCTGTACTTTCTTTCTTTCTTTTGCTTTTTTTCTTACTTTAAAGGAATGTATTCGTTTGCACTTTGAATAAGATTCATTTTGCTTCAGATTTATTTTCGATGAACAGACAATCGTCGTCTTGTTAATGTCAAAAATGCAAAAAAGAAAATATACAAGTAAAATAAATTGCATATAAGACGTGAAATATTTTTACCATTTTTTTTCTTTCTTTCTTTTTTTTTTTTTTAACTGTTTCCTCATTTTTAGCGCCTCTGCTTTTCTGGCGATAATCTCGACCCAGACCTTCAATAAAGAGTCCATACTTCAGTCGACTTTTCTTTCCTTTCTAAATGTTCTACCAGACAGTAGAAGCCTATCGTCTACCTCCCCAAACGGACAAAAATAAACAAAAAAATCTGGAATGCTTCCAATATATATATATATATATATATATATATATATATATATATATATATATATATATATATATAATCGGTGAGTTAGTCGATAACAGTGTATGTGTTATTTTATTTAAGACTGATTTCTTTTTGCCATAAAAATCGTCCCAGTTATTTTTACTCATCAGACATTTAACTGCGCAGCTGTATTACGAGAATAAATAAATGAAACTTATTGAAGCAATGAAAATGTGTTTGTCTTTTCAACTACTTCTTTCCTTTTCTGTTTTTGTTTGTTTACTTGTGAAGCATTTATAATTGTACATACAACAAAATTAAATTCTGAAAAAATAAAATTCCCTGATTAATAATCTTAACCTTGTAAGCAGTATGTCCGCATAAAAGTTCGTATCTTGCTTAAAATTGGCGAGCCGAGTTAAATTTCCGGCCTAGACTATTGCGTCTCCTTCAGCACTATGGCCTTAGAAAAAAAAACCTCTTTTCTCCTTTAGGTATGGGTTAAATTGCAAATTAGACAGGGGCGTTTAGGCTTTGTCAGACAACGTGAAGGAATACTCTAATTTTAAAATCGTGGAGAACCCAATGAGAAATAATTACACTTTCCCCCCATAGGGAATAAAGAAAATGAATATATTGTAGTGGACCATGGGGGTGAAGATGTGAAGAGATATCAGAAGGTTAAAATTTCCTGCTGGCCGGTCCAGCTACATGAGAATGTCGGACATTAAGTCCAAAGAAGACAAACAAGACCGATATACATGGGTAAACAAATATATATTAATAACGAGCTACACAAAGACATGAAAAGTTACATAGTGTTTGTATGGAGAAATTATGCGTGTGTATTGTAAGTGTTCGTACGTACGTGTATTGTTCTTAGCGCGTTCCCGGAATTTGGGGAAACGCTGTATCTGTGAGAGGTCACATATTGGTGTAAGTGGAAAAAAGAGAGATTTTACCTCGCCCCCGCGCGAGGTAGCGGCCCAAGGCCTGATTTGAAAAAGAGAGAGAGAGAAGGGTCAGCCAGTATTTATAGTCAGGGGAGAGAGACCCCTGTTGAAGGATTAAGGAACTGAGGAGGAGCTAACTCCGATAATATAATGGTAGCCTACGTTCTAAAGGAACATGGCATATTAAAAAATAAAAATTAAAGAGCGGCTGATGAGATATCTTGTGAAAAATTATTTTTTGATTGTGAATCTTCTTACTCACGCAATGAATCAAGTAGTATCCCAGTGATAGTGATGAAATCAGTTAAAGCAATATTTGCCTTAATTCGGCTGACACTATATCTTACAATAATTTAACACTTGGGAATATTCATATGTAATATTGCATGCTTTGGAAGCAATATATCTACTTTAAGCATTAAAGTGGATATATGGCTTACAAGTTTTGCTTCAAGTGGTCATATTGCTTACAAAGTATGCTTAAAGGGGACATATTGCTTACAAAGTATGCTTAAAGGGGACATATTGCTTACAAAGTATGCTTAAAGGGGACATATTGCTTACAAAGTATGCTTAAAGGGGACATATTGCTTACAAGGTGTGCTTAGCGGAGCAAACCTAAAAACACTGGTTAGTTTGAACAATTTTTAACAGTTAATAAAATTTTAAACTAAATATCTGTAAATTAATCAATGAGATTTGTACATAGAAAATATATTAATACAAAATGTAAATATGGTGATTGTGATATAGGAAAATAAAATAAAGAAAGTTATGAGAAAAATAAAACTCGTATATCCAAAGAAAATAGTGAATACTTATGATTCGGTTTATAATTTATAAAAATATTATTTAGTTGTTAACGAAAATATAGAATTAAAATAAAATTTATGATAAGATTTTTTTATATGTTTAATCAGGATCAATTACATTATTTTCTATGAATATTATATAGAATAACTGATATCATCTACCCGGTAACGATTTTTAATATTATCTTATATAGAACAACTGATATTATCTACCCGGCAACGATTTTTAATATTATCTTATATAGAATAACTGATATTATCTACCTGGTAACGATTTTGCCTTATATTTTTTCCAGTTGTTTTAAAAATGCTTGTACAGAACGGAATATAAAAAAAATCAAACATCCAACTCGTATTCATGAATTTCATCTTACACACGAGCCCGCGCCTGTACACACACACACACACACACACACACACATACACACACATGCACAGACACACACACACACACATATATATATATATATATATATATATATATATATATATATATATATAATTTTAATAATGAATACAGAATCCTTAAAAATCCATTCGGTCAGGTGATAATTTATTTCGTGGATTTCTTCAGACGTCCATTTCTTCAGACCAATTTTACAAAAATAAATTGGTCAATTTATTCAGACACAAGGAAAAGAAAAGACAAAAAAAGGAGAGAGAGAGAGAGAGAGAGAGAGAGAGAAGAGAAGAGAAAAAAGGAAAAGTTTTAATATTAAAAGGGGAAAGAAAGAAAGTGGGCGAAAGACAGAGATTTCAATATAAGGTTTTTTAAGGGGAAGAGAAAGAGAGATATACATGGGGAGGGGAAAGGGAAAGAGAGGGAAAGAGAGGGAAAGAAAGGATTTAAGCCAGTCCACAGGGTGACACAGAAAATATTTTTTGTACACACACACACAGTTCAAAAAGTTTGAAGCCACCCCCGCCCAGAATTAGTATGGGATGAACTTGACAGAAGTGTGAAAAGAAAATGAAAAAAGCTCTTAGAGTAATTGAAAAAATTATGGAATCAATTATCACACTTATACTTTGAGAAACTTTTGCCATGAATGCCAAAAATTTGTGCTGCCGTAAATCAAGACTAATAGGGTATATTTCGCGAGAGCAAAATTTAATCGAAAATGCTTTTTCTATTTGTCATAATAAAATTTCTAATAAAAAAAAACCATGTCTCACTTTTTTAAAACTATATATAATAATTTTCTCTTATTTAAAGTATAAAACAACTATTTTGGGGGACAATTTAAAAAATTACTAGGGGTGGCTTCAAACTTTTGAACAGTAGTATATATATATATATATATATATATGAAAAATTGGCAAAATTTTTTGGAACATCCGTTAGGACTTCATCGGACTGTGTTGTTGTGGCTACACATGCGCGCAAGCGAGAGACGCTTGGGTTATTAAATTTAGAAATTTCATCTAGATTCTTTTTCTTTTTGTTTCCATCATCTTTGTTATTTTATTAAATATCCCACAGTGTGATAACAGGAAATCTGCCAAGAATGGTGAATATATATATATATATATATATATATATATATATATATATATATATATATATATATATATATATATATAGAGAGAGAGAGAGAGAGAGAGAGAGAGAGAGAGAGAGAGAGACAATATTAGTGGTAAATATACACATACATATGCAATTATATATACACATACATATATGTATAAAACGATTCCAATTTTACGATTCCAATGGAATAAATTATGACCATGGAATATTAGTGTTTAAGTCTTGTTATTATATATATATATATATATATATATATATATATATATATATATAATCAATTTACCCCCAAGCAAGGTGATAATGCCAGTAATACGCAAGGGGTTATTGAGAGTGAAAGAGAATGAAAATACTTTAGATGAAACCGGAAACCCAATCCTAAACAGGCAAACAGGGATAAGCCTCTACTCCCGTTCAAAAGACAGGGGAGCAGTGTGAACCGGACGATAGGTGAACCTATCTATTCCTACTGCATATATATTTGACTGAGAGAGTAGCACTTCTACTGAAGAAGAAAAAAATTCATTTAACCGGTCTTGGCCATGGGATCTTTATTCACTGAACGGTGAAACGTGCCAATGTAAACCTACATCCACAGCACTTGGTCAGTCTTTTACCGACTGGAGCTCTTCACTGCGCGATGTCTTCCCAATCTCATTTGCGTCGGTCTGAACAAAAACTGATAAAGGCTCGGTTGTATGTTCAACAAAAGAACGGAAGGTGAAATAACTCCACGGTGAGAAACTTCTATATTCTCTCACGGATCAGAACCAACGAGAAGTCCAAATGCCCCGTTGCCTATCTATGACAGTTATTGGCTTTCCATCACGAACGAGACTGCCAATCGACTCTCTCCGTCACTCTCATCCCTATATCTCCGACTGACGACATGTTACCCACTAACAACCGGCTTCATTCTGTTTTTAGCCTGGCTATATGGCCCCACTGCCATAATTCCCTACCTCCCGGTCGAGTAGCACTCGATCTCGAAATTTTATTTACTCTACTTCATTTTCCCCTATCTTTGGATAGTGGGCGGTTGCTTTGATTTCCTTCCATTTTTTTTACTGTTGCTTGTCGTAAAATCAAACCCAGAAAAAAACATTTACAGCCCGCTTGATTTCGTGGGCGTCCTAGATCAATCGAGTGGGGGACTTTATCACATCAATTTTTTTTTAGCACGCAATGTTTTTTCAGATTTTCTATTTTTTATCTAAACTAGCAATTTTGGAAAAGGCATCGTTAGCAGATTTATTCCAGCTTTTGGGACATTCCGCCTCCGATTCCTCTTAATGTTTCGAAGTGCTCCAAAAATTGTGGCCTTTGAACAGATTTAGTTTCATACAGATAAATCTAAGTGCTTTAAATGTTTACCTACGCTAAGAGCATTTTTATGAGCTTAAATTTTTTGCAGTAGCTGACTTTCTATGTTGAGATGATCTGAAGTGCTCAAATTGGATTATCGATCGATTATTGATTATTAATTCAGCTTCGAAAGATTTATTTTTGAAATATGATGTTGAGCACTTCATGAGATCAGGTGAATCTATCTTAAGCGGCTGAAAGCTACTTCCTCCTTTTGAAGTCTTGTCTTCCTCAGCTCTAATTGCAAATCAAGCACAAAAGTCCATTTCTGTTCGTTGTACGACTCACCAGCACTCTCCATGGTCGTCGGCAAATGAGAGTTGCGGAGAGCCATTGACTGACAAGATATTTTGGAATAATTTAACACTTGTGAATATTCATAATTTTAGATACAACCAAATTATCTAACTGGATTTGTGGCACTTGAGACATCTTCGCTACTATTTCTATCTTCTCCCACGGACCAGAACCTCCCTTTAGTTAGCGAGACGGCACACAAAAGGGAGACGGCATACAAAAGGGACACAGCACACAAAGGGGTCACAGAACACAAAAAGGAGACAGCACACAAAAGGGTTACGGCACACAAAAGAATCAGACTTGCTCATTATTTCAATCCAAGGTGCTAAATATATTTTTTAATTTATTTAGCTATGGCGTATCTCTGGCGCATATGAAAGTGTGCAATGGTTAACAAGTCCGTCCCGCTGACCACTCCACTTGTATAGTGAGTTCGTTCTTCACTGGGTTTCCCACTACTGTAGCCTTGTGCCAGTCTAATGTTAGTAAATCTAACACGTACGTGACTACACACGAGTATTCCCGGGAAAATGAATGGGAATTTACATCATTTATTTGTATTGCAAAAAGCGCCTCTACATGTAACTATAGTCTAAAAATCTGTTCTTCAAGTGTCTTGAACACCTATCGAGAACTGTGTTCTTCATTGTACACCAAATGTGAACTCTCTTTTTCGGATCTAACCATTGTATACCAATCGGAAACAGTGTTTTCGGGTTTATTCATTATAAACTAATCGTAAGCCCGATGCAACCAGGTTTGCCAGATCTCGCTTGTCTCAATCCCTTTTTGAGTCTCGAGGGAGGCGCCTCTGGCCAAGTGTGTAGGCTTCTCCGTCGCGCAGAGTTGTCCACCAAAATCAAATTAAAGCGAATGGCCTCGTCAATCCCACCGCCACCGCCTATCATGGGAGAGAAAGGGAATAGGGAGAGAGGATGACGATTCCGATGCACGGATGTGAACGGGTCCCGACCACCACCACCAGTCGTTAATTATGTTCGGGTGTAGCCATTGGAACTGTGGTCTTCGGGTCAATTTATTGTATACCAATCGTGAACTCTGATTTTCGGGTCTATTCATTGTACACTAATCAGGAATTGTGTTCGTCGAGTCTCTTCATTTTACACTAATCGGGTGCTTCGTTCCAGAGTTTGATTTCAGCTAAATGCAAAAATCTGAATTTCATCGACTAGTCTTCCTGAGGTATTGGCGATACACATTTTTTGGTATTTCATTTATCGGTAGTTAATTATTTACCTGATTACTGATACCATATGGTGCCACAAAGCAACTTTGCTCGTGTGTTAGTATAAACCGGTACCTCGAAATTGTTCGTCTTTAAGGTTATAGTATAATGGTTAAGTGCTATACCAGTTGCAATTCGTATAATTGTAATCTCATAAAATCTGCGATACACACGTTCTATGCATAAAAAATGAACTAACATTCCTTGCCAATATCTGCTCTCAATAAGTTGTTCATTTCTTATTAAAAACTTCTCTATAAAAACATATACAATGGAATCTCGGTTCACGAATTTAATTCGTTCCTGAAGGTTGTTCGTAACCCGAAATGTTCGTAAACCGAAACTATTTTTCCAACAGCAATCAATGTAGACAAAAAGTCACAGTACAATAAAATTAGAAAAGAAAAGCACGGCACGACACACGAATGTATGCAACACGGCGGTCGACTCAGAAATTATTCCGTTCGGGTTAACTCGGTTCGGCAAAGTTGTTCAAGAACCAAAATTTTGTTCGATAACCGAGGCATTTTCATCTCGAATTTTCGATTTGTTCGACATGTAAGACGTTCGAGAACCGAGGCTTCTCTGTAAATTCATTGAAAGAAAAACTCTAAAACAACAAATTTGTGTGAATTTTGCGATTTAACTGAGCAATCGCATCACGTCACTAACCCCGTAACCTACTAGATTCATAGGGGCATAATATGAACTGCACCTATAGCGGAAGGAGTGTGTCTACCGTATGATAGCCTGACATTGCCGATCACTACTGAAGCTAGTTTTGAACTCAAAATTTTCTTTCTCAAAGACTGGTTGCAAAACAAGGCTAGGAAGAACACTCTACACTGCTATTTAGTTCACAGCTGAAGGAGGGGAAAATAGATGGATCGATACTTTTCCTAATGGTATTTTCATTAAAGTGGACATAATGAATTCGAACTCGATTCACTGTCTTCTCTTCCCTAACCGTTACACTACGCGAACATTTAAATATAGCTTGATACTCCTCGGCTATCTGGATGTGACCTTAGCTAAGAACTACCCGTTTTAAAAAATATAAACATAAATAAAAGGAAGAAACTAAATGAAGTCGGCTAGACAATACGATGCGTTCGGCGGAAGAGGGGGGGGGCGTATTCAACATTTGATAATTTATGCGGCAATACGCACTTAAAGGTTTTAGGCAGTTTTGATCAACATTTCTTTTCATGGTTACCCGTAAGGAATTGTAAATGTAGGACTACCTTACACTTAAGTAAAATAATAACAATAATAATATTTATTAAGAATTTATTACAGGAAATATCAAGTTTTACTGAAACATTGTTGACAATTATCTATTTTGTTACATAATAAATATATAAAAATAATATAAATTTTGACGCTATATTCGATTTATTGTTAAGTATTTTCCATTTTTTCTTTTGTTATTGGCAGCATTTTAGAATACATTGGCTGCAATGCTAAGTTTCCTAAGTTGAACAAACTGGAGCTATTACGTTTACGCTTTGTTACCTCTCTTCTCCATTGTTGTTTTTAGATTGCTTTCTTCCAGGTATTTTGATGAACGAGGGCTTGAGCGTGCTGGCCTTGTTCTGTTGATCACGCTAGATAACACGCTCTTTCCCAGAAACTGTAACTAAGGTCTGCTCAGCATAGTTGCAGTATAAACCACAGGTGGGATCTGAGCAAGCGTCTGCAATAGGGATTGGCTAGACGCCCTCGTAGACGGGTATCCGCGAATACGAGTGGCCAGCTATACATTACTTTTAAATCCTACCTCCTAGATACAAATTTATATTTAAATGCTTTTCTTTATATTTGCCATTTCACTTCCGGAGTATTACTGATCTTCTCTTTTAACTCCCATAAATACGGAGAAAGTGTAGGTTATACCCACATAGATTTGCCAGTTTTGACAGTCATGGTGGCGCTGTTAAGCATCTATAAAAACGGGGCACACAGTCTCTATCCACTTATCTGTCTTTACCTTCCAATTATACTTTAGTTTCAACACCACCGAGACCTTGTTTCCGGGCATGGAGGTATATTTTCCCTTAGTAACTGGGCTTTAACACACACACACACACACACACACACACACATAGACGCGAACGCGCGCGCAATTAATCTTTCCATGGTTGAAAGACTTAAGTTGTTAAATCTGAAGAAAAAGAAAAAAAAATCATTAGACACTTAAACTTAATTCACATTTAAAATCGGTCCAAGTTATATATATATATATATATATATATATATATATATATATATATATATATTGAGTGGATAGCGGCAAGAATCGGAGAGTTGAGTTGAAATTCCAGTCGAATCAATTACATTCTCTTACGTGCTAATATCCTTGGGAAAAGTATTAATTCTCTTCTTCTCCCTACAGCTATGGGTAAATAGCAGGGCAGACTGGCTTCTATAGCCTTGAATGCGACTGGTCTAGGAGAAGGACAACTCTGAATTCAAAACATGTGGAGGGTCGTTTGGGGAGCTTGTGACACGTTTCTGTATGCGCCCCTTCTGCACGAAGCCTTCACCACTATAATCAAATTATATGTGCTGGTGTCTGGCTGTTGGTTCCTACGAACTGAGCTGCTTGATCCTCATACGCCGAATACGACGGGAGAGTCCACCAAATATATATATATATATATATATATATATAAACAAAACTATAAAATATCGTCACTCATCTCCATTTTTGTGTATTGTGTGTGTGTGCGTGTTTTTGCTAGTATGTGTATACATAGTCTTTCTCCATACATATATATTGTTTTATTATAAGGAAAGAGTATATATATACGCACGCTTCGTTTGATGTGTAGGATCCGTGTGTGCGTGTGTGTGTGTGTGTGTGTGTGTGTGTGTGTGTTTATGTGTGTGCATATGTTCCGTCTAGTGTGTTTGTTTTTGCCAGTATGTGTGTATATATTCGTTTCCATAAATATTTGTATGGTGTGTGTGTGTGTGTGTGTGTGTGTGTGTGTGTGTGTGTGTGTGTGTGTCCGCGCGCGTGCGCCTGTGTATGTGTGTGTGGTCCGACTAATGTGTTCTGCCATTATGTGTGTATGTTGTGTGTGGGATTATGATTTATATATATATATATATGAGTGTGTGTGAGGTTATGATTTATATATATATATATATATATATATATATATATATGTGTGTGTGGGGGGGGTGTTTGTGTGTGTGTATGTGTGTGTGTGTGTGTGTGCTGGTTGCTGTAGCGGTTTCAAACACATGCAATCAGTGAAACTGGTTTAAATTTCGACGAAGATAACTTTGGTTCAATTCGCGCTAATGCGTGTAAAATGTCAACAATAATCGTATTACAAATTCGAGACACAAGAGATTTGCGACGACACCAATTTGAAACATCGTTCCAGTAGGATCACTGAAGTTAAGCAACGTCGTGCTTGGGCAGTACCTAGATGGGTGACCGCTTGGGAATAGCGGCTGCTGTGAGCTTGAATGTTCGGGTGGTGTAATGGACAAAGGCTCAAAATCGTTAATCAGAGAGCCGAGTTTTAAATCACGTTGTGTTCGTCATATTCATTTTACGCGTAAATACCATTAGGAAAGCTATAAATCCATCTCTTCTCCTCTCCAAACATGGGTTAATTAGTAAGACTTGTATCACTAAATCATTATTATCTCCCCTCCCAAATTTTTACAATCTAAAAATATTTCCTGGCTTTAAATAAGCTGTAAATGTTTGATAAGCCGTAAAAACTAATGAAGCAGCCAAAGAAACAATGAAAAATAAATCGATGGAAATATAAAAAATATAGCGAGATAAAGAAAATAAGTTGCCAGTTGTTGAAATGCAATAACGAGAGATGTGCACGAAATGTACTACCGCCTAATGAGCCAATGTATGTTGGCAAAATGTCACTCTGAGTTACGTCACTTCCGATTGAACACCATTTGCATGAAGCCCACTTCCTTTGCTCTTTCGCAAGTGTTCATGATCGTACAGCGGAAAGGAAGAGAAGAAAAGATTATAAAAGCAGCCTAACTGGTTGCTGTTGATGTATCAGGAACTGAGAAAGAGTTTAATATACACGTAACGGGAAGCAACTGCTTGGATAGATGCGCATAAAAGTGTCTCACATGCTTATAGCATTGCATGCGCATGTGTGCTTGTCCACACACGTTTTATATGTATACGCACACACAGTCCGGGGCCTAAAAACGAGCCAAGTCTCTTTTGTTTTATCATAACAAATGCGTCAGACGAATTTGAATAAGATAAACCTGAGAAAATCTCTATAATCAACTAGCTGAATACCCATCCACCGGTAGGGAAATATTGCAATAGAACAGTTATGGGTAAACATCGGCCCGCGGGCCATATGCAGCCCGATTGGCTTTCTGAATAGTACGCCTAATTTCATAAGGAACATAACCTTTTTTTAAAACAAATTTTGTTGCTTTCTTTTCGTTCTTAATTGTTGACTGACATTCTTCCATAAATAACCACATACATAAGCAATGGTTAATTTTTTTTTTTAAATCATTTCACCCCAAGCGAGGTGGAAAAACACACTAGTACGCAGGAGTTTACAGGTAGTGAAAATGAGAGAAAAGGAAGGATTGAAAAAATGACAAAAGACGAATGGGATTCAAAAAGATAGATGGCGATTGACATTGTATATAAATTTTTGAAGAATGTAATTACCAGTGGAGGGAGTAAACGGAAGGGAAGTTCGAGAAAAAAAACTGTTGGGGTGGTTGTGTGGAATCTTCCACATTTGCTAGTTAACCCTCCGCGGGAAAATGCATTCTTCCCCTGTGGTGATTATCGTCATCATCACACATATACATACATACAGATCGTACAGCAAACATTCATTGGCTAATCGCCTCAAAACTAGCTCGCTGATTGGTCAATTGCGACCAATCAGATCGCCTGCACGCGATGAATGATATTTCCCGCGTTTTCGCTGGGAGCCGATCACGTGATTCACCATCTTATATAAACAAAACATGAGTGGTTCTCTGTCTCTTGCTCTTTCTTCATTCGTCTCTCCGTCTCCGTCTCTCAAGTCTCTCTCCGTTTTCTCTCGCGTCTCATTCCTTGCTGCCAAAATGTGACCTTCAAGTGCTCCTGCGGTCAGACGTTAAAGAACATTACCAACATTCACGCAAGTACGAACTATTATCTTTTCTGAACTCTTACCAACTTTTCCTATTCACATTTTCTAACATGCAGCAGGAACTTTATTCTTCTAAAACTACAATTTAATAATTAATTCAACTTTGTGAGCTCCGGTACAAATATTTCCCAAATCTAACAGACGTAACTCTATCAAACTTTTAGCTTATATGCATGTACATCAAAACAAATAAAATCAAATGTTATGTTTTGAACCATTACGTTCTTTCTTGTATTATTGTTGTGGATGAAAAATTATCGAACACACCCATTTCTAAGCCTTCAAACATTCTGATACATCCAACTCAACGCACATCCTCAACAGTTGCATTTAACTATTCCAACAGTTAACAGGTGGGACCTATATGCCAATATAGTAGCACACTTAAATTCGTGTCATCAGGGTAGCAGGGAAAAAGTTCATCAAAGCACTTGCCATAAAAATATTTGTAGAAAAGGCAGAAGGGATCCAAGCCATGCCGGTGAGAAAGTGACCGGAGTCGAGATGCCAAATTAGGATCGATTACATTAAAGATTCTTCTTTGGATCTTGTCAAGTACAATGTTTCGTGAATTTTATAACCTTTTTAATCATTTTAAAAATTGCTGGCGATTTTCGCTAAAGATCCTCATACGTGTAAAGATACTCATATGTGTAAAGATCATTAAGAATTAAGAGTTAAGAATCCGTACTTGCGTGAATGTTGGTAATGTTCTTTAACGTCTGACCGCAGGGTCAAGACGGGAGCTCTTGAAGGTCACATTTTGGCAGCAAGGAATGAGACGCGAGAGAAAACGGAGAGAGACTCGAGAGACGGAGAGGGAGACGGAGAGACGAATGAAGAAAGAGCAAGAGAGCAAGAGACAGAGAACCACTCATATGTGTAAAGATCCTTATACGTGTACATGTTATTCGCTGTAGAAACAGGAAAATTCCATAATATATATTTTTTTTTTCTCTGGAGAAGAGATATACTTAAAAAATGTTTGCATATTCAAATGAATAAATTAGAAACAAACCACACGCAGTGGTGTGTTTTAATCACACTTGTTATCACTGATGATATTATACCAATACTTCAGGTTTTTAATTATATATATATATATATATATATATATATATATATATATATATATATATATATATATATATATCATGACTCTTCGGCAGAATTCAGTCACTGTCAGTCACTGTGTGTTTATCGACGGCTTAGTGGTAGATGTTCCGACTGATGCCAATTCAGTCGGGTTTCGATCCTAGCTAGAGTCAACCGGACGTCTAGTCACACTGATGAGCTGTGAAACAGCGAAACAGTCTGTATGTGGATGACAAAAATATATATATATAGATATATATATATATAAACCTTAAAAATCCATCTTGGTTGTAATTTATTTCATGAATATTTTTATATTCATCTCTTCTGACCGATAGTTTTTTTTAGAAATGGAATAAATCCGCTCAGACAGATATAAAAAAAAAAAGGAGAAAGGAAAAAAGAAAAATGTAAAGAGAAAAAATTAAGAGAGAGTGGGGAGAGGAGAGTGGGGAGAGGAGAGCGAAGGAGAGAGGGGAGGGAGAAAGTGAAAGAAAAGAAAGGAAAAAAGGAAGAAATAACTGATGAGCCAGTAGCAAAAATAAAATAGAATGACCTAGAAAAGATTTTCCTTAAAGGGCTGAACAAGTTAATATAACGGGTAAGGAAGAGGGTGATCAGAATTAAAAGATTTACAGCAAATTGTTTGGAAGAGTCATCTCATTTTAGACAGTACTCATCATCATCATCATCATCACATAATAATAAGACGTCTATATAACGTAGACGAAATGCGTTGTCAATAAAAAGCTTTCCCACTTTGTCTCATTTTTCCACTATTCTATATTTTGTTAGTTGATTTGTTTAATGACACACCAATTCCTTATTGGTCATTTAATGCCGAAATGTAATTTTCTTGGGAGCTTTGAACTAATAAAAATATGCTATATTATTCTGCTTTCACAATTGAATACATGGTAGATGAGACTCAGATTTTGTGCATGTACATGTTTGTGTGGATATAATTACTAGAGGTGATATGTATGTTTTATATTATATTTTGGAATACAGATTGATTTAAGAAATTGTAGGATATTATATAGATTAATGTTATAAAAGAGTTATCATTTTGGTTGTTTAGTTGATTTTGTTTTGCGGCATATCAACCACTGTGGGTTATTTAATGCCGAAATCTAAATTTGAACACAAATTTATGGCTTCAACGAAATATATTTTCAACGCCATTGTATGCCTTTAGCTACAGATAAAATGCATTGCTAGTCATCTATTGTCGGTATTTTTTATCTAAAGATATATTGCTGGTAATTTTACTATTAAAATGTATCCTTATATGATCATTGTGTTGTGGGGTGTGGGTGTGGGGCTCACTATTTGCCCGTAACTGGGACCCTAACAGTTGCCACCACCCCGGGTGAAGGTGGACCTGGGAACAACAGCAATTAAGAGGTGGTTCCAGGCTCCTCAAAATCTCCAATCTCTCGCTACCAGATGTAATTTATCGTACCCTATTCTATATCCTACTAACACACACACACACACACACACACACATACATACATACATATATATATATATATATATATATATATATATATATATATATATATATATATATATGTACACTACTACTACTAATAATAATAATAATATACATTTGTTCCTCATCGTTTGGTTCAATTCGGCTAATTATAATTTTAGTGCATCATTTTACTTACAATTATTGCCATGCAACGAAAACAATCGTAAATGTATAATTTAAATAAATAAACCGTAAATAATCAGTAGTACCTTTTTATAGCCATCTGTCACTTGTATTATTGCCAACTAATACTGTTTTTATATTTACATAAGTAGCAAAGTAATCGTTCTAAGTAAGGCGGTTAATCGAAATAAGTGATGCATAATTTGCTGCGGTGAATTAATTGCAACATACACAACTAGACAAAATCTTAAGGTCAATGAAAATAAGGAAGAAGTAAACCAGTTTATACCAAAATATTCAAATTTTCTCTATTAAATACTAAACAAGATTTTTATTTTTATTTTTCCTTTCTTTATTTTCATTTTCTTTGGAGCTCTACGGATTGAGGAATCGGAGAGCCGAGTTCGAATTCCAGTCGAATCCATTACATTCACTTACGTGCTAATACCTTTGGGAAAGGTATTAATCTTCTTCTCGCTCCAGCTATGGGGAATTAGCAGAACAGACCAGGTTCCATAGCTTTGGATGGCAACTGGTCTACCGCAGAAAGAAATAGCAACCTACTGCAGGAAAAAATCGAAAGATACATGATCGCCTACGCGTGTACCACGCATGGCACACAACTGAGTGACTCAAATAAGTGGTTGAGTCTAGCAACACAAAATGTCTATTTTTTCTTTATTTTTATTGGCCTTAAAATCTTTGCCACCAGTGTATAAGAAAAGACGAACGTCTTAAAAGTATCGCGAACTCTGTATTATTGGTGCCTTTCTTCAATCTATAACTTTTGTTCTGAATACATTTTTAACAAGTTTATTGATCTCAGCTGGTTGCAGTGTTAAAGTAAATTTTAACACGTAACAATAATTGAGAAATAAAACGAATGACGTGTTAGAAAATATGAAAGCATGACAAACTATGTAATGTTGTCTTCATTCACTTAACGACTCCATTTAGTCTGTCCCACGTATGTACCTGTTCTAATTAATCGTGTTTATTGTGAAAAGGCAGCAATATATATTTTTTTTTATCCTACTGCCATCTTGCAGCATGCCCGGTAAGCGGAACTATAACCTTTTTTTTTTAACAATCAATGATTGATCTCCCCCTTAATTAACTATATTTGTATGACCGGAACGTCTGCGCCGTACTCAGTGTCCTTACTCTCCGTGTACATAAATGTATTTTTTTAATAATTACGTCATAATTCTTCGTATTCTCAGTTTCATATTTTCGTTTGTTATTCCATCAGGATCTGGTTAGATTCTTTGGGCATCAGTTCAGGATGAAGATCAGAACTGATAGAAAGCGTTTGTTATCGGTAGATTTCAGCGAAAGGTGGATGAAAATTGCGAGCCTGGTTCGCATGAACAGGGCCAGATTTCATTTCCTTTATTTAGTATCCTTTCGACACAACGCGGCAACGATTGTCAAGATACAAAACATACCCGACCTCACTTTTCAGATTCCGACTATACTGGAAACTATAGACCAATGCAGCACGCTTTCGGGGAAGACCGTGAACAATCATAGCAGACACACTGAGCAACGGCATTAAAAGAACTGTCAATAAAATTCGTACGTTCCCCATAAAAACTTTGAAGATCTGCAACACTTTCGTAAAGGGTTGTTAGATTGACTTTTCTGACGGCAAATTTCCGAAATCTGGCTTTTTTTTCGTCTCGTTTTGACACCAGAAAATTGATTTGGTGTCTTTGGCTTTTTCTTGTTTTTTGTTTTTTTGTTTATATATAATAAACAGTATATTACAGCTTTTATGCTACAATTTTTTTTATCCTCATGCAAATGTTTAAAATTGAAGAAATAATAAAGTGGTTTCATCATAAAACATCTAAAATCCCACTATTAATAAATAAATAAAATCTCATATGTTTATTTGGCGTTTTTATGACTTTATATAAAAATTTTAATTTTTTTCTGGCTTTTTATACATATTATTTGGCTTTAAATAAAAAATTTAATCTGGCAACCCTGCTTTCGTAAGTTAAAACAAGTTTGGTTATTTTTGTTTAATGGCATATCAACACCTCTATGGGTTATTTAATGCCGAAATCTAAATATTTTGTACGCAATTTTATTGATTCAACTACATATATTTTGTACCCAATTTGTTGGCTTCAGTTACAGACATTTTGTACATAATTTAACATTTTCAGTGTAAACGTATGTTTTTCATATATTTTGATATAAACCCATTATCAGTATTTTCAAAAAGCTTTCTCTGTTTTTCTTGTAGTATTTATTGTCTTAAATGTATCACGTGACTACATTCAGTTAAAAAATGTTTTCCCGTGAGTGCAGCTTGGCATGTTGTAGATGTTGCATGATCTTCATTCTTCAGCAAGTCTGTTATAACAACACACGGAGGTTTGGAAAGAACAGATATGAGTTATTTTACAAAGTTGCTGAAGATGAGAAAACACACTGTTTTGCAGGGTGATATCAAATCGAAACAGCAACTGATGAAGATGATGACGTCAGATATTTTACAAACCCAAAAATTAATTCCAGATTTCCTTTCTTTCATGCTACCTTTCTCATTTCATTTTCTTCCCGCTTCTTTCCTACTTTTCCTATTTCCGAATCGCTAGACGTCGATTAAATGATGGACGTTTTTTCTTGGACATAAAATAAGTATTTCCAAAGGAAATCTTAAATGTCTTGTCGAAAATATGAATTAAATTCTTACGATTTTTCTTGCATCGTAAAAACGGTGAGGGATACAATTGAAAGGAAAAATTTGTTTTTATAAAATTTTTAAAGAGAGACTGCTTTAATATATATATATATATATATATATATATATATATATATATATATATATATATATATATATACACATTATAATAAAGAGAAAGAACAGTAAGATATATAATCCGGTGTTCTTATTAATATTTTTATTTTTACAAAACAGTGCTCAATGCAAATCTACAGAGCATAAATATAAATTTACTTATTTAAAAATATGGTTCCATCGCTACACAGGAATTACCATGTTTCAAAAACAGAAAGCTAAAAACTTCAAATTCAATTATAGAATTAAATTAAAGTCCCTAGTTCTGTTTCATTTTCAAGCGAATTTTGGAATACCTTATTTTGAAATTTACTGAGTTATAAAAGCACATACATTCATAATATTTGTTTCTATGGATATGAGGAAATCCAGTCATTTTAAGAAGGGGTGGTATGGTATTCTTTTTCACTGACAACTACTGTATCAACATATTAGTTACTTTCGAAAAGAGGTTAAGTCAAGGTAGGGTAGGGGTGTCTTTTCAAACGAATTATGACATCCGTTCAACGCATGTCGTCTGGTCTTTTGCAACGACAGAATGTTTTTCGGCACTTTTGTTTCGCCGTTAAATTTGTACTTGTATACATAAAGATTTTTTCGAAAAAGGGTCGTTTTTATATGAATACGTCATATTGAACTACAATTTTAAAATATTATTCTTAATTTTAATAATAGATTATATATCTTTTAAAACAAATAAATGTAATAGAAGTACTTAAATTATTTAAAAATTATTATTTAAATATCAAATATAAATATGTATATTTTATTTATCAGTTTTTTTATTATTTAAACATTACTTAAGGAAAATTTTTGACAATGTCGGCAGAGAATAGCTATTTCATTTCTTTGATTAAGTAAATTTTTATTTTTATAAACCTAGTAATATAGAGTTTCTCATGTATGTACAAAGGACATGGGTCATTTAATGACCTAAATATTCTAGCTTTTCTTATTAATTTCCATTTCACAGTCGGTGTTTTATTGGTTTCTTTTAAGTGTCAGAAATATTTCGATTTTTAAACAAAGAAATTATCGTAAAATTTAGTTTTATACGTTTCATATCGTTTTTTTTTTAAATCAGGTGTCAAATTTGGAGATACCTAACATAAGTTGGAGATCAGTTATGTGCCATATGTTATACACGCTTAGGCGATCATATATCTTTCGATACATGACTGACGAGGCAGATTTTTTCCGTTGGTTGCCAGAGACCAGTTGCCATCTAAGGTCAGTCCTGCTACTTACCCATAGCTGGGTGGGAGAGAAGAAGAGGATTCATACCTTTCCCAAGGGTATTAGCTCGTAAGTGAATGTAATGGATTCGAACTCGGCTTTCCTATTCCTTAATCCGAGCTGCTATCCATTACTCCACCGTGACTCCTTAAGTTGGAGATACGTAACATACACAGATTGTCAAAGCAACAAACACTATTTCAGAATCCCTCTTTCTTTCTTTATTCATTTCTCTCTTTCTTTCTCTTCCCGCTTCTTTCCTATTTTTTATGCTCTCTCAGCCTTCCTTCTCCACCCCACCACCTTTTTAGTTTTTCTCTCTTTCTACCCTTTAGTTCACTTTATTTCTACCCACTTATTCTTCTCGCTTTTTCAGTTACACGCGGGCATTTCTTTTTAGCTTCTCGTAGTTACGTTGATCAGAATAGAAATAAAATGACCTGTTTTCGTCCCTTCGTGGCTTGAAGCCAATAATGATAAACATCTAAAGCCTGGCACCCAAGCACTCGATTCCCAGACAGCATTATACTAAGGGTGCAGGGTCAGCGTACACCCTGGTATCTGTTACAATAGCCGAGGAAACAGTCATTTCTGGGCGACTCTCCACGCGGCTTTGAGTCGAGTCTATCTACCTCACACTTAAAACTGGAAAAAAACTACGTGTCGTAGCTGGAAAACAAAGAGATCTCTGTTAGTTTCTATATTCAAAAGCACGTTTTATGGCCAGTTTGACAGATTACAACAGTTGAGTGTATCGTTAATTATACCAGATTAATGAATGCATTTGAACTTAATTGGTGACGTGAAGTTTGGCTTCGTATTTTGATTTATTTTAATCTGATGGAATGTGCGCGTCACGCTGCGGTTAAATATACGGGACCGGCGGGCCGAGTTCAAATTCCGGCTGAGTTCGTTATGTTCACTTTTGCACGAGTACCCTTTGGGAATGTTTGAATCCAATTTAGTCTCACTCCAGCAGAACGGACTGAGCTCTCTAGCTTTGATTGGCAAAGGTGAAGGATAACTCTGAATTTAAAACTGGTTGGGCGTGTGGCCGGCAAATTTGCCCCGTAAAAAGCCAAGAAAAGCATAGCAGCAAAACTGGCGTGGTGATGCTGTGGCCTTATTCCACATGGAATTTTTGGCTTGATTAAGTGAAATTATTCAAAATTATCTCGTTCTTTGAAAGTCCTTAGAAGCAGTTTGGAAGATGATTTTGAATTAAAATCGTACTGCTTCCAAACACCAGATATATAAAAGCATGTATAAAATATCTTCCTTATATGCCTTGTCTCCTAAGGACGTAAGCGATCATGATTCTCCACAACTTCCTGTCCCTTGTAACTCTTAATAAATTTTGTCTTTCTGTTATTTCTCCTAAACTTTGTTCCACCATCCATTTACTCAAGCTAAGTACGTTATGCGTTGTTTTCATCTCCCTTTTGCCTTCAATCTATCCCGTGAGTATCAAATTTTCCCAGTCCTCTTTCCTCATTATGCGCCCTAGAAACCTCAACCTTCTCTTCCTGATGTTAAGCTAGGTACCTCCACGAGATCGCTAAAAAAGAGCATAGCATGATGAAAAAGACGCCAAACTTGACGAAAACAAAATGATATCGTCCAAATATTTATGTTATTATTAAGAGGAAAGATCAAAGTTTATTTTAATTATTTTTAAAAATTTGTCCTTCTTTTTAGAACAATCTGAATTTTCATTTAAAATTCCTTGTTTCTCTTTGTATCACCGGAACTAGTAAAATAACATATACAATTTTTAGCACGTATTTTTTGTATGACGCACATTAATTTGGAAAATCTTGCAAAAATGAAAATAATTGTCTGATCTTAATGAAACTTCCAAAAAGTATTCACAGATGATCAAAATTATTATAAATATGTTTTCTTTTATTAAAGTGATGGCAGAAATATTTTTTTTAATATTAATTACCCCCCCCCCCCCGCTATAACTAATTTTATGAAAACGCTAGAAATTCGATCGCATCGGGTTCAATGATTACAATAGTAAAAAGCACAAGGCTTTGAGGAATGCAAATCATGTTTGTTTTTTTTAATTGGACCCCACGTACCTGAAAATCAGATCTGAATTGTAACATACAAAACTCAATAAAACAAAGATATTATTTAATTTCAAATGCTTTTAGTTGTTTTTATGAATATGGATAATATTTTCTGAAAGCAAAAAAATCTTTCGATGAAAAATGAATTTTTAATACAATTATTTTTTATTTTTTAATTATAATAGATTTTTACATTTAAGTTGTTAAAATATTATAAAATTAGTTAAAAGCCGCATCAGGTTTTGTAAGTGTCCTTATGAGATAGATCTTTTCTAGTGCGTTGTAAATTGTATCGTTTTGACTAATCAGAAGACCCGCAGTAATTAAGAAATGTAATTTTGTGTTTATAATCGGCTCTAATTATAAAGTATGGAAGACCAAACAGAATACAATTAAGTTGCGTTATTTGAGTTAAGCATTGTTCGCCGCTGTTAATGCCTTTACTTTTGCGAAACACATGTGGAGAAGTTTATTTGATTTTTCAATTTCAACTGAGAAGGGTACCTAAAAGTATCAGTATCATCTTATGAAATTTATATGATCTTATTTTTATATTAATCTCAGTTATGGCATTTTTTCTATAAATGAAATATCAAAATTAATAATAAAATGAATGGAAATACAGATAACACAGTAAAATGTAGTAAATGTACATAAAATTATAGTTTTTTTATGTACACTTCTGATAAAATTTCATGAGAAAGGTACCTATAAATTAATTAGATACCTTTCTTATCAAATTTAATCTCATTCGTAATAGTCTTGTTTTAATTTCTTTATAATATATTTTCCATAAAGCATCATAAACGTAAAGGTGAAAGCTAAGTACAAAAAAAACAAAAAAAATTAGAGCGCTGAAAGTTTTCCTTAAAAATAACGAGGTAAATAATTTGTTCACTTAAATGTAAAATATTTCACTTTTCTCCTTCCATAGAACAATTTACCCTCACTGAATCCATCAATATGTCATTCAACACCTGTCAAGTGACGGGAAAGTTTATAACCTGCTTTGTTTTATTTTCAAATTACCTCTTTTCGGCGCAGAAGCTAAGTTAAGCTTGGTTCAAAATATTTTAAATAAACATTATAATTTCTGATTTTCTTAAAATAAGTTTTGAAAAAATGATAATTGATATTTAAAAGAATTTCAAACTGAGATTTTCATTGATTCTATAAAATGGAAAAAAATGGTCAGTTTTGCTGACTCAAAAAAAAAAACAAGATTTTTAACGAAATTTTCCGACGTGTTAGGAACGATTAAAAAATGTAAAAAAAATACCACAAAAATACTTTCCTCTTAATAATAACATAAACATTTAGACGATAAAATTTTGTTTTCGTCAAGTTTGGTTGTCTTTTTCATCATGCTATGCTCTTTTTTAGCGATCTAGTGGAGGTACCTATGTTAAGCATAATTTTCTTTTTAGTTTACATTTTCTGTAGAACTTCGTCGTTGCTCATATGTTCGGTCCATGATATTCTCAGAATCTTTCTGTAGAACCACGTTTCTGTTGCTTCAAGTCTCTTCTTCATTTTCGACGAGATCGTCTAAAACTCACTGTCATACATGAGGACAGATATCACGTAACAGTTCAGTGCTCTTTTCTTTGTTTCTAGCGAGTTTTGTTTTTTATCTCTCTTAATACTCTGCTTAACTTTTGGAATGCATCTTTGGCTATCCCAATACGTCTCCGCTTTCCATCCTCTGTTAAAACACTTCCGAGATATTTAAATTTCCGCACTTGTTTGATTTTGGTATCTCCGATTTGCAATTCGCACTTTGGGATCACCCTTTTGCTAGCAACAATGCATTCTGTCTTCTTGCAGTTGAACCTTTCTTCTCGCTTTAATTCACGACTTTCTGTAGGAGTTCTCCGTAGCTTTCTTTCTGTGTCTGCGATCAACACTGTGCCATATGCATATTTTTTTTTAAGCGTATCACCCCAAGCAAGGCTGGAGGCCACTATCACGCATGGGGTTACAGAAGGGATGGAGGAAGAGCAGATAGGACTGGTAAAGGAGAGGATATGGAGAAAGAGAAAGAATGAGGGTCGATCAAGGCAAGGGGGTTACAGAAGATTTGGAGTGAGAGCAGATAGGAATGAAAGATGAAAGGATGTGGAGAAGGGAAGTGGATAGATCAAGGCAACTGCAGATGACGATTGACGCTACACTTAAACCGTTGGAGATTGTATTTGTCAGGGAAACA